>ML685756.1:31024789-31064392 GCA_007922175.1 Pelusios castaneus | reverse complement strand
TCAAAATAGAATTCCTAGCCATAAACTATATAATCATTCCCAGCAAATGACTACCTTTCTATTGATACCAAACATGACATAGTTCCTATGGATTAAAGCATTTATGAGATATCCATAGAAAATAATATCATCAATGCTTCCCTAAATCCAGACAGTGTCACACTGTGCCCACATGCCCTGCCCTTTGGGGGGCATGCCAGGCTCCCCTTGTGCCCCCCCCCCGGCAGGGAGGGCATTGGTGTAGTCCTGGGGTAGCCCTAAGTTTACTTAGGGCTACCCCAGGGCTACACTGGCTTAATTCAACTTTAGAATGTCGAATTAAGCCTTAGGTCGAGTAGAAAGGTGGTTTAATAAAGTCGACTTAATTTTCCTTAAGTTGACTTAAGCAAGCTGCTTAAGTCGACTTAAGCAAAGTGTAGTGTAGACGCAGGGCATATTAAGTCGACTTAAGCCAAGCTTAAGTCGACTCAATTTACCATTGTAGACGCAGCCTGTGTGTTCAAACTGTTGGATAATCATCTGTGGTTTTCCTGTTACTTGTGAAGCTGACTTCCGAGTGTAGCTCGGCTAGCTGTGCAACTGTTAACCCTTTGCGCCCCAAAGAGGGAGATTAATAAAGTTTATTTTCTGCCACCACTTTAAGATTCCAGGAGTCCTCCTTCTCCCATCCTTTACCTGCTGCGGACACCAACCAAATGTGACAGCCATTCCTCCAAACACCAGAGCAAGAAAAGAGAAATTACAGTTGAAATTTTGTTTAACAAAGACAGGAGGTGTGCTTTAAACTCTGTGACATTTCTCTAAATACTTTGTTCCCATGGGTGCTATCAGCATTTCTTATCATTTTCTTTGAATTTAATTAATTCTTTTTTTCATATTTTGCAGCTAGTTGAATACTTTTACAGTCCTAAAATATTTGAATTATCTTTTGTAATTGCACTGGAGGAATATAATAATTTAGCCTTTTCAAAAAATGAACAAAAGGCCAAATTCACCAATTTTGCTTTTTCATAAGTCTTTAAAGTCTTTTGCTTTACACAAGTCTTTCCCAGACTTCTAGTCTCAGCACAGGAGAGATTAAATGCTGGTTTAAGCTTGGCACTCTTGAGACAGGTACTTAAAGCTGTTTGAACATTTCTGCTTTATCCCTTTACTAAGAGTTACAGCACTAAAAAGAATTCCCTTCCTCAAAGACTGTTGAAGTCTAACCAAGATAATATCAAAACTTTGGTGGATTTTAGTGCTGATGAAAGTTAAGGGTTGAGTGTACTTGCTACAAGCAGACCCTATCAATGGATCTCCATGAGGTATAATTACCATCTGCCCAAGCTAACCATTTCTTGCATGTTAGTATTCCTTCCAACACCCGCGATGTGTAGCACTTATCTTCTATTTTCCCTGCTTTGTCCAGTTTCCCTGACGATTGCTTTGATATTCATGCTGTGGTGATGCTTGCCAGTTGGCCCCAAAGGGCATTGGCAAGGAGTATTTCCTCTGTCCATGAGCCACTTTACATCTTCCATCCCTAGACATACACACAGGGAATGGCTATGATCTGGCACTTAACATTGAAGTGTTATAATGTTTTAGCTTTCGATATAGATCCACTTGCCTGATTCTCATAATTGTGTAATCTACCATCCTCCAATCTTTGCTTCCACTTGATCTCAGTAAATGTTTTACCAGAGGCTTCAAAGGAAATAGAATCTTTCTCGTAGCCTCTTTGGATTGCATTTTATTTTATTTTTTTACTATTTCTTTTCTTTTAGTAGGTCCAAACCTGTGAAGTTACAGAAGGGAAACTAATGGGAAAACATTTAAAGATTTTCTGATATTGGCAGTTCCTCCAGATAATACAAGAAAGACCATTTTTCTCTTCCCAACATACTGTTTTATTCCTCAAATCAGTTTATGGGAGTGGGCAGGAGGTTCTATGGCCTGCATTGTGGAGGAGGTCAGTCATATTGGTCCCTTCTGACCTTAAAATCATTGGCTATGTCTACACTTGCTAAAATTAGTTCGAATTAGTTAGTTTGAACTAACTAATTCAAACTAATTTTAGTTAGTTCGAATTAGCTTAATTCGAACTAGCATGGCCACACTGGAATGTTAGTTCGAACTAAGCAAGCACTTGCTTAGTTCGAATTAGCGATCCCCATTCATTTCAATGGCCGGTTAATTCGAACTAAGAAATTAGTTCGAATTAACATGGCCACATTGGTTAATTCGAACTAATTAGTTCAAATTAACCCCTTAGTTCGAATATCCTATTCAAACGTATTAGTTCGAATTAAGGAAGCCCTTAATTTGAACTAACTAAAGCCTAGTGTAGTCATGGCTTTAGTTAGTTCAAATTAAGCCTCCTTAATTCAAACTACCTTGCCAGTGTAGACGCAGCCTATGAATCTCTGTGGCAGTCACTTTGGTTTTGCACACCTGTCAGTTATATAACCCAGTTATTTTGAAATGGTCAAATGTAAACCTCTATTACTATATTATTCATGAACTCTTATTCTGTAGATGCACAGCTATAATAATGTTTGTCCAAATGCCATCTCTTGGGAAGAGTTGGTTCTTGTCCCTTTCCTGGGGGAAGAATAATTGTGAAAGCCCTTTTTCTAAAAACTATAGTTATATTTCCAATATCTCCTCCTGGCATCTAGCCTATTCAAATATTCTTTGATTCTGCATAATGGTCACCTCATAAGGTAGAGCGTTTTTCTGCTTTGTTCAGACTAAAGTTTGTTTGCTAGTTAGCCCACACTCTCTGCAGGTAGCTGTTAACTGTCTTTCACTGATGTGTCAGACAATTCATAGATTTTGTGAGACCACTAGCTCATCTAATCTGATCCCCTGTATATCACAAGCCATTAAACGTCACCCAGTTATTGCTGCATTGGGACCAATAACCTATGTTTGACTGAAACATATATCTTTTAGAAAGGCATCTAGTCTTGATCTGAAGAGACCAAGAGATGGAGAATCAGACACTTCCCTTGGTGGTGTGTTCCAGGGGTTAATCACTCTCATTCTTAAGATGCATCTACACTTATAACAGTATATAGAGCACAGACATGGCATGCCAGGCTAGCACATGGAAAAGTAGCTGAGTAGACAGTGCAGTATGGCACTAGCACAGTGATATCCTGCTGCCTCCCCACTGACAGAAGGGAAAGGCTCTGACAGCTCCCCATTGATGGAGCCTTTCCTCACTGCTGAAGCCTGTCTTTGTGATCTGCAGCTATGCACAGCAGTGACAAGTGTGAATGCAGGCTGCCTTTCACTGCAGTGTGTAGCAGGGGCATAGCGAGTCCACATTTTCTGGCTGGACCCCTGACTCTCCAGGGTGGGCCCAGCCAGTCCTGCTTCCAGTTATGTGACTAGAAGCTTCCTCACTACACTCCAGTTTCCTAGCAACTGAAGCCTCAGGAAGAGGAGGACAGAGGCAGCTTGGCCCCTGTTGCATAAAGGCCATAGTGGCTGCCTGGGGCCAGAGCTGCATGGGCAGAGAGCAGCCTATCCCTGCCAGTCTTCCCACAGCACCATTGCTCACAGCCACCTGCTGCTGGCCACTCCACGGTCGTGTCATGGTTGTGGCTGCAAAGCTCGTACCACTGATGGGCGCTGCAGTGGGCAGAAGTAGGGGGGCCTGCTGGCCAACTGGGTGGGCACAGGCCCACCTGGGCCCACCCATATATCCGTCCCTGGTGTAACTACCCATGTTCTGCCTGTACTCTACACATGTTGACATAAGTGTAGACATAGTATTAGAGATTTGTGCCATGTTACAAATTTGAAATGGGCTGACGTTAGTGTCTAGCCATTGGTTCTCATTATACATTGCTTCACAGAAGAGCTCTTCTGTTCCCACTGTATTTTCCGTGAAGCATCTGTACAATTTGTCAAGTCAGCTGTGTCCTTTTTCTGATAAGCTACACAGGTTGAGTTCATCTAGTCACTCACTGTAAGGCATTTTCTCTACACTCAAGTCATTTATGTGACTCTTATATACCCTTTCCAATTTTTCAACACACTTTTTTAATATGGACTCCAGCCCTATACACAGTTTCCCAATAGGAGTCTTTAATGCTTTTCCAAAAATAGCCTTGAACTTTTCATAATTTTCAATAAATCTCTGTCCTTAATACTGATCTATATCAAGTACGATGTCTCAATAAAGCGTTGCTATTGGTTACTGTGTCCTTATTCTCAGCATGCACCATACTAGATTTAAATGTGTAGAGCTGGGATAAAGTCTTTGTGGTTGAAGGCTTAGTTCTGTGGGTTTCTCATCTTTTGGTGTTCTGCTGAACTTTAAATGTGTTGCCTGTCCATTCCCTTTCTTCTGTTTTTGCTTTAAAGGTTGGGTTTTTCACACAAGGGTTAGTGTTGTGCAATGGAATTAGAGGTTTTATTGTGTATTGTGAATTGTTTTTATTCTTTGTACAATGAGTAGGGACTTTTGATGGATGCTTTATTAAATGAAAAATAAGCAAGGGAATACTGCCAATTAGCTATCCAATCCTAGTGCTTGCATCTGGGACATCAGCCATGGGTCCAGGAATGAGCCTCAGATTGCTAGACCTGGCAGAGGGATTAGAGTGCAGCACTTTATAAAGAATAACAGGGCAAACTTTTCTCATTCTTGGGGGACTGTGGGGATTTTTCTACTTTATTGGTAGCTTCCATTCACTGCTTTGTTTTTATAGTGTTCCCCAGCATAACAGAAAAAAAAAACCCACATGAGAAAAGTCAATATGGTTTATCTGACTGAAATAGAGAAATCAACAGGAACGAGCCCTAAAAGCTTTGTCTGCACTTGGAGGGAACTGCCCTCTTCTGTGTGCAAAGTATATCAGCTCCACAGAGCTCCTCACAGTCCCAACATTTCAGGAAAAATGTCATGACACTAATATTGATTGTTGGTGTCATAGCAGACATGCATAGGCAGATAGCAGGGCTATGCTGACTGAATACCATGATGACTCCATGATTACTCACAGCATATAACCGAGGAATGGACATCATAATATTAGCACAGAATGCGATGTATCGAATATCTTATATGAAAAAGATACTTCTTTAAAACATTTTATGTAGGATTTTCCAGGGCTTTTTTCTGCTGGTACACACCAGTACTGCATACCAGCACTATTTTTCCCTGGCCAGCCCTGCTACCCAGCTGGGGGCCAGCAGTGGCCCGGATCAGTGCACAACATTGGGCCAGAATCCAGCCCGCCAGGGGCTGGAATCCAGCCCACAGACTCCTGGAAGCTGCGGCCAGGCTGCAGCTTTTTCAAATCTCCTGCCCTGAGCATGCTCAGATGCATGGCTCAGGGCGGGAGCAGCCTGGCCACGGAGAAACTCTGACCATGGCCACCCCTGAAGCTCTGGCCAGGTAAAGTGGGAGTGGGCCAGGAGGGTAGGGGTACTGACGGGGGGGCGGTCTGGGAGGAGTGGGGAAGGGGTCAGGGGGGCAAGAGGAGTGGGAAACTGGTGGGGGAGTGGGGAAGAGGCTGGGGGGGGGACAGAGAAGAGCAGAGAAGGAGGGGCAGGGAATTGGCAGGGGGTGGGGGGGGCCTAGAGGAGTGGGGAGCTGGCAGAGGGGCCGGGGGACAAGAGAAGAGAGGAACCAGCAGGGGGTGGGGAAAAGGCTGGGTTGGCCAAGAGGAGAGGGAAAGGGGTGGAGGGGGGCCAAGAGGAGCAGGGAAGGGGCCCGGAGAGCAGCAGGGGGGGTAAGGCGGGGCCTGAGAAGGCCACTGGGGGCTGGCGATGGTGGAGGGTCCTGACACTCCCACCCGTCCCCCCGCACCACTCCTGCCAGCATACCAGCACTTTTTTTTTAAAAAAGAAAAAAAGCACTGGGATTTTCCAAAATACTCCTCAGAGTGAATAGAATTAGACCATTGCTGAGCACTTTGCAAAATCCCACTTTTTTCTGTTCATCTTATTTTTAACCTGTCCAGGTGCCTTCTTTTCTATTTTCCCCTTTAATTATTTTTATTTTGCATAAATTCTGCTAATTCCTTCAGTTCTATCCTCTCCCCCAACCCATCAACATGAAGTTTTTCTCTTCCGCTTCCAACTCTTTCATGCTACAAAGGACAGAGCGCTCTCTCTCTGGCCTTGTACACACTACAAAGTTATCGCACGGTAAGGCTCCTTACCGCACGATAACAATCAAAGCGTCCACACAGGAAAGCTTCTTGTTGTATGACAACAGCCTCTTGCCATGCAACATGTAAACAACCCCAAACGAGGGTGGTAAGGCTTACCACAGAACAGTTGTTCCGTGGTACAGACTGTGTGGATGCTTGTTGCACCCTTGACAGCCTCTGGAAATGTCCCAGAGTGCCAAACCGGGCCACTCTGGGACATTGGAGCTGTCAAATATCTCAATTTCACTGCTCTAGCTGAGCAGTGAAATTGACATATTAAAATTGCCAGGTTCGGCGGCTGGGGGATTGGCCGGCTGGACCAGCGAGGGCAGCCAGTTCGGGCCACGCCCCTAGCAGCCCAGGCTGAGCTGGGGGGTGGCCCGAACCAGCTGCTCTCGCCGTCTGGGTCAGCCCCGGGGCTTCGGGTGACGGCGGGAGCAGTAATACTAAGCTAGTAATAGTAATACTAAAACAGTTAGCATGTAAATGAGAAATAAAGACAAGTCTCAGATCCTAAACACTTCACCGCTCTGTCAATTCACCTGTGCAGTTAGGGTTTACTCAGAAAAAATGGTAAATGTTTGAAATGAGAAGATTCACCAAGCAGAAGTTATTTTACACTACTTTAAAAAAAAAAAACAGCAAGAATATGAAAAATGAGTTTAAGTGTAATTCTATAGTAATCTAGAAAGGGGTATGTCTACACTGGAGGCTCTGTTAAGTCGACTTAACCAAGGTCGACTTTAAGTCGACTAAAGTCGACCTTGTTAAATCTACTTAGAGAATCCACACCCCCGTGTCCACACTGGCAGGTGCTAGGTTGACAGAGGAATGGCCAGGAACTCTGTGAGGGGGCCTGGATGCCAATTAGGTTGATTTAAGGAATATTCCCCGTCCACACTGGCTTAAGTTGATTTAATAAGGTCAACTTAAGTCTTAGGTCGACCTTCAGAGGTGGGGTTATTAAGTCGACTTAAGGAAGCACTTAAGTCAACCTAATAAGTGCCAGTGTGGACGTGGCAGTCTGTAGGTCGACTTAACCGTCCTTAAGTCTACCTAAGGCTCCAGTGTGGATGTACCCAAAGAATCCTGTGGCAGTTTTAAAGACTAACAAATTTATTTAATGCATTAGCTTTCATGGAAGAAAATCCCACTTCATCAGATGCTTCTGATGAAGTAGGATTTTGTCCCACGAAAGCTCATGCATTAAATAAATTTGTTAGTCTTTAAAAGTGCCACAGGACTCCTTGTTTGTCTTGCTGAACTAGACTAATGTGAATACCCCTCTGGAACTTGTCTATAGTAACTTGAAATCTGAAGAGTCCTATTACATCTACCATCCTTCTTCCAATTCCCATTCATAAGTGACCCTTCCTATTACTGTAATGAGTGACTGTGCCATTCAGTCAGTAAATACACGAGGGACGCTAACTATGTATGGCCCAGATTTTGTTTTGTGTATCAAACAGATGTACTGTGGTGTTCAAATGCTATGCAATGCAGAATCAGCACCCATAACAGCAGAGTGGGTAGCAATGTATACAGAGCATAAACAGCTTTGACAAAGGCACATGCTGAAGTATTGTGTCTCTCAATTTGCTTGAACCTCCAACTTAAAAAAGACAGGATTTGAATACCAAAAAAATTCAGATTCTGAATGTACATGGATTAATTAGCCCTGCTGATGCTTTGAATCCTGCAGTTTACTTAATTTTCATACAATATATTTAGTGACTGAACCTCGGAGCTGTGAGCTCGAGGACTAAGTCATGCAAATCTCATTTTACCCCTGAGGTTCTCTCAGACCAGGCTCATTTGCTTTTTAAGAAGGGCCATACTAACCCTGCTAATTCACACAGTTTCAACTCTTTTAAATCTAGAGGTCAGGGACTGGTGAGATTCTCTTCCCCTTTGATGCCTGCTTTGCACTGATAATTAATTTAACAGGTGAATGGCAGCATTAGCAAGCCTTTCTAAATGAGTCTATCAGATCTCATTTAAAATATTTTAGGACAAGAATTTCAAAAATAGGAGCCAAAAGTTAGAGTTAAATGTGTATTTTTGGCACTTCTGTACCTTATTTTTTTAAAAGGGCTGAGCACCCAGAAGCTCCCATTCCCTTTAATGGAGGTGTGAGGTAAAAGGTAGCAGGATGAAGAAGGGGTGAGTGTGGAAGAGGTCACCCGATAAAGATCTAACAGTCTCCTACCCAAAGTCACTGGGTATGTCTACACTAGGAAAAGTTAAGTCCACTTTGTTAAGTCGACTTAATAAAATTGACTTAAAGTCGACTTAAAGTCAACCTTATTAAGTTGACTTAACAAAGTGGACTACATCGACTTAAAGTTAAGTCGACTTAGCCCACTTTGTTAGCTCGATATAACTGCCCTTAAGTCAACTTAAGGATTACTCCCCATCCACACCGTCCTTCAGTCGATTTAAGGAATTGACTTAAGGCTTAAGTTGACCTAATGGGCGGTTGTTACTAAGTCGACTTAAGCTTTCATTAAGTTGACTTAAGGAATTTCTTAAGTTGACTTAATGAAAGTCAGGTGTAGACATGGAGTAATTGAGGTCGACTTAAGGGTCCTTAAGTTGACCTAAATTGCTAGTGTAGACATACCCATTGAGTTTTCTGTGGCAGGTATCACACAATCTCTCCTGCTGAGGGTGTTATACTTTGTTTAACACTACTTAAATATCATTGACGGGAGACTAGATCTCTCACATGAGCCCTAATCACTGGGCTACAGAATCATTCTTACTCTTTCTTTGGCTCAATAAATGTTTAAGCATTTCATACAAAATGAACCAGCTTAGAAAAGAAAGATTGAGAAAACCCCTACCTTGAATACCTTGTGGCCCATTGGTGGGGGGGAATACATCCGGGGTAATGGGGGAGAGACCTGCAATCAATTCCCTGTTCCTCTTTAAACAGAGTGGGAATTTGAACCAGAGTCTTTCACATCATGGAGGAGTGTGCTAGCTATTGGTTGTTAGGGGAGCACCACCCCCTTCTTCTCAGCTGTGGTCTGGGTAGGGTCCAATCCAATAGGTTATCTTTAGATGGCCTCTGAGCACCTACCCGCTCAGGACACATAACCAAGATAGGTGGGAGAATGCCTAGTTTGAGAATTTGACTGTGAAGTAAGTGCCATGCTGCTTGGTGGTGTCAGGACATGGGGCTGTGCACATGTCCAGCAGTAGAAATTGAAATACTCAGGGGTCCTTATCAATGGAAATTTAGGCACCCAGGGAATTTACACACCTCTAGGATTAGGCAGCAGCTGAGCAGGAACTTTGTGAATGCCAGTGGCACCTGGATATTGCACTTAGACACCTACGGTGCATCTACACATACAAAGTAAGTCGATTTAAACTTGCTTAAGTCGACTTAATTTAATCTGTGTCTACACTACATTTTCCTTAAGTCAACTTAAGCAGCAGCTTAAGTCGACTTAAGGAAAATTAAAGTCGACTTTATAAAACCTAGTATAAAGTCGACTTTACTGGCTAAGTCAACTTTATTGAGTCTACTTAGCCAGTGTAGGTGCGGCTTAGCCCTAAATTTACTTTAAGTCGACTTAAAGGGCTCCAGGGCTCCCCCACTCCCCTCCCTGCCAGGGTGGCTGGCACAGCCACAGCCTGGCGTGCCCCCCCACAGGGCAGGACAGAGCCCTGCCCACCCTGCTTCTATGCCCTGCCAGTGTCCCTGTCCTGCTCAGCCCCCATTGTACCCAGGTACAATGGGGCAAATGCTGAGCCCCCTGGCACTTGGCAAGGGGTGCCCCCCTGCCACCGTGGACCAGTCCCAGGTCCACCTAGCCCCTAGAAGTCGACTTAGACATCCAGTGTAGATGCTCTAAGTCGATTTGGCAGCATCCCCTTTAAGTCGACTTAATTTTTGAATGTAGACATGCTAAGTCAACTTATTTGGCCAAGTGTAGGCATAACCCTAAAGTGGCAGTTAAGTATCTACATTTCCATTGTGAATCCAGCCTAGCGTTGCTAACTATTCTTGATCGGCTTGATTTTAGAACTTCAAATTTTAAGTAAAAGCTGGTCAAATATTCTTTGTCAAATGCATTATTCCAAGAAGATTGCTGTTATTCATCAGAATTATTATCCAACAAATAGTTATTCGGCAGCATTTTGCCAGCCCTATAGAAGGCTGGGTAATATTCATTGAATAAATCATTTAACAAATAATGGCGATATTTGTTGAATAATACATAGGAGGAATATTTTATCAAGTACTTACCAGCACAATTAAATAGCAGTAAAATCTAGGACATAATCTAATTTAAATTAATTAACAGCTTACTTATAAAAAATGGCCTTATTATTTGGTAAAGTTGCCTATGCTTTAAAAAGTCTGCATGAGTAAACAGCTGGTAGCTAACACCTGGAAAGGCAATAAAAATATGAAGAATCAGAAAACCACAGAAATCTTAACTCATAGTTCCTTATGCATTGCTAATTACACATTCATAATCCAAGATATATTAAGTATATGTTGAAAAATATTGTACATATATATTGTATGTCAGAGTTAAGATTTTTATGGAAATCCTTGGGTTAAATTTCATGTCATTAACATAATGTATGAATTATTAGGTAATATGTAAATGATCTTAACTAGTCACTTCCAATTATTATCATGCTTAAGAAGTTTTACTGATATATTCCTTTTATATATTTTCTCTATATTAGGTATGATAGAAACTTCAATAAGTGACTTGGAAAGATTAGATTGGTATCAGTAAATGTCAGTAAATGTCAATTTCATTGTACATGCACAGACCAAGGAAAAATATTTCCATCAATAATATGCTAAATGTATAGCTAAGTAAAGTCATACAAATACTTCTTGAGAACTTAAAGTTTGATTTAAGCTATATTTACTTTGTGTATTGTGACATGTGATGATGACAATTTGTATTTTAGATTAATTGATTTCTAGACTCTGAAGCCCCAAGGGACCATGTAGTCATCTAGTCTGACCTCCTGTAAAGCACAGGCCATAGAACTTTGCCAAAATAATTCCTCAAGTATATCTTTTAGAAAAAACACTCAGTCTTGTAAACTGTAAATCTTGATTTAAAACTTTTAACAATGATAAAACTTAAACATCTTTAATCTCTACATGTAATGTCATTAAATAATTAATATCTGACACTCATCATTGTCTGACTTCCCTCCCACTAATTTCCCACAATTGTGAAATTTTAAATTAATAAAATGAAACAAAATGCTTAAAACCCATAAGTTTGCACAATTGAAAATGTAAATTGAAAAATTTTTAAAATGCTTACAAATAAACACTAATATTATCTGTCAAATGTAACAAAAATAAAAATCAAGTTCTGCAAAGCCAAATATATATTAATATATAATATTATATATATTATATATAATTTTGTGTGGAAGATATATGTCTATAGATATAATTAGAGATTTATGGATGACATTTAGATTTGGCATATATTTAACTTCCAGTAAAAATTACTATCTTTATCACTTTTCTGGGACCGTTGTGAAGCCACAGTCTCTTAATAAACTGACTAATAGACAGGGGCGCCATTTCAGATGTCAATAGGAAAGAGCTGTTTTTAGCATTGGTTCAGAGGCCTTTTGGTCCATGAAACTCCAGGATTTGTTTGTTTGTTTCTCCTAGATAAATGGAGCTCCTTAAAATTTTTCAGGGGCATACTCTTTCTTTCGTCACCTGTACAAGGCTGTGAATATAGGTTTCAGGCATAAAATTCTCCTTTAATGCCTATCTCTGGAGTTTAAAATGTCTGCCTTGCTCTCGATGCCATGATGAAGAATTTAGATTGTATGCAAAGGATCAGGCTGGCACTTTTAGTGAAACCTGATTAGTCTGAGTAGTGAAATATGTGTATGCAGGTGAGATCCATTTACAAAATGGATCAGCCTCAAAAGAATGGTAGGGTGACAGCAAAGGGAGAGCTGTTCACAAGATTATCCTGTTAGAGGATTTTCAGTACATGGGATTATCCATAATGAGATTAACCATTAGATCATATTCTGAAGGGATGCTCCAGGGAGAGACAAAATGCCCACTAAAACAATAGAGAAATGGGAGGTGAGAGCTACAGAAACTAAGAAAAAGTCTGCTTCTAAGATTGTTGTTGTGCAGATACTAAAAAAAGAAGAATGATAGCAAATGGAAAATGAAAAATATGTTTTTAAAAACAGTACCATTTATAAAATCACTGTCCTAATTTCCCAA
This sequence comes from Pelusios castaneus, assembly GCA_007922175.1. Taxonomy (NCBI): domain Eukaryota; kingdom Metazoa; phylum Chordata; order Testudines; family Pelomedusidae; genus Pelusios; species Pelusios castaneus. The sequence goes on along the minus strand of ML685756.1, from coordinate 31,051,978 downwards.
GAGGCCTCAAATCAGCCTACTGTTTTTGCACATGTAACACAGTGCAGCTGCAACTAATAAACTAGATTGGGCTTTTTAAAGAATTGCTGTAAGTAGATGATGTGGTGGCACAGTCCCTCCAAGGGGAAAAAATAGAAATACTGTGGGATCAGTGAACTGGGAACATGACCTTGGCTTTTCCCTTCCCCTTTAAGAAATCATACACCTCTAAAGGTTCACAGAGGAAGAAGTCCTTTGTTTTCCTTACCACAGAGTCCGCAGTTGTGGCTAGGCCTATGTGATGCAGACCATGGCAATGAAAATTCTTTAAATCCCTCCATTCCGCCACACATCCCATACAAGGGCAAGTCACAGCTACTCCACAGCGTTTTGATTTACTTTCTTTGCAGGTGTTGGTATTAACAAATCATGCAGTTGTCATCGTGTCTTATTAGTGTCATCAGGTGCATTATTATAATAATGTGTCATATGTGTCTTCTGATATAGGTTGTCTGTTTGGCTGTGTGGATGTGTCCCTGTGTATGTGTTCCCTCAGGATTACCTCTGATTTAAACATTCAGTGAGGACTCAGTTAACCCAGTGGTCTGAAGCCTGGCTCGGAAATAAGGCAGGGATTCTGGTAGCCCAGTTGCCCTGAGTCAAGGAGCTCCTTTAGTCTGCAGTTAGGACTACCTTTGATTTAGACACAAAATCGGGACTCAGTTAACCCAGTTGCCTAAAGCCAAAGCATATTCTTAATACTAGCAATGCTTCTGCTGGTCCCGGTCTTCCCAGCTCTGTGCAGGTAGTCTGAGGTAACACTCATGATAGAAGAAATCAACATGACCACTGATCTTTGTAGAAATGAAGGTGCCAGGCTACGCTTTATTGAAATGTAGCACAATGGTAAGTGACTTATATCAGCAGGTTCATTGACAGCATTCATTCCCTCAATGTAATGGAACAGCTCAAATGATGGCAGTCCTCTCTGTGACCGCCTAAGCTGCATGAAAACTGGTCTCTCAGACTCCTTCTTTTATATACTGCTCAGACTGTTTGCTCGGTCCCTTTGGCACCAGAGACTACTTTCTTTGATGTCCAAAATTACCTTGATTGGTCCACACATCCCTTTTTTGATGCCATCCATTACTTTGACTGGTCCACATATCACAATACCATTTATATCCATCAAGGAGTCATTTTGTGGTTTGTCCAATATTATTCATACCCTTGCACTGGGTGGTTTGGGTAAAACATCTCTTCTTATCTCTCTGACGCTAAGCCAACTTGATATTTCCTACCTTTTAGACATACTTTTCCACTCTTATGCCTGTTATTGTGGTTCCAGCTTACTTCTTGCCACCTTCTTTAAGAACAGACCGTTACAACCTGACTCCTGCCAACTGGATCATTTTTTCAACTTAGGCCTACTGTTTTGACCTGTTCCATTAGGCCTTGGGCCTCATTACTGGCCTTTTCTACTAGGCCTCTTCTTCTAGACTTTTACTTTCTGCTACAGATATCTACCTTCTATTATTTGTACCCACCAAATTAAAGATAACTCTTCAAAATATGACCCATATTATATTTGGTGCAAATCTCTGCTTTTATTTGGAATACATCTTTGATGGCTCTGATCCAGCAATATGTGATTAACTTTAATTATGTGAATAGTTCCATGAAAGTCAGTGTCCCTACTTGTGGTTAAAGTTGGATACGTCCTCAGATGATAAAAGCCTCAGTGACTAAGCCTAGGCTTTGACTTCTAATTTTAGGCACTCATTTTTTAACATCTTGGCTCTAGTATCTTTTACAGTGTATATGATGCTTATGAATGAAAGTTACTAAATGTACTAGGTTGAGCTAGATATAGGTCGGGCAGTTATTTTGCAAGTATGATCTTAGTTTACTAATGAAGGTCAGTCCTAACATATGATACTCTGTGCTATTACACTCTTAGCTCTGTTTAAGAACAAAGATGAATAATGCCATTTTGGATAGTGGAGTTGTGATTGAATAAATATGACTCAGGACCTGGGTGATATCACCAAATGCTCTCTCTCTTCTGCATGGAGATATTATCCAATTGCCAGCCATTGTGTCTTCACTCCCAGCAGTTCAGATTCTGGGATAGATAGGTCTCATTGGCTATGTCTGCACTCAGGAATTTAAGTCAACTTTACTAAGTCAACTTTACTAAGTCAACTTTAAGTCGACCTTATTAAGTCGACTTAGAGAGTCCACACAGGACTCTTAAGTTGACTTAAAGCTGGCCTTACTAAGTCGACTTAGGGAGTCTACACTACACTCTCTAAGTCAACTGGTTAGGTTCAGGGGGAGGCCTTGTCCTGGGGAGAACCAGCCTCGCACGGGGCTGGCTCTCCCCGAGACAGCAAGCCCCGGAGTGATCCAGGGGAGACGGGAGTGAGGAGCTCCCTTCTGGCCCAGGCCGCTCGGCTCCCTTCTGGAGGTCTTAATATGAGACCTTAAATCTTAATAAGACCTTAAATCTAGGTCTTAATAAGTCGACTTAAACTTGCTTAAGTCAACTTAATTTACTAGTGTAGATACACCCATTGTGAATTGAGATGAAGCCCCATGTGCTGGCTAGTAGGTCAGTCAATCCAAAAGTATGGGTAGAAAGAACGGTTGTATATTTTGTCCATTAACCAAAATATTTGAACTTATACTATTTTATTTTTTCTAAATAAGTCTGACTGAAATCCCCCAACAAACAAAGTGGAGAATACTGTTATTTTCAGCTTATTCTCAGCAAATCTGGGATATAGTGTGCTACACGAAGGTTTGAATAGTGCAGACTTGCTATTTAAGAAAAATGTGCTACATCTGCATTTTCCACAAAGAAATTATCTGCAGAGCTATAACTAACCTGATTACTCACCTTTGTTGCAAAGACCCATATTAATGTGCTACATATACTATTAGTACATACAACACAGATATGATCTACAGAGATTGAATTACAGTGGAAGGTTAAATAGAAGCAGGGGCAACTATATATCTTCTGTTATTTGTGCTCCTTTTTAAATATCTATTTTTCATTTTAGAGTTTCTCATTCCCTTAGGTACAGCATGAACTTAAAAGCAACCTAGATTCTTCACAGGACTTCAGAGTATATGATGGATCAATAATTTGTTGGTTTCTTTATGAAATATGCCAACTTACTGGGACAGAGTCATTTTTAAGAGGAAGCAAAGATCAATATATATGTGCATAGATTTATGGATGTCTTTGTTACAATCAGAATAAGTCTTTCTGTTTAAAGAACTCTGAAAGGCAAACTTGGCTTTTCTTTTACATTGATGTATTAGCTTGTGAAGGCCACTTTAATTCTAAACACTAACAAACAGTGTGAGGCTTTTAGTCTGATCAATCCTTTTTTAATTTAATTTGAGCAGCATAAGTTATAAAAATACAAACATCAACCTTTTAAACATTATAATCACTAATATTTGTCCATTTTCCTGGATATGTCGGAAATTTGCTTAAAACTATGAATTTTACACCCACAGTACAGAAAATATTATCAGTAAAACAAGGATTGAGGCAATCTTAAAAATAAAATATCTGATTAGAATGATAGTTAAATAATAAATACTACATATACATGCATCTATCTTTACAAAACAGATACTAGGTCAAATTCTTTCATTTACATCCATGGAACTCCATTTACATCAGTATGGCTGCATGGGTGGAACTGAGAATAATATCACTTATATCAATAGGGGTACATCTATTAGACTAGATTCTGTGAAGCACAGTAACTTATACATAAAATGGCTTGCTTGTCCATACATATGTGTTTGCATAGGTATAACTGAGGACAAAATGTGGTCCTCCTTTTTAAAACTATGCTTCAACTATGTCACTTTAAAGCCTGTTGTATAGAAAATAGTGGAACATATACACTTCAGTTTTCTGTACCATGACAGGGGATATTGTCTGTCATCTTGGGAGTAAAAAGGTATACAAGAGAAAAGATTATCCACAATCTGATCAAAACAGGAGAATGTAAACTTATTCTTTCATCAAATCAGTGGGGCTAGAAGATCCACATGAAGAAAAGACAACTGTGATAGAGGTAACATCACCCATGTTTATGGCGTCTAAGGACTAGCGCACAACATATTTGATTCAGATAGGAAAGTTCTCTCTGAGTCATAGCACAAAGTTTGTGACCGATCTCAATAGCAACAGATCTCCTGTCACAGGTGTGGAACACAATTGATAAAAACTCCAATAGCCAGTTCTCTCCAAAAAATGAATAAATTACATCAAAAACATGCAACAATATCTAATAGTACTACACAATAATATAGTATTATTTCTGCTATAGCTGGGAATGCCTTTCAGGTCTGAAATGGTGTTCTCACTGACATACAAGTAATTGGAAATGCTGTGTATAGCTGCATTCAATCAAAAAATAGTAAATAAACAAGAACAATGGGTGAAATCCTGGCCTGCTAATGTCAATGTGAATTTTGCAACTGAATCATTGAGGCCAAGATTTTATCCCTTATCTTTGATACTTGGCCTTTTCACACACACACACATACACACACACACAAGTAATAGAAACTTAGTAGAATGAGCAGAAGAACAAAATGACATATCTCTTTGCATACATCTTCCAGAATATATCTTTTGCTGCTCACCATAATGGCCATATTACAAACTAGTCTTAAATCACTGTAACACTGGTCCATCCTGCAGGCCAAGTCCACACCAATATTATTATCAGCTGTGGTGCCACATGTGGAGAGTGGACAGGGGCAGGCTAAAGCTCAGTAAGGCAAACATAGTTCTCTTATGGTGCATTTGGAAGAGAAAATGTTGAGAAAGGGGTATGGAATCTGATCCAGAGCTTCAGATGTCAGTGGAAAGACTTACATTAAATCCAGTGGGCTTTGGAAAAAGTCCATTGACCTGATCATGACTTCTTTTTTAAAAGATATGTGGATGTTTTCTAAAGCTTTGATTATATTGATTGACTTTTTCAAACAAAAGCATAATGAATATCATTAAAGAATGAAAAACAATATTTATTGTTAAATGGAAACAATGGATAATTTGATAATTGTGCAATTAAGGTTGTTATTTACTTTGGTCCATAATTACTAAAGCCATTTCACAAATTTTGCTCAGGGAACAAGGCACCGTGAAATTGATTTTTTCAGGTGCTGTGACAAAATGTACCCCTGTGTCTACACCCTACACAATGATGTAATAATCTTTGCACAAAGTATGCTTTGTGAGGTAACATCTAACAACTCATAATCTGCAGTCAACACTGTTCTGATAAAATATGTGTGGCAAGTGTGTGAAGTTACAAGATTTCCGTGTATAATGTTATTATCACATGTTCCAAACCACAGAAGAAGTTGACACACAGGTCTTTCTCAAAACAAAGAAATATATGGTCTGCTTCATTTGCATTTAAGTAGTAAAAAAGATTCAAGCAGGAAGAGTAGATAAAGAAACCACAAATAGGTGAGGAAAAGCAGTAGAGTACATCCTTCTCCAAAGACATTTTCTCTCCAGAAACTTAGGCAATGTACACACGATCACTTTATTGTGCGGTAAGGCTCTTTACCGCGCAATAAAGCTGCTAGCATACACACGATCATTTTCCCTGTTGCGCGGCAACACCCTCTTGCCACGCAACAGTTAAACCACTCAAATCGAGAGTGGTTAACATTACTGTGGAACAGCTGTTCCGCAGTAATGCTCGTATGTACCCATTTTGCGCATTAGACAGCCTCCAGAAATGTCCCAGAGTGCCAATCGAGGCCACTCTGGGACATTGGAGCTGTCAAATATGTCAATTTCACTGCTCTAGCTCTAGCTCTAGCTCTAGCAGAGCAGTGAAATTGATTGTTATGGGAGCTGCCAGGTTCGGCAGCTCCCCTGGACTAAGCTGGGGGGCTGGCCCAAACTGGTTGCCCTCGTCGGTTCAGGCCAGCCCCCTAGCTCAGTCCAGGGGTTCAGGTGGCAGCAAGAGCTGCACGTTTAAGCGCCGCAGCCAGAGGCGGCCTTTGGCTATTGGGGGCCCTAGGCAAAGGCCCACTGTCGGGCCCCCCATGGGCCCATGGGGGCCCCTTTCTGTGGCCCACTCCCCCCCCAGATCCCCATTGCCACCCTGTCCTCCCTCCTGCCCTAGCTCCCCACCGCATGGCCCTGGCCCCCTGAGCACAGCTCCTCCTGGGGCTGAGCTAGGGGGCTGGCTGTGGGCATTGCATGGTGGGACAGGTGCCCACCATGCACTGCTCTTGTATCGCAAAGGAGCATTCACATGGGTGAACACTCCTTTGCGATATAACCAGCATGTATGTACACACCAAAGGGCTATATTTATAGCACTTTCCTTGTCCCACAATAGCTTATTGTGGGACAAGTTTGTCGTGTGTACATAGCCTTAGCTAGAAACATTTTCCAAGATGGGAATTTACATTATAAAAAGGAGGGACAAAAACCCAAGACACACCTCATCTCTCTTTCGATACCATTTCACTGCACCAGAAGAGACAAAAGAAGCTGCAAATGAATTGAAAAAGGTTCCTGACTTAACAAGTTTGGTCTAGACTGCTAAGGGTATGGAGTGAGAAAACTTTGCTTTACATTTTTAGTTGGTTAAATTAGGCACCAGTAGCATATTATGTTTATTTTCTTGTAACCATTTCTGACTTTTCTGCCTCTTTAATTTTAGTCACCTAAAAATGTCTTCTTGTAGTTAATACATTTGCATTATTGTTTCCTGTAATCTAGGGTCTTTACACTGACGTGTCTGTGAAACTCCATTTTGGGTAACAAGTTGTGTACCTATTATTTGTATTAAAGAAAAACAGACTTTATATGAATTTATATTTTCCAGGAGAAGGCTGGGCAATACAAGATACACATTTCTGAGGGAAAATTTAAGACTGTGTTGGGATCTCCCTGCAGTGTACTCTAGTGTGGTAAGAGCCAATATGTAGCTGGCTGGCTGCACTACATGCAGAGACATAGCTGGGAGTGACTTACATGCTGAAGGCTGTTCCCGAGCAGTCCTGACTGGAGGCTAGAGCAGTAAACATTGCAAAGGGCACACCAAAGGGCAGAGGCAACACAATTAACCACTAGTCTGCACTGTACCCTTGTATGCCACATGTGCCTAAACAAGAGTACAGATCTCATTGTACTTTGTGTGTCTTCTCCAAAAATTTGTGGATATTCAGAAGTCTTTAAATGAGTGTTGGAAGGGGATTATATAATGCAAACTCATGCACATGTTGTGCATGATGCAATCAACTCAGCTGCAACCCAACTCTGCTCTGCTGGTGCTCACTGGGTGTTCACTCACTCTCTTGCTTGCTTACATGCTCTCTCTCTCTCTCTCTCTCTCTCTCTCTCTCTCTCTCTCTCTCTCTCTCTGGGAGATCTGTCAAATGGAATCAAAACACCACTAAAAAAAAATCAGCAGTGAAAAAAAGAGAGACTAGGCTACCAATTAAAGAAACTTAATATGGCAAACAAGCTCCTAAATTAAAGTAAAATGAAATAGCCAGTAAAAATAAAAAAGCATTACAATATTCTCAACTATTGTTATGGACCGTAAATTTGAGACATTTTAGACAACTTTATAACAATCATGGATACCTCTCAGGTGGATATTTTCTTGAGCTGATTAAATGACGGACATTAATCTCTAATCTGGAAGAGACCAAAATATGATGGAAAATAAACTTCAAATCTTGCATACTAAGTTCAGTTTCCTACAGGAGACATCAGAAGGAGGAAATTATGCCAAGCACCAAAATTTTCCTATTGTTGACCTTATAGAATCATGGAAATGTAGTGCTGGAAGTGATATTGAGAGGTCATCAACTACAGACCCCTGTGTTAAGACAGGATCAAGTAAATCTAGACCATCTCTGACATGCATTTACCCAACTTGTTGATGAAGATTCTCTACACTCCCTTGGAAGCCCAGTCAAGAGCTTAATGATCCTTATAGTTAGGGAATATTTCCTAAAATTTAATCTAAATCACCCTTGCTGCAGTGTAAGTCAATTACTTCTTGTCCTACCTTCAGTGTTTCAGTATGACTAAATATAAGTGTATATATCTGGATACATAGAATGTAGGCCATATCTACACAATAGGGAACACTATCCTGGGAAACCAGGGCTGCGTCTACACTTGTAAATAAAGTCGACTTAAGCTTGCTTAAGTCAACTTAATTTACCCTGCGTCTACACTACAGTTTCCTTAAGTTAATATTAAGTTAACATTAAGTTCCTTCATGTTAAGGAAGCTCCCAAGTACAACGGGCCCAGGGAGAAACCTGATGAGCCATTAAGAACATAAGGAATACACCCATTGTGTCCTTAATGGCTCATCAGGTTACTCCCTGGGCCCATTGTATCTGGCAGCTTCCTTAACATTAAGGACACAATTTCTATACATGAACTATATAATCATTCCCAGCAAATTACAACCTTTCTATTGATACCAAACATGACATAGCTCCTATGGATTATAGCATATATGAGACATTAATAGGAAATAATATCATAAATGGTTCCCTAAATCTGGACAGCATCACACCCTGCCCACGTGCCCTGCCAGAGTCCCTGTCCCCCTTTGCCCCATTGTACACAAGGGGTGCCCCCCTGCCACCGTGGACCTGCCCAAGGTCCCCCTAACCTCTAGAAGTCGACTTAGGCGTCCAGTGTGGATGCTCTAGGTCGACTTTGTAAGTTCCCCTTTAAGTCGACTTTAATTTTAAGTGTAGACTCACTAAGTCGACTTAACTAAGTCAACTTTAAGTCGACTTAATTAAGTCGACTTAGTTAAAGTCGTCTTAAAATTACAAGTGTTGACATAGCCCAGGATCTGTATCACCCACCACCATCACAGGGGTCATGGTGGATAATCAGTTGAACAAAAGATCCCAATGTGATGCTGTGGTCAAAAGACTTAATTTGATTTTAGATGCATAAACAAGAAAATCCTGAATAGAAGCTGAAATTATTTTATTGCTGTATTTGGCACTAGTGCAACTAGTGCTGGAATACTGTGTCCAGTTCTGGTGCCCACAATTTAAGAAGGATGTTAATAAATTGAGAGTGTTCAGAGAAGAGCCATGAGAATGAATAAAGAATTAGAAAACATGCCCGGTAGAAATAGATTCAAGGAGCTCAATCTACATAGCTTAGCAAAGAGAAAGTTAAGAAGTAACTTGATTACAGTCTATAACAGTGGTTCCCAAACTGTGGCCTGGGGGGGCCAAAATGGCCCAATACTTCCCTCCTGCTGGCTGCAGAAGGGAGCCGCTGCCTAGGGACCCAGGTAGAAAGTGATTCCATGGGGCTAAAAGACAGGTACAGGCTCCTTGCTGCAGCCAGGGGGATGGGAGATCAGTGAGGAGGCTGAGGCAACCTCTTTGCTGAACTCCTTCTGTCTGACTGCAAGGAGGGGGCTGCTAGCAGAAACTGGTGGCCCTTTAAGGTTGTAACAAGGATATCTGCGGCCCTCAAGCCAAAAAGGTTGGAAACTAGTTAATAAGTACCTACAAGGAGAACAAATATTTTAATAAGGGGGCTCTTGATTCTAACTGAGAAAAGTATAACATAGCTGCGTGTTGAAACTAAACAAATTCAAACTAACATAAAGCATTATTTTTTAACAGTGAGAGTAATTAACCATTGTAACAATTTGGCAATATTATGGTAAATTTTCCATCTTTGACAATTTTAAAATAAAAATTGGATGTGTTTTTAAAAGATATGCCCTAGGATTTACTTTGGGGACATTCAATGACTGTTATACAGGAGATCAAACTAGATGTCACAATGGTCCTTCTGGCCTTAGACCCTATGAATCTATTTGTCTATTATTGAGAAGCAACCCGTGCTGGCCCCTCCCCCCAGAATAGCCTGGGGCCACAGGAGCCGCATGCCGGTGCTCCACTGATGTTTATCCAGACTTTGTGTTAGCAGCTATGTTGATGTGGAAGACAATGGTCATGGTCAGCCAATGGCCAGTTCAGCTGATGTGTACGTGTGGAGACATGTAATGGTGAATTTGGGGCTAGCTGACTTGTGTCTCCTGACCTTATAGAATGACATGGCATCAAGTATCTGTAAGGGAGTAGCATATGGTGAGTGAATATCAGCCAATTCTGCAGTCCCCTCTCAAATTATGAATGAATTGGAATTTGCCACATAATCTGCTGGCACAGCATATTTTATATATTTTGGAGATGTGAATTCTTTGGGGAAATGGTATAAGTATCAGGAGGATCACATTGTATCTAGTTTTTCCTATTTATATCTCGTATATCTGAGAAGATTGTGATACTCTCGGATGTACGATCAGAGGACCTCGGGGTAACCTAGCCACTCCTCCAAGGAATCATACATCAAAGGGCCTTGAGGTAGCTAAGGCCTCACTACAACGGACTCAAAATAGATCAAGAACCTGAGTGAACCAGAAGAAGGAACAGACAATCATCACCTAGAGTAGTACTATCTCACTTTGCTTACCAATGAGGTATTGTGTGGGGCCAGCATAGTAACTGAAGATTTATACTTGGGAAATTAAAGCTTATTAAAGAGTGGCATTGTATGTCCATTCAATTTGTCTGATACCTATTTTTCAATAAACAGTAGTTCTACATTGAAGATGTTGAACCCTGGTCTTCACTGTTATGATATAGGGGGCCCAGCCCTGGGCACTTGAGAGTTAATTTCCCCAGCATAACAAGGGTGTGACACTCTACCTCAAAGTATTATCCTGAAACTGCCATATTAACCACTTTCACAATGATCATATATTTTGTACAATGCCTGTTTTGTGAGATATTGTTTTACAGGTCTTGATCTGCTGAACATTAATATTCTGCTGAGTTGTATGTATTATCATTGTACATCGTTATGAAATTTTGCTTTTTGTGTGTTACTATAATATGCTATGAGGCTAGAAACACCCACAGCCACCAGCCTTTCAGTTACAATAAAGGAGTAGCCATCACTGCATGGACAATGCTGATGGCTCATTAAAGGGAATCCACTCTCTCAATGACTGAGAAATCCCAGAGACTTCTCAGAGAAAGCAAGTAGGCAACAGAGAGTGCCTGTCCAGTTAGTGCTGCCTAACACCCTGTCACAGCAAGGATCTTTTCAGCAAGCTGGAAGAAAGTATAAAAGTGAGGAAGTGACATCATCATGTGTCCTCTCTCCTCCTCCCCATCCCCCTTCGCCCCCCGTCCATTACAAAGACTTTGAACTGGGGAAGGGTGATCCCAAACTGGAAAAGGGAGTCCAAAGGAACTATAACATGTTTGTACCAGGGTGAGACAGTGCTTGATTCAAATCCTGCCCCATTTGTAGACCGTGGACTGCAAATTTACTTTTGCTTCTTAAGTAACTAACTTCGATCTCTATTCCTGCTACTTGTAATTCCTTACACTTTATCTATCTGTAGTTAAAAAAATCAGTTTTATATTTTACCTAAAACAGTATGGTTTTGGTTAAAGTGCTTGGGACGTTTCAGCTCAGTTTACAAAGGCTAATGTGTGTCCATTCCACTCTCATGGAGTATTGAACCACTTAATGAACTCACGCTGGCCAGGCTTCTGACCAGTGCAAGATGGTAAAGTTCTGTGATGCAAGGCTATGGAGCTGGGGAGAGCCAGCCTCTCTACTGCTGGTTCATCAGTGGATGGGAAATTGTTCATGTAATTCTGTTGGGTGTGTCCCTGCCTGTGAATGTCTGGGTAAATTCAGAGCCTATAAAAGATTTGTAGCTTCATATCAGTATCACAATGTCAGAGGCAACCCAGGATGGTGCATTGGCAGGGCTTAGCAGTCCCACGGTTCAATTGCACCCTGGGGACCCTGTCACTAGGAGTTTTATCTTAAAAGTAGAGCTGCAAGTCCTATGATACATAATGTGTATCCAATGTTGTCATTATTAATGGCTGGTTTTTGTGTGAGTTCACGCACAAAGGTGTTTAACAATAACCAGACAAGTTGTATTTATTTAAGGCTACAAAGTCAATATTCCTGAATGTGGGCTGGCACATAGTAGGGTAATCCAAGGAAGAAACTTTCACTCCCCCAATTCTCCACCAGCTACAAAAGGGAAGTAATTGTTACTGCCCTTGATTTGCAGCAGATTATTCTTGTTTACTCCCCATAATCCATGCCCACTAAATTCTGCTGGCTGGCATGCTAGTGAAAGATTTTTTTCTACTATTGTCCTCTGACTCCCCAGTTGCAGTTTAGCAAATTCTCCACACCATGCTCGAATTGGTGGTTTGAATAGCTTGTACACAGGCATCAGAGGGCATTTTATGCCCCTTCATTTATATGGATGTGTTGGGAAAATGTTCATCTTACCCATATTTTGACACATGCAGTGCTTTTTTTTTTTGCAAAAAAAAAAAAATAGGTGCCGATACACAGCCAGGACCTAGGTCCAGCAGCGGCAGGAACCGGGGCTTCATCATACTGAAAAAAAGGTGCTGGTACTCAGTACCCCTGAGTACCATCACAAAAAAAAAAAGCCCTGGGCTCATGGAGTTAGCTGAAGGGATTGTTACTGCTCTCTTTACAAAGAGGTTTTTTCCTTGGGTGCCTCTACACTGGCAAGTTAGGTTGACTTAAGTCGACCTAAACAAAGCCACGTCCACACTCGGCTTTTATTAAGTTGACTTAAGCATTTCGTTAAGTTGACTTAAGGTAAGCTTAAATCGACTTAATAACACCTGGTTTTAGGTCAACTTAAGCCTTAAATCGACTTAAAGCCAATGTGGACGGGGATTAGCACCTAAGTCAACCTTATTAAGTCAATTTAAAGCATTAAGTCGACTTAATAAGGTCAACAAGGGGCTATGTCTACCCTAGAAAAGTTAAGTCAACTTTGTTAAGTTGACTTAATAAGGTCGACTTTAAGTTGACTTACAGTCGACCTTATTAAATCAACTTAACAAAGTCGACTTAACTTTTCAAGTGTAGACATAGCCCTTGATTTTTGAAACACTGACCTTATAAATGGGCCATATTTTTAGGGTTAAAGTTGTAATCAAGAGTTTTGTGTCAATCACATTCAAGATGACCCTATACTCTCTAGAGAAAAATAGTAAGTACATCAAAATAAGACTTCTAAGCTAAAGAGCAGTATCAACATGACTTCATAGCCTGAGGTCTCTGTTACCCCATTAAACATAAGGAGAGGTATTTCTGTAAGTCTGACATTAATAAAAACTGGAAAGACTAGTCAAGTTTGGGGCAATGCAGAACTTTAGAGAGAAAAAAACAAAACAAAACTACAAGACAAATGTCCAGAACTGCAGTCAGCTAACATGGAAGTTCATTTAATTCAGATTTTTTTTACCATACAGCACCATTTGCCCCTATTGTTCTTCATCATCAGCTCTTTCAAATTGGAAACACATCTCAATATTTTACTTGCTATACCGGACTATTCCTCTCAAACCCTGTTACTTCCTGCCACACAGAATAATGAAAAAAGAGCAACTGTTAAGAAATATAGCATGTTTTTCTACACTTCTACAAGAAGCTGTATTGTTGAAGGTACAAATGTTATCACCTCTTTGTCTGTTGCAGCTATCCCCCTGCTGCATTTATTTTGCCTTTGTTTTGTTGTTTTGTGTGGCCACCCCTCCCGGGCTGCTAAGGGCCAATGCCCAGCCCAGGGAGGCAGCCTTTAGCTCCTTGGCTTAGACCCTGGCTCAGTGTAGGGTGGACAATGCCCAGGAGTGCAAGACTTAAATGGCCTGTTGAGCTTAAGGGCATGAGTCATACCTGTGGTTCAGAACTTTGCCCAGACATGTCCTGTGCTTACCTGCAGTTTTCCCTGCCCTCTCTCCTCCCCTGTAGCAGAGGGAGCCAATCAGAGTTACTGGCGGGAAGCTGCCTGAGACAACCCGGAGAGAGAGCCCCGGCAGTATTATCCCCCAGGGGAAGACCTGGAGGAGCTACCCATGTCAGAACTCCCAGAGGCCCGGGGAGAGGAGATAGCCCGGGACCATCCCTATGATCTGGAGGAGCTGCCCTCCGCCGAGGAGCCGGAGACCCCCTGTGACCTAGAGGAACTACCCCTAGAGGAGGAGCTACCGGACCTGCCACCAGCGGATGAAGAGGGCCTGACCAGCCTCCCGAGAGCCGTCTACCCCAACGACCAGGAGGACGATCCCCCTGGACCCAGGTACACGAAAGCCAGGAAAGGGAGGAAGTAGCCCAGGGCGGGAGGCCACTGCCTGGAGAAGGGCAGGGTTCCCCCGAGGGTTAGCGTGTTTTGGCCAGAGCCCCGCTGACCACAGTGGCAGACGCCTCTGCCACTGAATAGGGCCCTGGGCTGGGACGCAGTGGAGTGGGTGGGCCTGCGTCCCCCTCCCTCACCCCTTTTCCCTGGCCACCCTTGGTGCTCAAACCTCAGCGACCCCATACAGAGGTTTGGGTGCTTTGCCTGCTCCGCCCTGCCTGAGGGCCGGGGGCTACTGACTCTGGTGCCTTGCCTGCCCCGCCCTGCCTGAGGGCCGGGGGCTACTGACTCTGGTGCTTTGCCTGCTCCGCCCTGCCTGAGGGCCGGGGGCTACTGACTCTGGTGCCTTGCCTGCCCCGCCCTGCCTGAGGGCCGGGGGCTACTGACTCTGGTGCCTGGCCTGCCCCGCCCTGCCTGACTACACTACACTACACTACAGACACTACAGATTTCCTGAGAAAAATCCAATCCATTGATGGTCTTCCAGAAAATACCATCCTGGCCACTATGGATGTAGAGGCTCTTTACACTAACATTCCCCACAAGGATGGATTACAAGCTATTAGAAGAACCATCCAGGATGATGACACAGCTAAACTTGTGGCTGATCTCTGTGACTTTGTACTCACCCACAACCATTTCAGATTTGAAGATGATCTATACCTTCAAGTCAGTGGCACTGCCATGGGTACCCGCATGGCCCCACAATATGCCAACATCTTTATGGCCGATTTAGAACAACGTTTCCTCATGTCTCATCCCAAAGCACCTCTACTTTACCTACGCTATATTGATGACATCTTCATCATCTGGACCCATGGTAAAGATGCCCTTGAAGATTTCCACAGAGATTTCAACAATTTCCACAACACAATCAAACTTAGCCTGGAACACTCCACACAAGAGATCCACTTTCTGGACACTACAGTGCAAATTAGCGATGGGCACATAAAGACCTCCCTATACCGCAAACCTACTGATCGGTATAGTTACCTACATCCCTCGAGCTTCCATCCTCGACACACCACACGATCCATTGTGTACAGTCAAGCCCTAAGATATAACCGCATTTGCTCTGACCCTTTAGACAGAGATAGACACCTTCAGGATCTCTACCAGGCATTCTTAAAACTACAGTACAAACCCGCAGAAGTGAAGAAACAAATTGACAGAGCCAGACGGGTACCCAGAAGTCAACTACTGCAGGAGAAGCCCATGAAAAACAACAACAGAACGCCACTGGTCACCACCTACAACCCCCAAGCCAGACCTCTTCAACACATCATCAAAAATCTACAGCCTATTTTACAAGATGATCCCTCACTCTCTCAAGCCTTAGGAGAAAGACCTCTCCTTGCTTTCAGACAGACCCCTAATCTTAAAAGGATACTTACCATCAACTACAGATCACAGAACAGAAACACTAAAGCAGGAACACAGCCCTGCAGCAGACCACGCTGCCAACTTTGCCCTCATATCTACACTGATGACACCATCACAGGGCCTAATCATGCCACCTACTCCATCAAGGGTTCGTTCACCTGCTCATCCACCAATGTGATTTATGCCATCATGTGCCGGAAATGCCCCTCCGCCTTATATATTGGACAGACAGGACAGTCTCTGCGCCAAAGAATCAATGGACACAAATCTGACATCAGAAATTGCAACACTGCAAAACCTGTAGGGGAACACTTCAATCTCCCTGCTCACTCCCTTGACGACTTGTTAATAGCTGTGTTGAAACAGATGAATAACAAATCACAGCTTCAAAGAGAGACTGCAGAAGTCGAACTTATATGCAAATTTGACTCAGTTGTCTTGGGGTTAAACAGGGACTATGGATTTTTCTCGCATTACAGCAAGTGATTTGACCTCCCCCTCCTCTATGTGCTGTTCCCCAGTGTTTTGAATCCTAACACCTATTTTGATTTGCTGTTACAGCCTGACCTGATGCTATGTCATACACTCCCCTGCATTTAATTTCCTACCACTCTGTAACTTTCCTATCTTCAAAGCGTCTGACGAAGTGGGATTTTCTCCCACGAAAGCTCATGCGATAAATAAATCTGTTAGTCTTTAAAAGTGCCACAGGACTCTGTTGTCTTTCTACAATAGACTAACACGGCTACCCCTTTGGAATAAGTTGTATAGTTACTGTTAAGTTGTTAAATAAGTGCCTTTGTGTCTTCATCTCTCCCCGAACACCCCAAGTCCTCCGCTGCTGTTTCCCCCTCTCCCTGAACTTCCCAAGCCCCTTGCTGCCTTTCTTCTTTAATTCCTCTGTGTTTAGCCTGCAGGCTCCTGAAGGCTGCTCTGAGCCTCGCCCTGCAGGGCTTCAGTGCCTCTTGCTGCAGCTGTACTCTTCCCTCTTCCTCTGCCACTGATTACTCACCCCACCCCCACCCCTGTTCCTTAACCCAGCCTCTAGGTACACTCTTACAGACTGCCTGCCACTGCAGTCCTACAAACCAAGTTATTGATTCTCATCTGTACTATTACACTTGTGTAAATTCACTAATCACCCTTATTGTGCAATTTTACTGCCATTTGTATCTCATTCATATTCGTAAAACCCCATTGGTTACCATTGCCTTTACTGTACCTCTACACCTATACCACTGTGACATATTGTTGCTTTTTTTTGTAGAATCGCTAGCCACCAATTGTAACTCGCTGTGACACCTCTTCATTTTCACACTGCTTAATAAGAGAAACCCCCCTCCCCAATTGCCTATTGTGACAAACCCCATACACCCCATTGTTAAATTTTACTGTTTTACATTTTTCAATAAAGATTGATTTGTACCCCACTGTTGTGGTAATTGCCCGCCAAGATCCTCTACCTGCTGGCAGGGACACTCTTTTCCAAATATCTGCTTCAAATGTTGACTTTACAGAAGGAACTGAAGGAAAGTATTTCAGTGAACAAAATTCAAGTTTCCAATGGTCTCCAAAATGACAGAGCCTCTGGCCCAGGAAAAAAAATCTTTGTCCATGCTGATGCAGATATTCAGCTGCAGGGCCAGCCCAAGGGTTTTTGGAGTCCTAGGTGAACTATGATTTCACCCCCCTCTCCCCCAAATTATAAGAGATAACATATTAAAATGTTTTTAAATAGAGAAAAAAATTCATTTCCATCTAATTTGGTACCCTGTAAAGCCTGGCGCCCTGGGTGATTGCCTAGTTCATGAATATGGTTGGGCGGGCCCTGTTCAACTGACCTCTCCCTAAAGGGATCTTCCCGGAAATTACTGAAGAAGCCATCACCATACTAATTCTCAGAAATAATAAAGGATCTGAGCATTTACAACTGATATTACTCCAAAGTCTTGATAATAGATTCATAATGAAGATATTTGCAAACTATCTTACTCTAATGGGTAGATTAAGACACTCTACAAATTACGTATCATGTTAGATCCTTACAAGTCCTTGTATTTCATTCAGAGAAGGCTTTTGGCTAAGTGATACTGATACTAAGATGCACTTCTGTTTCAATTCTCAAACATGGCAAGATAACAAAAGACTTGGATGCCCCCTGTGATCTCACTATATCATACAAATGCTGGTGTTTAGCAACGTAACATGGTAATGGGACTTCAATACCAAATTGGGTAAAGAACAGTGAGCAGACACTCTGACATAACAGGCTCGATCTTCAGTATGAATATCCCATGAACAGATCTCTTGTCCTCTTAGCTTTGCTTCATTGTTTTGCCTCAGAAGAAGAACTTGCAAACAATTCTTCATAATTCATTTGTAATTTGGGGATTCACAAACCTGTTAAATTCCCAATCCAAATCTAAATCATCCTCAGGCAAAGCGCACATATTCAGGTCATCTAGGAAATTATTTTCTGTTGTGCTAATCTCTTTCATCATTCCATCACTTTGACAATAAACAGCTTGAAAGCCAGAGATTAAATAAATCCTGCAAGACTTTTGTAAACTTGATTATAAATATACAGAAAGTAACCAGAAGGAATTTACCCTTTCTTTCTTGTACTAACTCTTTTCTTGTCTTGGGTAAAATTCTTGGTCACTGTCATACTGATTTTAAAAAAAGTCATCATGCAACAACATTCACTCCTAACAGCGCTGGCAAAAGAATGGAAAAAATTACTAAGAGTGCAAGTGACCTCAGAATAAAATGAAGAAAAAGTTACATGTTTATTTCCTTCATTTACATTTACACTCTTTGCAATATACTTGTCTAAAGCAAGTATAATTTCCTTTTGAGCTTTTCTGCCATGGATGAATTTATTAGTTAATTGTCTGCAGGCAAACTAGTGTACCAATCAATCTGAAGACACTCTACATCACAGATAAATGTTCTGTATGTGCTTGGCCATATAAATAATTACCAACTTTCATTAATACCTACTAAATAGTTGCTCAAATCTTGGAAAATATAAATCACTTTCTAAGTGCTAAATATATTAATTATGAGCCATAGCTTAAGTTAGTTAGTGTAGATATGGTCAGGTATGCAAAGCTGGTGATTGTATAACAAACTTTGGCAAGAGAGATCAGAATTAAATCTCTTGAAATTGCAATTTATTTACTAAATCCTGTTTTATTCATTTTACAATCTAATTCCCCAGCATACTCACAGAAACATCTAAGAGTTCTATTTCTACTCCAAAATTTGTGTTAAAAAAATGGGACAAATTCTGCTAGTTCTTGCACAATTCATAGTGGTGTAACTGACAGCAAAATTTGGTCCATCATTTCTTCTGTTACTGAGGAGATTCTTGTATGAAATAGGTTCAGATTGTTTAAAAATAGCTGAAAGACTTGAACAATACTAAGTTAATTAATGAGTTTGCCCATTAAATAAGCTTCCTATCTACCCTCTAACAAATCTGTTATGTTTATCATTGTGCAACTCAACCTTCTTTACAGATTTTTAAAAACCATAACAAGCAAAAAGTATTACCTCTGGAGCTTCAGGTACATTATATACAGCAAAAATTTGCTCTCCCATATTAAATAGGATCTCCTGGTGTAGTTATTTTCTAACCTCTGGCTATTTCCTCGGAACTAGCTATTTAATTATTGACAATTAAATAACGTATTCAAATGTTCCTAATAAAATAAAAATGAATAATAATAATAATAGAAATTGAATATTAATATTTTGCTGTGTTGCATAAAATATGAAAGAGGAGGATGAGGTAAAACTCACCTGAATTTTGATTGTGAAGATGCTTCTGTCATAAATTTCACTTGTTTTTTCTTAACCCATTGAACCATTCTTGTTTTTGCTATTTTTCAATTTGCTGAAAAAAGTCCTAACACTGAATAGTTGTTGACTCTACTAAATGTTAAAGTATCTGAAACAATGAGTATTTTTGTTAAATCCCTTGGCGATCAGATTACAACTTACCTTAGAAGTCCCAAAGGAATAAAACTCATTACAGTTGTGATCCCATTTTTTGTGTATGTTGACAATGTCTTGAGAAAAAAAACCACAATGATTGAAAAGACCACACAAAACAATTCCAGAATGCTTTAGGCGCACACTGTGTGAGTGACAACTACAAATTTAAGTGCTGTAATTCTTTGATTAATATAAAGAGAGTGATTTAGATTATTTTGATAACAGCCTTGGGGGGGGGAAATGACACATAAAGGAATATAAAGATTTGAGGTTTGAATTACTCACCTAAGATGTGTTTTTATAAATAACCTGTCAACTATATTTTGGAGGGGAAGGAAGAAACAGAGTTGTTTTTCACAAAGTAAACTATATACTGCATACTTCACAATAACACAATATTTTCTTACCCCTTTTCACTGATTTATATAAATACAAAACCTCAGTAACTTGGAACATGACTTCTGAGAGGTGGTAAGTGGGGTCAACTAGGCCAAATAAAGAAAATCAGGCCAGCTATTTAGGTACCTAATTATGGAATTAGATTCCTAACTTTAGGTGGTCAGAATTGAGAATGTTGGTTTTAGAAATATCTGATAGTTACTGATGATTATTAAAGGCTCCCTTCCTAAGGATTTTTAGGATGGGAAGTATGTGCAAGAGGTTTGCAACTGTTATTGCACAGTTGTCTTCTCTGTTCTCCACTTAGAGAAGACAAGGCTAGAGAACACATCCTAGAAACCCTGCAGATCTTCAGAGAAATCCACTGCCATACTTGCTGGTCTCAAAGCCTTTGCAAAAAGAGTTGCCCTCAGCCTACCCTCCCCACTGACAGCATGGTTAAAAGAGAAACATTTTGCAACTTATTTCCTATTCTGTGTTTGCAATCTGTTCTCAGAAGAAAGGACAAAACACAGAGAGGATCATTAGATCTCTGTTGCATTAACTGCTCCACTCCTCTGACAAGTCACAATATGCCCTTACAGCCAGCCAATGGATGAAGCTCTAGGCAATGGATGTCCATACAAAAAGGTTTCCACCATGCAGGAAGAAATTTGGAGCATGCCATCCCTCTCTTCCATTGGGATTAAGGCTGTGTCCATTTTCTCATCTTTATCCCTCTGGCCCCTTGATTAAAGGAGATCTTGATGTTAGCCAAAGATTATATTACCCTTCTACATATGATTATATTTAAAATACCTCTTCTGATAATTCATTAGTCATAACAGTTTGATGAACAATATTATTTTGAGGAAAATAGTCTCAATTGTTTTCCAGAGTTTTCAATTAAAATAAGCAGTGATAGATGAAAGAGTTTTCAGATTGAACCAGCTGAAAGTACAGTGACATCCATTATGTACCTTGTAACCTTGTAATGTCTCCTTGCAGAATCTGCATGGCCATATGAAATTTTTCAGTGTTGAAAAAAGTTGAGAGTGGAAGAGCTATGAGAAGGCCAGCACAGGTTTGGGATGATGGAGGTGAAACACAAATCCATATAGGTGAACCGCAAAGATTATAGAACCAAATTTAAAAAGGAAGAAGAGTGAATGCAGTTATGAAAGGAGAAAAAGAAAGCTCTTGTGATAATTCCCCTTTCTCCAAAACAGGAGAAAAAACACACAGGCAAAAAGAAGGCTAAGGAAAAGGATGCAAAGAAATTCACTCTGTAAGTAATTTGGGAACCTTAGTAATGTTCTGGACCCAAGTACTAAGCAAAAGTGTTACATCACCCAGCGCTTATAAATGGCTCTGTCCTGCAAACACTACCATGTTTAGCAGCCCAGTTGGCTTTGGTTGAACTGTACATTGTAATAATTAGTTCTCTGTAGTGTTTGCAGGTGGAGGCACAAAATGAATGTACAAAATATAGGGATATAGTTAACTAAAAATAGTTACAAAGTAATAGTTTTACATTATGTCTAATATAGACACCAGCAAAGTGCAAACATGAACTACAGCCCCTAAACCAAATCTAAAATAATCCCTCATCTTCTTGGGATTTTTAAAAAAAGATGCAGGATAAATGTCCCTTAGTGAAAAGTCTAAAGGGGTATAAAGTTAAGATTCACATTTAGCCTGTGGATGAAGATGAAGATTTTGAAGACAAAAATTTTGAAAGGAATCTAAATGAGTGAGGCACCCAACTCCCATTTAAATTGAATCAGAAATCTCTCACCCCCAGTATTTTACAGGAACCCCTGAACTTGGAATGAATGTGAGTTCTGAAGAGGAGAAGGGCTGCTTGTGCCCATGACTCAGGGAGTCAATATTTTGTCTGCAAACAGAAGCAGGGTAATTGAGATAAGAAAGGGCTGGTGACTAAATGAGTATCTGGAAGTTATTAGACAAGTCTATAAAACAGGAATCCCTCTGTTAGGGCAAGGGGAACTATTGAAGAGAATATGCAGGGGACTCTGAAAAAATACAACCAAACCCTTGGAGCCAAGGTAATGTTGAGAAAAGAGGGAAATGTGAGAGGGAGAGATGAAAAGACTCTACAGCTTTCTCTACACTCTGGTTCCCCTGGTTATTGCAACAAGTGCAGCTGCACAAGTGGAAGGAAACTTCTCCCCCCTCCCCCCAAAAAACCTTTGTACAGACAAAGCCATTGAGGATTGAACCACAATGGGTGTCATCCCCTGCCTCTCTGTTCCATACACTGCTTAAATCCAGATTTACAAAGCTAATAAATGGTTATTCTGTCACAAATTTTGCTCACTTTTTTCAATTCTGTGGAAAAGATAAGGCTTTGCTGCTATCCAGAAAGCCACAGTTAATTCATCCTCCAATATCTGATATGCTTAAACTCCCCAAAGTTGTCTTCTGGTCATTAAAGGATTTTATCAGCTAGACCTTTTGTGTTCTGATACACATCAAGGAGAGAATCTAGACTACAGTGGCTGAATTCTGATGAGAAAGCCCTACTCAGAAGAAATAAATCACCATCTTATTTTTCATCTCTTGTTTCACAATGATTTCAATCAGTGTATGTCTTGTAGGGTGATAAGAATGTCCATACTGGGTCAGTCCAATGGTCCATCTAGCCTGTTAACCCATCTTTCAATAGTAGCTATTGCCAGACGCTTCAGAGTGAATGTAACAGGGTAATTTATCAAGTGATCCATTCCCTGTCGTCCAGTCCCAGCATCTAGCAGTCAGAGGTTTAGGAACACCCAGAGCATGGGGTTGTGCCCCGATCATATTAGCTAATAGTCAGTAATGGGCCTAGCCTCCATTAATTTATCTACTACTTTTTGAACCTAGTAATACTTTATAGCCTCACTGGCAACAAGTTCCAGAGGCTGACTGTGGAGTGTATGAAGAAGGACTATTTATTATTTCACACCACTTATTCCTTTTTTGGAATGGAACCTGGCTTATTATGCAAAACAAGCACATTTTACTGTTATCTCAGCCTCCCCTCCCCATCTGTCTGTTTCATACACTATTGCACTTGTCATAAAATTAAACTGTAATTAGACTGTAACTTCCAAGAAGTTGGAGCCTAAATACCTTTGAGGATCTGGGACTAAGATCTTGGCAGCAGAGGCTGTTTGCAAAACAAATTTGTACAATGTCCAGCACAATGGGGTCCTGATTTTTTAATAGAATGCTGTCATACTTTTACATATAAAGGCATAGTCACAGCAGAATTTTCTGTTTTTAAAAACTGTAAAGGCTTTAGCGGCTGATGCAACTCCCTCTGAAGTGAATGGAAGATTTACTCAGGGCTTGACTGTCCCTTCCACTTCTGTGAATGCAGGTGAACCAAAACATTGGATTATGGCTGGGAAGAAACCTATAGAGTTCCCCCTACAAAGCAATGCAGAAGACTCTATGGCTATGTCTACACTTAGAAAGTTAAGTCGACTTTAAGTCAACCTACAGAGTCTACACTAGACTCCTAAGTTGACTTAAGGCAGACTTTATTAAGTTGACATAGAGAGTCTACACTAGACTCTTAAGTTGACTTGAGGGTGGGTTGGAGGGGTGCATTGTGGGAAGTGTGGCAGCATGGCAGCAGAGAAGGTCTCCCCTTCCCAGGTCATGCCTGCAAAAGAGGAAGTGAGCTCAACCCCTTCTCCTTGTGCCTGGCAACTCGGAGCCTCAGCAGGTCATGGATCAGCCTCTTCTTCTCTTCTGTACCTAAACTGACCTCATAGTAGAACTTTATGCTCAAGATGTTTGGCTGTCAGATGTTTGTACAGCCAGTGTCTGGCTGAAACCAGGCAGGGCCCAGATCTTGCTTGAAGTTGTTTCAAGAAGGAATTTCCCAGGCAAAAAGCCCCAAATCATTCAACTTGGGGGAGTGAGGGGGGTTGGAGGGGTGCATCGTGGGAAGTGTGGCAGTGTGGCAGCAGAAAAGGTTTCTCCTCCCCTGGCCATGCCTTCAAAACAGGAAGTGGGCTCACCCCTTCCCATTGTGCCTGGCAACTTGGAGCCTGAGCATGTCATGGATCTGCCTCTTCTCCTGCGCTTTGCCAGCCAGCTGAGCCACACCTGCCATCTATTGGTAAGGCTTCTTTGGCTGTGGAACAGGCCTGTCTGGCGACTCGCCAGCATGGAGGAAGACGACAGCCTGCCCCCCACCTTGCTTCCCCAGCAAGCTGCCGCAGTCACTGCACTGCACTCCGTGCCTCATTGCCTCTGGGCACGGGAGGCCCGCAGCAACTGACCTGGGATGACGACCTATGGCTGCAGAGCTTTAGGATGAGCAAGCGGACCTTCCTCGAGGTCATTCACAAGCTCACCACAGTTCTGCAGCGCATGGGCACCCGACTCCAACCCGCCCTGCCTGTAGACAAGCAAGTGGCCGTCACCATGTGGAAGCTGGCAACCCCGGACTCCGACCGCTCCATGGCCCAGCAATTTGACATCAGGAAGACCACCGTGGGGACCGGCATCATGCAGGTCTGCAAGGCAATCAGCTGGGTCCTGCTAGCCCACCTTGACACGCCAGGCAACCTGCACAAACTCCTTGCTGGCCTCGCCCTACTCAGCTTTCCCAACTGTGAGGGCATTGTGGACACCACCCACATCCCCATCCAAGTCCTGGCACACCGCGCCAGGGACTATGTGAACCGCAAGGGGTACTAATCTGTGGTCCTGCAGGCCCTCAAGGACCACCACGGAATCTTCCAGAACATCTATGTGGGCTAGCCAGGGAAGGCACACAACGCACAGATCCATGCAACTCCACCCTGTACAGGCGCATGCAGGCGGGCACCCTCTTCCCCAACCACACCATCATCATCAGGGACATACAGATGCCAGTCCTGATCCTCGGGGATGCCTCCTAACCTTTGCTCCCCTGCCTGATGAAGCCATACATGGGCGCATGGATGCCAGCAGGGACCTCTTCAATCGGATGCTCAACCGGTGCAGCAGCGTTATGGAGCATGGCTTCGGACTCCTGGGAAGACTCGCTGGAGTGCCTTCCTGATCCACCTGAAGCTCAGCGAGAGCAACCTCCCAGAGACTGTCAGTGCATGCTGTTGCCTGCACAACCTCTTCGAGCTGTGGGGGGAAACATTCCCCCACATCTGGGAGCCAGAGGCCAAGTAGCTCACTGTGCAGTATGAGCAGCCCAATGACATCCTGCCCCGAGCTCAGTGGGTCCAGTGGCAAGCACAGCACATCCGGGATGCGCTGAGGGCCCACTTCGACAGCAAGGAGCACTGAGGGGTGCTGCTACCAGGCCCTGTCACCTCCACCACCTGCCCATGCCTGTCGTCCCCCCATCTCCCCCCTGTCCCCACACCAATAAAAAAGCACAACACACTGTATAACAGTGTTCAGGGTGTTTATTCAGAGGGGGAAATGGGGGTTGGGCGCTGCAGGGGTTGGGAGGTTTGGGGGAGTGAAGGGGGTCGGGGGGAGTGAAGAGGGTCAGGGGAGGGGCCAGTGCTAGTGACCTCCAAAGGTGGGTCCCGGGGTTGCAGACATCCACCCCGGGTCCTGGCCCACCAGTGAGGAGGGCTGCCTCTGGGGCACAGGGCGGTGCCCCAAGAGAACAGGTGCTCCTCCAGGTGCTCCAGGGACTGGGTCTGCCACTCCATGAGGTCAAGCATGCGCTCGAGCAGCCTCTGCTTACACCTCCGCAGCCCCTACTTGACCCTCTGGTGGCCATCCTCCTGCTCCTGCTGGGCACTAGCCTCGCCTTGCTCCAGCACCACAATCTCATCCCCCGAGCCCTCCTCCTCGTCGTCGAGAGAGAGAGGGGCTCGGCAGAGTCAATGGTGTGGGCTGGCAGGCTGCTGCTCTCCTGGTCCAGAAGGGGGCTGCCCTTGTCTGGAGAGTCTCCTCCTGGGTCTTTTGGTAGCCTGGAGGAGGTCTTTGATCTTGACCCAGACCTGCTGGGTGTCCCGGGTGTGGCCCTTGGCAGCCAGGGCCTGGGAGATAGAGGCATACACCCCCCTCGTCCCCGCAAATGGCCAGCAGGTCAAAAATTTCCTGGTGACTCCAGGATGGGGCCCGCCTGCAGCGCTGGCTCTGCTCTGCCCTGCCCTGCTCCCAAGCAGCAGATCTGGCCAGCTCTGGGAAACAGGGTGGTCAGGTGTGTGTCCTGCCCTGTGGTTGGCCAGGGCAGGCTCTTCCTGTGCCAGAAACTTTGGGAGGGAGGTCAGGAAGGAAGGTCTGGAGGCCATGGAGGTCAACTTAGGGCTACTCTGCATCTACACTGGCTTAGGTTGACTTAAGCGTTAAATCGACCTAAAAGGAGGTGTTATTAAGCTGACAACTTTTCCTTAAGTCGACTTAAGGAACTGCTTAGGTCGACTTAAGGAAAGCCCAGTGCGGATGTGGAGTAGTTTGAGTCAACTTAGGCCTGCTTAGGTTAACTTAATTTGTAAGTGTAGACACACTCTATGATAGTGAACCAGGGGATAAGGGCCTGCAGGACTTTGAGGGATTGAAGACAAGTCAGGAAGGAGAAGAGTTATATTCTGTGCCATTGTTCTCTCATTTTAGTCTTACCAGCTGCTTAAATTAGTTTATGAAAATATGTAAACCAGTTTAAGCAGCTGGTAAGACTAAAAGATTTCACAGCCAGCATCTAAGAATATTTTCATTCATTCATTCATTCATTCATTCATTCATTCATTCATTCATCTAAGGTTTAATGACTATAATTACATAGACGATTTCATTATTGCAAAGTGATAGGACAAACCAATTTTCCTAGGGAAAAAGTTGAAATATTTTAGCTGAAAATTTCAAAAATGATTTGGGAATGGAAAGGTGCATCATTGGAGCTGAAGGTCAGGTGCTTCATACCATACTCCTCGTTGTGGTATGGGATCTCCAGCAAGTTTATGTCTCAGAGGATGCTTCGCCTCATTCTGGTGCCATATGGGAGACAAATTTTTTCCAAAACAGTTGACATTTTCTATAGGAAAGAAATTCATTTTGGACCAGCTATAATATTTAATGAAAACTGCAGTACGTAAAGGATAGATAGATAGATAGATAGATAGATAGATAGATAGATAGATAGATAGATAGATAGATAGATAGATAGATAGATAGAT
>ML685756.1:30977949-31024779 GCA_007922175.1 Pelusios castaneus | reverse complement strand
GATAGATAGATAGATAGATAGATAGATAGATAGATAGATAGATAGATGTACACACACAAAGAATAAGGTAACAAGGTGAATTCAATTCAAACAATGCGGATGTGGACCATTAACAACAATTGATGAGAAGGTGAGAATGTTTAGTGGATTCCCTGTTTAACTCTGATGACCTTGAATTGAACTGACCTCATTATCTCACCCTTCATATATATGAAAACTGCTGTATGCTGTGTGTGTGACACACACAGCATACAGCAGTTTTCATATCATACATCTGTGGAAGTGGTTTGTAATCCATGAAAGTTTATGTCTTAATAAATGTGTTAATCTTTATAAGTGCCACAGGACTCCTTATTTGTTTTATTTGGAGCTATGTAATCTTTTTGTTGGAGTTCCACCTCTCCGTATAGTTCCTGAGTACCATCATAGGCAGAAGGGCTATGTCTACACTTGGCTAAAATTCGTTCGAATTAGTTAGTTTGAACTAACTACTTCGAAGTAATTTTAGTTAGTTCGAATTAGCTTAATTCAAACTAGCATGGCCACACTGGAATGTTAGTTCGAACTAAGCAAGCACTTGCTTAGTTCGAATTAGCAATCCCCATTCATTTCAATGGCCGGTTAATTCGAACTAAGAAATTAGTTCGAATTAACATGGCCACATTGGTTAATTCGAACTAATTAGTTCAAATTAACCCCTTAGTTCAAATACCCTATTTGAATTTATTAGTTCGAATTAAGGAAGCCCTTAATTTGAACTAACTAAAGCCTAGTGTAGCCATGGCTTTAGTTAGTTCAGATTAAGCCTCCTTAATTCGAACTAACTTGCCAGTGTAGACATAACCAAGGAGTCTCTGGGAATGCACCTTCAATGGAGTCACACTTTCAGAACTGGTGTGGCATCAATGAATCCCAAGCATGGATTCCCTGATAACTACATGGATCCCTGAGGATCTGCCATGATTGAGAGCCAGCCCTACATTTATCTTGTGAAAAGCTATCCCTGACTGCCCCTCTTCCAATGGAAGAACTGCAAAAGCATTGAAGTCCATAGGCTGGGCAGTGGAGGGGCAGTTTGCACTGCCCCTGCCTGCAATGGCTTCACTTTTTAGTTTTGCCATTCTGAACCCTACATTCATTTACAGCTAAATTGTGATGGAGAGAGTTGTATATTAATCCCAAGGTAAGACAAGTTTTAATAATTCCATATTAGCTGGCAAAGAAAAAATGTATTCCAAAATCAAGGTCCAGGATTTTACTGCAGTGCACAGTGTCTCAGGTGTCATAAAGATACATATTCAAGGTTTTAATTAGTACTGTGACAGTTTGGAAACACCTGTCAATCAATCTTCTTTTAAAACACTTGTCAAGTTTGCATGCCCAGGGAGAGAAAGTGAAATTATAGTGAATTTTTAAAGATGTGAAATAATTAGGCCACAAAGAAAAAGAAGCCAGAGAAAATGAAAGCCATAAGAGATGCATGTTTCTAATTGTGCTTTCTGTCTTTCTCTATTTAACCCTCTTCCCATTCCCAGCCTACCTTGAATAAAGCTAATAAGTATTTTACTGTGCGATATTTTATTGTACAGATTCGCTGTTTACCATATGAACAAAAAGTGTGTTCAAATATCCAAGTGTGAGTACATCAGAAATGCAGAAAAACTGCATCCACTGTGAGCGTAATGATGAGATTCCTCAATCTTTATTTAAGTTTTAGGGGCACCTTTACTTTCCCACTTTTCCTATGCAAAAGCAAGTCACATGCTCTCTAAAGCCTGCTCAAGAATATTACAGAGAATGTTGACAGAGAACAAAGGATTATCAGCCTCAAACATTTCAGTTTGCCATCTTCCAAAACTGCCATATAACAGCTCCAATCTTGAAGCATTGCAAACATCAACTTCAAAAAAGGAATTACACGAAAGGGAAGGAACAGAACTAGTAAAGAGACAGAAACTGAAATAGTAAATTCTTAGAGATGAATGCAATGAAAAAATAATTATGGAGAAAATGATGATAGATTCATAGACTCTAAGGTCAGAAGGGACCAATATGATCATTTAGTCTGATCTCCTGCACAATGCAGGACACAGAATTTCACCCACCCACTCCTGTAATAAACCTCTAACCTATGACTGAGTTATTAAAGTACTCAAATCATGGTTTAAAGATGTCAAGGTATAGAGAATCCACACCTGCAAGTGACCGTTGACACATACTACAGAGGAACCCCCAAAGTATTTACCAATCTGCCCTGGGAGAAAATTCCTTTCCAACCCTAAATATGGTGATCAGTTAAACCCTCAGCATATGGACAAGACTCAGTAGCCAGACACGCAATACCGAATTCTTTGTAATAACTCAGAGCCCACTCCATCTAACGTCCCATATCAGGCCATTAATATATCTACCACCAATTGTCAAACTAGCAGGCCGATCACACTACCTCCCCTCCCCCTGCATAAATTTATCAAGTTCAGTTTTGAAGCCAGCTAGGTTTTTTGCTCCCACATCTATTCCAGAAGGCTATTTCAGAACTTTACTGCTCTGATGGTTAGAAACCTGTATCTAATTTCAAATCTAAGCTTCCTGGTGGACAATTTATATCCATTTGTTCTTGTGTCCACATTGGTGTTGAATTTAAGTAATTCCTCCCCATCCCTGATCTTTATCCCTCTGATGTATTTACAGAGAGCAATCATATCTCCCCTCAACCTTCTTTTGGTTAAGCTAAACAACCCAAGCTCCTTAAGTCTCCTCTCATAAGGCAGGTTTTCCATTCCACAGACAATCCTAGTAACCTTTCTCTGCACTCGGTCCAGTTTGAATTCATCATTATTAAACATGGAGGACCGGAACTGCACACAATATTCCATGTGAAGTCTTATTAGTGCCTTGTATAACGGTACTAACACTTCCTTATCTCTACTGGAAATGTGTTGTCTGATGCATCCTACAACTGCATTAGCTTTTCTCACAGCTACATCACATTGGCAGCTCATAGTCTTCCTGTGATCAGCCAGTACATCCAGGTCCTTCTCTTCATCCCTCACTTCCAGCTGATCCACCCCCTATTCTTATTACTTCAGTTTACAAGGTCACTGAGGGTGCATCTACACTTACAAATTAAGTTGACTTAAGGAGGTTTAAGTCAACTTAATTTACTCCACGTCTACACTGGGCTTTCCTTAATTCGACTTAAGCTGCTCCTTAAGTCAAATTAAGGAAAAATTAGTTCAAATTAATAACACCTCGTTTTAATTCGAAGTAGCACTTAAATCGACTTTATTAAGTCAACTTGAGCCAGTGGAGACACAGAGTAGTGCCTATGTGGATCTTTTTAAGTCGACTTAAAACGTTAAGTTGACTTAATAAGGTCGAAAAGGGGTCACATCTACACTTGAAAAGTTAAGTCCACTTCTGTTAAATTGACTTAATAAGGTCCAGTTTAAGTCGACTTAAAGTTGACCTTATTAAGTTGACTTTATAAAGTCAACTTAAGTTTTCAAGTGTAGACATAGCCTCAGATCTTTCCTCATGATAATCACAATCCTTCTCTGTATTGGCAATACCTCCCAACTTTCTGTCATCCACAAACTTTATTAGCACATTCCCACTATTTGTGTCAAGGTCAGTAATAAAATGGTTAAACAAGACTGGTCCCAAGACCAAACCCTGAGGAACTCCACTAATAACCTCCCTCCAGCTTGACAGATCACATTTCAGTATGACCAATTATAGTCTCCCCTTTAACCGGTGCCTTATCCACCTTTCATATTAATCCCCATGTTTTCCAATTTAATTAATAAATCCCTATGTGGAACTATATTAAATGACTTACTGAAATCTAGATCAGTTAGATCCTTTTGTCTAAAAAATCTGTTATCCTCGAAGAAAGGTGATGAGGTTGATCTGGCATGATCCACCATTAGTAAAGCCATGTTGTATTTTATCCCAATTACCATTAATCTTGATATCCTTAACTACTTTCTCTAGCTGTCAAAATTTTTTCTAAGATCTTGCATACTACTTAGGTCAAACTAAGAAGCCAGTAGTTACCCAGATCACATTTTCCCCCTTTCTTAAAAATAGGAAGTCTGTTAGCAATTCTCTAGTCATACTTTACAATCTTTGAGTTTACAGATTCATTAAAAATCCTTGCTAACGGGCTTGCAATTTCATGTGCCAGTTCTGTCAATATTCTTGGTTGGAGATTATCCAGGCTTTTTACAAAAAAATTAATTAATAAAATTGAATGAAATTTTGAAATCAAAAGTCATTTTCAGTTGAAAAATTGAAATGTTTAATTTAAAAAAAATGTGGAAACAAGCTTGTTTATGTCCTCAGAAATTTTTGTTGTATTTTTCTCTCAATACTTATTTGTGCAATGTCTCAGTTGACCCAAATCTGTATTTTTCATTGAACAAGTTTTGTTCAAAAATTGTACCTAGCCAGCTCTAACAGGAAGTATAAGGGTTTTATCCATTCTTTCAGAAACAGATATTGAACATAGTGCTTGGCCTCTAGACAGACTTCATTAAGAAATGGAATAAAGTTATAGGTCCAGTAAAAAGGGGTGATATCCATCAGTTTTATGTCCCTCCTAAAACTTGTGCCACCCCCTATGTCTGACTTGATCTCTAGCAAAAGTTGCATTGTTTTTCTGGACATAACCCTGTCAAGTGTCAAGCTCCAGTGTAAAGTAAAATAGGTCAGTAAAGTAAACCTGTTCTGAGTCAGGTATAGCAAAAGTTCTGAATGTTGTGTTATCCTGACTGTTGCACTGCTTTGAAAGCACTTGCTATAGGAACATATAATTGCTACATTGAGTTTGCCCCAAAGTGTTTCTGTTCTTAACCCAAATGTCCTAGCAAATCCCATTGGTAGGGATCAGGTTTTCCTTGCAGGATGTCACAGGATGTTAATTGTTCTAGAATGGCCATTCCAAGTACCCTCTAGGCTTCTACTTCTGGCTCATATAGGGTTCCGTATATGCTTGCTTATAAACCGACCCACATATAAGCTGACCCTGGCTTTTAAAGCCCAAAATCCAGGAAAAATGCACCACCCACGCATAAGCTAAGGGTCAAACTTTATTACAGAAGGCCCCTTCAGGGCCAATCCCCTTTTCCCCCCTCCCCGCTTTTTCTTGCTCCTCGACCCCCCCCCCCCGGCCATTCACCACTCCTCTTGGCTCCCCCCGCCCTCGCCCGCAGACTTTGCCTGCTCCTCTCCCACCTGCGGCGTTCCCCTGCTCCTTTTGTCCCCCCCATGGCTTTTTCCCGGTCATCTCATCCCCCCCACTTTCCCTGCTCCTCTCAGGGCCCCCCTGCCCTTTCCCTGATCCTCAGCCCCCCCACGGCTCCTGCCCCTGCTCTTCTGGCCCCCCTTACCTGGTCCTGCTGCGGCCAGGCTGGGAATTTCAAATCTCAGGCAGAGCATGCTCAGGGCGGGAGTGGCTGGCTGGCTCCTGGTCTGGCCACTCCTGCACCTCTGGGCCTCTAGTCAGGTAAGGGGGGGGCCAGAGGAGCAGGGGAAGGAGCCATGGGTGGGCTGAGGAGCAGGGAAAGGCCGGGGGGCAGGGAATCAGGGAAAGGGTGGGGGGGCCAAGAGAAGCAGGGATGGGGGGGCTGAAAGGAGTGGGAAAAAGTCATGGGGGGGGCAAAGGGAGCAGGGAAACTCCTCGGAGGGAAAAGGAGCAGGGAAAGGCTGCGGGCGGAGGGGTGACAATGATACTTCCCTGTAAACCGTAGTGCTGATCCGCATATAAACTGAGACTAGCCTTTTAAGCGCAATTTCCGGCACAAAAATCTCGATTTATACATGAGCATATATGGTAATTCAATCCTCACTGAAGTAATCTGAGTGTACTTCACACTGTTTCTGGGTTAGCCACCCTTGTGGTTTTATAATATCCTTGTCCCGCAGAAAAGTTGTCCCCACTTCTGCTTCCTTTATGTGACCAGAGTTTGAGCTTCTTTGAATTTGGAGCCCAGGTGCTCACCTATGATTTGAGCATATGAAGATGAACTGGGAATTGTCTTTTATTCTCTCTAAATTCAAAAGTTCTTTCACTACATTAGTCACAGATCTTTCTTGTGGCTAATTGTTTACCTGTAATTTACATGCAACTCATTCAAAGGATACATCATGAGTGGGCAAACTAAATTGGCTCCCCAAAGCCTCTCTCTTTCTTTCCAGACTGGATTTCTTGCTCCTCAACCACTCTCCCATTTCCTAGAGTAATGCAGCTGCTCTGCCAAACAAGAGACAATGAACAGCTCCCCCAGTGGTTCAATTTGGAACTATAACTATTTTAGCTTTCCTATTTTAGCTTTCCTTTAGCTTTTCCTTACGCTCAGTGTAACACTGCATAAAACATAGTTCTAGGATATGAATAACAAAAGCATGGCCTCATTGTTTCATGATCCTTTATTAAAAACAGTGTCATTTGCACTAAACTTGCATTCATAGATTACCAATTTATTTCCAACAAGGCAAAATTAATTTTAACACCTCCTGGCAGAGAGACAACATTTACTTTCTAATCCAAATGGATATCATATGGTTTCTAAAACTAGAAGTTGCCAACACAATTCATTTTCTATGACCCCTTCCCTGTTTTCATACATGTGCAATTTTTCCTACAGCAAATATGTACTAATTAAAAATATATTATATGTAGAAATTAGGTTTCTTAGTTTAGCTTTGGGCATCAAACATGTACTTGCAATATGCACAATACAAACTGTAAACATTATATTTTGAAAATGTATCCTTGGGTGTCCACGGTGTTAACAGCCATGCCATTGAAAACCAGTACAGACAAGAATTATTCCATTTGAGTTCTTCATTAGAGCAAATGCTGATCCGCATAGTTTTTCTTTTGTGCATACAGAGTTAAGCATCAGATAGCTTCAGAAAGTCAATTAAGAAGACAGACAGTGCACCTTAATCATAGGGCTTTTCCTATCTATTTTTGCCAGTAGTTACTTAAAACCACTAACTTGAAATCATAGTTGCACACTGTCTTTAGAAGTTCATTCAATCAAAGGGCTAGCTCTGAGTAATCAAAGATCTTAAATAACTGGAGCTCCTAACATTGGCCACAGGAGGATTAAAAATCCAGTAGCCAGAACTCAATTCTTCGATCCAGCAAGCACTAGTGCATAATGAGAAGTCCCTAACGCCCCAGATCACAGCCAAGCCTTTGCCTACTATGGAGCTAAGTGGAAACCCTCTTTAATTCCTTAGGAGATCCTATCTTGCCAGATGAAAATAGATATTGGCCTCTGTGTGTAGGATGATTAGAAGAATGGAAGAGGATTAGACAAGATGCAAGGGGAAAGGCTCAGAGTGGCTCATTTACATGGTATTACTGCTGACAGATAGGTGTTAACAGAACAGAGTAACCTAAAGGAAAAACTGTATCTGA
Organism: Pelusios castaneus; assembly: GCA_007922175.1. Taxonomy (NCBI): domain Eukaryota; kingdom Metazoa; phylum Chordata; order Testudines; family Pelomedusidae; genus Pelusios; species Pelusios castaneus. The sequence continues at coordinate 31,017,344 of ML685756.1, read as the reverse complement.
ATTAAAGCTGTATTTATTTACTCACGTTATAAGGGGATTAAGTCCTGTTTACTTTACCACATCCAGCACTGTATTATCTATTAAGCACTTTGATGCTTCCTCAGTTGTTCTGTCGCAAGCTCTGCACAGCTGTTTGGGAATGTGTTTATCCTCATCTAAAACAGAAGCTTTTAAATGTTTGAAACATAAAATATAGATGCTAATGGCAAGTTAAGCATTCACGACTGTCTTCCTGTCTCCCAGAATTTAGACATTAAAATAGTGCAGCCTTTTTCCATGGCTATGGGAAAGTTAAAAGTACATTTATAAATACTTTGGGAAATTGCTGACAAAAAGAAATGAATACAAGAATGTATGTGTCACATATATGCATGCACACACAAAGCCAGTGTCACTGACATAAAAATTACTATAGTTCTATAAATCTCTTGTTATTCAAGCAATTAAACTAAAGGCTGGCAAACTGGTTTGTATAACATGCAGACCAGTCCAAACTTTCACCCCGTACTTGAACCTGTGAGATTCCAAAGAGTTAATGTTTTTTAAAATATCCACTTATGTCACGTTGCAGCCCTTTGATCTAAGGCACTCCAACTTTTGCCCCTGAAAGGCCCAGTACCATATCAGCTTGACACTTCCTCTGCTCCTCACATGAGCAACAGATAACAGCTATCCACATGACTAGTCTCTTAACCCTTGACCAGACTCATTCAGGCTTCTAAATCATACTAGTCTACATAACCCTCCCTCTCCAATTTTCAGGCTGCCTCAGTTTTAGTTCCAATCTTCCCATTTCACCCAACCCCCCCCGCCAACTCTTTTCCACCCCAACATTCAGCCCCCCACTTCCTACTCCACCAATACTCTACCATCCTAAAGGCTGGCCCTCCAGCTCACCCCTAACTCAAGGCTGCCACTACCCCACCCCCAAACTCCAAATCCACTTGACCCAGTCACTTCTTCAATTCCTGTCCACCATGATCACACCACTATGCACAGGTTAGGTCCAAGGATAGCTCAGCTAGAGAATGAGTTGTGTTACAGTCCAAGCTTACTGACTCTTTTTATAGAAAATGTATGTTTGTGTAGGACTTGGGCAGAGAAAAGGGGAGAGAAGAATCTTTAGATCCCCTCAGACCTGGCCTCCTACTGCAGAACTAGAGCCCAGTTGCTTGCTCTTTTCAACCTATTGATGGATTTGCATAGGTTCATATTTTCCATAAGGAAAAAGGCTACAAAACTACTTAGGGCCCACTCATATGACATTCCAATGACCAAATTTATCAAAACACAAAGTTGGTTCCCATGCATCCCTGTCCCAGCTGAGATAAACTATAAATACTGTGGATAAAGCTTTTTCCAATGTCATTTCCAGCCACTCCAACATCAGGTCTGCTTGGGAGAAACAGCTTCAGTGTGTGTCAGTAACTGTGTCTTTCCCTCATTAAGGCATTTCATCTACTCTTTGTGAAGAGGTTATTATTATCAGGATTTATCATTTGTATTATAATGTGGGGGTTACAGTGGACCTCTTGCATTGCTGCCATAGGGAACGGGGGGAATGAGCTCCGAATGTGTCCAGCAGTGGTGTTCTGAGTCTTGCTGAGGAGCCAGAGCCAGAGGGGCCATTTTAAATTTCCTGCTCTTCTCCACTCCCAGGCACATAGCTTAGGGCGGAGCAGGGTGGGAAATGTAAACAGCTGCCCTGGGCTCTGCCGTGTCTGGACTCTGGAGGCTTCCAGCTGCACAGTAAGTACTGGGGGGAGGGAGGGGGACCTCAGAACCTGGACATGGTGGATGTGGGGAGAAAAAGAAAGGGACTTGGGCCCCAGTGCACACAGCAGGGGCCCAGCCGACGGGAGGGGGTCCAGCTTGGGGCCCGGCTGGCACATGGAGGCCCAGCCCAACCCAGCTCAGGGAGCAACTAGCACCTAGGGTCCTGGCCAGCATGTGGGGGCCTGGCCTGGCCTGGCCTGGCTTGGGGCCCAGCCAGTGCATGAAGGGGCCAGGTCAGGGCGGTTGGTGCCAAGGCCACCAGTGGCACAGCCAGATCAGGTCCGTGGCCACTGGAGGGGGGGGGGGGTGCCAGGGACGGGGCCTGTGTGCCCTGAGTGGTTTTTAGGGGAAGCATCTCCCCTGCAGTGGACAAAAGCTGGATATGAGTCAATAGTGTGCACTTGTTGACAAGAAGGCTAATGGCATATTGGGCTGTGTTAGTAGGAACACTGGCAGCAGATCAAGGGAAGTGATTATTCTCCTCTATTTGGCACTGGTGAGGTCAGATTTGAAATATTGTGTCCAGTTTGTCATCACCCCAGTCCCCCTGCCCACTTTAGGAAGAATGTGGACAAACTGGAAAGAATCCAGAAGTGGTGGAAGAAAATGATTAAGGGGCTGGAGCACATGACTTATAAGGAGAGTCTGAACGAACTAGTCCAGTTTGGTCTGAAGAAGAGTTGAGGTGGGGATTTGATAGCAGCCTTCAACTGCTGGTTGGAGCTAGGCTGTTCTCAGTGGTGACAGATGACAGAACAAGAAGCAATGGTCCCAAGTTGCAGTGGGGGAGGATATTGGATATTAGGAAAAACTTTTTCACTAAGAGGATGACAAAGCACTGGATTGGGTTACCTAGGGAGGTGGTGGAATCTCCATCCTTAGAGGTTTTTAAGGCATGGCTTGAGAAAGCCCTGGTTGGGGTAATGTAGTTGGAGTTGGTCCTGCTTTGAGCTGGGGGTTGGACTAGATGACCTTCTGAGGTCCCTCACAACCCTAATCTCCTTTTATTCTAATATTCTATTGTGATAGTGCCTAACACAGTGGTTCCCAACCTTTTTGGCTCAAGGTCCACAAATATAATTTTTACAACCCTGAAGGGGCACCACTCTAATTAATTACAATTAATTAATTAAATTCAAATCAAGTTTTAATTATACTTAAATAAATACATTTAAATTGTTTTTTGATTAAGTAGACTGGTGGCCTTTCAGGTTTATAAAAAATTATATTGTTGGCCCTTGAGCCAAAAAGGTTTTTAAAAAAAAAATTTAAGTTTTTTAAGTTTTTTTTTTTTTTTTTTAAAGCTGGATGCCCATAAACACCCAGAACCTCCCCCACCTCTAGGCCAGCCCAGATGGGCCCCCGAGGTACTGGGCAAGGCTCTCTCTCCCAGTGGTGATGCTGTGGGTTGGACACAAGCCCGGCCCAGGGCAGATGTGAGCCCCCTATGCTCTGCTGATCCGGATGTATGGGGGGCAGCGCTGGGCCCTGCTCAGCCCGAACTGGCCCCAGTGCAGCACTCCCCACAGACCAGCTCCAGTCTGGGTCCCTCCCCCCAGGGTGTCCTGCCCCACTTGGGACCAGGAAGGGGCGCCCCTGCCGGCCCTCACGTAGGCAACACCCACTCAGCCATGGCCCCAGTACAGTCGGCTCTCTCGGCTCTGCTCTTGGCTCCTCCTTGCTGGGACCCCTGCCTTTGCTGACCAGCTAGGGAGAGCCCAGCACCAGGGGAGGGAGGTGGGTGGCCGCAGTCTGGCTCCAAGCCATGAACCAGGAGCAGGCAGCTGCGCCCCAACTCCCAACCAGCGGGGCACAGGCCACTTCAAAAGGCCCCATGATGCACTTTTGGCCTACAGGTCCTGGCCTAACAACTCTGTAGACACATAGGAACATAAGATCCCTTCCCTAAAGTGTTTATAATCTATGAAGGCAAGACAGATAAATAATGGGGGGGGGGGGGGAAATTGACATAAGGTACAAATAATAGCCTCAGTCCTTTAATTGGAACAGTGCAGGTAGGCTCTTGCCAATTAACTGAAATATACTTCCATATAGCTACAATCGATTGTCCACATGGATCCAGTTGGGTCCAAATCTCCTGTTTCAGTAATTTTCCTTACACCATGAATAGTCTGCCTCAACTCCGTATGTTGACTCACTAAGATGCCATTGGTTGCCCTATCGCCTCTGCCACTTCTGGTAATAATTTTGAAATTAGCCACAACATAATAGTAACAAAGTATAAGCATTATTTGAAAAAAATGTTGTGAACTAGACATGTTAGAACATTTTTTTTCTACTGGTGATGTCCTTTCTATTCACCTACAGGATTAGATCCCAGGATTAACACTTCAACAGTGACTATTGGCCCCATCAAATTAGATGCACTGGTATGCTTGAAATAAACAGGTGTGATAATAAAAAGCCTAGAGTTCTTTAACTCATTTTTGCTGCAGAGCTTCGACTCTTAAAATAAATGGGTCAGTGCTGATAAAAGGATTGGGCTATGATTTAGTTTCTTTTAAGATACTGCAACATTTTCCAGCACCCAAAAAGGGATAATGAAAAACTGTAAGCCTATCTGTTGATATCTTGCTGGTCTTGGTATTGATATTAATGACAACAAAATTAGTAATTTGACAATTAGTTCCCCACTTACCTGAAAAGACATGAAAGGCAGAAAGAAAGTAGTTTAACTAGATTATAATATGTCTTTGACAAGTCAGGTTCCTGTCATGTTATAGCCTTCCAACTTTAACATTTTCATGTCTGCTTGGCAGGTTATTAAAATAAATGAGGGTGCATTGGACTGCTGTTGCGCTTTTCTCTAATGGGAGTTCACGAATTTGCAAGCCACTACCGTAAATTGACCGATCGTGAAGTCTGAAAGAAGTTGCCTAAAGTGGACAATTAGGAGCATTTCTGCACAGCTGAGTGAAATGTTCCTTGTTATTTTAATAATTCAGGCAAAGGCTAATTTTTGGAAGCTGAGTTTGTCAAGATAATGTGCCTTGGGCTTGTCTGCTTGTCATTTTTAACTCAATCCCACATTACAGGTGCAGTCTAGCTTACAAAACAGGAAAATCACTCACAGAGGAACTTGCATATGGAATATAGATATACTGTACTAAGGAAAAACAGTCCAAGAAATCAACAGACAGCTGAGATAGGAATGCACATGATGGTAAAAAAAACTTTTGATGTTTGATAGCTGCTGTATCACTATTTATGTTGATATAATTAGGGTGTTATTTGGAAATATGTATACACAAATAGGCAAATATAAAGCATCATGTATATTTCTTCAGTAGAGGAAGGTGTTAAGGCCACAGGAATTCCATGTGGCATATAGATGTTTTGTGTGAATTCACTTATACCTCTTCAACTTAAAATATCATCTTGCCAAAGAAAATGGAGCAACCTGGGACAGTAACTTAATTAACTGACTTGCATGTGGACAGGTTCCAACAGGGTAGCTGTGTTAGTCTAGTTCAGCAAAATAAACAAGGATCACTGTGGCACTTTTAAAGACTAACACATTTATATTTCACATGAAATTTTTGTGAGAGAAAATCCCACTTTGTCAGACACTTTGAAGGTGGGGAACTTACAGAATGGGAAGAAAATAAATGCAGGGGAGTGTAAGACACAGGATTAGGTTAGGCTGTAACCACAAATCAAAGCTGATCCTGAGTCTTACACTACTCTGCATTTATTTTCCTCCCATTCTGTAAGTTCCTTCAAAGTGTCTGACGAAGTGGGATTTTCTCCCATGAAAGCTCATGTGATAAGTAAATTTGGGTATGTCTACACTAGAAAAAGTTACGTAGACTTTGCTAAGTCGACTTAATAAGGTCAACAAAGTCAACTTAAAGTTGACCTTCTTAAGTTGACCTTAATAAAGTCGACTTAAGGGCTACTCCCCATCCACACCATCCTTAAGTCGACTTAAGAAGTCGATTTAAAGCTTAAGTCAACCTAAGGAGGGATAGTGATTAAGTCGACTTAAGCTTTCATTAATTGCCAGCACAGCTGCCCTCCAGCTGGCGGGGAGACTCTGGGGCCTTCCCGGCAGCTGGAGCGCTGGATATTATCGGCACGGTGGTGCTCCAGCTCCCGGGCAGCCTCCAGGGGCTGCCTGACAGCTGGAGCATGGTCCCAGCCAGAAGGGAGCTTCAGGGCTCCATTCTGGCTGGGACCTCTGGGGTCCCAGCAGAAAGGAGCCCATGCTCCCTTCTAACCAGACCCCCGCGGGTCCCAGCCAGAAGGAAGCAGCAGCTACCTTTTTGCCGGGACCAGCGGGGGTCCCAGGCAGAGGGGAGCCGCCGGCTTCCTTCTCCCTGGGACCACTTGGTCCCGGGTAGGCGGGCTTCCTTCTGTCCGGGATCTGAACTGTCCTGACCAGAAGGGAGCTGAGCGGTCCAGGGCAGAAGGGAGCTCCACACTCCCTTCTCCCCCGGACCGTTCCGTGGTTTGCTGCCTTGGGGAGAACCAGCCCCACCCTGGACCTATCTAGTCAACTTAGAGAGTCTAGTATGGACTCTCTAAGTCAACTTAATAAGGCCCACTTTAAGTCAACTTAAGAGTCCTGTGTGGATTCTCTAAGTCGACTTAATAAGGTTGACTTAAAGTTGCCTTATTAAAGTCGACTTATTTAAGTCGACCTAAATCTCTAAGTGTAGACATAGCGAAAGGGACTGAGGATAGATAAGGCATAGCAGAACTCCCTTTTGAAACACCAAGCTTTTAACTGTTTTGAAAGGAAACTAATGCCTAGGCAGATGTTTTTCAGTGTAAAAAATGATTGCCAAACAGGTTAATTGATGTGGCTTTGGAGTAGAAATTTTATTCTTTAGAGTGAGATGGTACCTTTAGTATATGTACCTCTCGTAGAGGCAATTGAAACTGCACCATTCCAAAAGAGTACATATATACACTGCAACGCATACTTTCCAGAGCACATCTGGCTAGCACTATTAGCTCATTGGGATGGCCATCATCCCAGGAGGCACAAGCAGTTCCTTCCACAGGACAGTTCCAAGACTTCAGTTAAGGCCAACGCTAGTGCAAGGGGGGGGGGCGAGAAATGCTCTCACATACACAGGCAAAGGCCAGGTAAAATCTAGCTGTGACGCTGAGAGACTTGCTATAATCTATAATAACTTAACAAGAGACATTGAACCAGAGGCGGCCTTAGGCTATCTGGAGCCCTAGACAAAGGCCCATTGCAGGGCCCCCTATAGGCTCCCTGCCGCCAGCCTCCCATTCCCCCGCTGTGGCCCCAGCTCCCCACTGTGCCCCACTTCCCCCGCAGCCCTCTCCCAGGCTGTCTGTATCTGATGGGGCTCAGAGCCCTCCTGCTGCTGACCGAGGCAGACACGGCTTTTGGGGTAGTCAAAGCAGATGACTGCCCCTGCTGCCCACTGAGTTGGGGATGGGGCCCCTTACTGCTTAAGGCCCCTAGGCAGGCATCTGCTTTGTCTACCCCAAAAGCTGCCTCTGAATTGAACTGTAATCAAGACAATCTATCTGAATGGGAATTTTGAAAAAAAATGCACTAGACTAGCAATCATTTCCCCTTTATTTGTAGTAATTGAAATCAGAGGTAAATGCTAAGTATATTTGCCTCTGTATTTGCCTATATCTTGTTAGAAGTTTAACAGTGTAACCAGATTGGCTTGTAGATGCTGATTCCTTTTCACATCTTCAGAGCTTTATATTATGCATGAGAATGGCTCAGTTAACCTTAAGATCAAAGATATAAGATATTGCAAGAAACTAATATTACCTATATTATTTTCTACTTAATTATCTATGTCATAAGTGTCAAACTCATTTGCTGCAATAAATCAAAATACTACGGCACTCTTGTGGCATCACGTGCAGCATTGTATATGCTAAACTGCACTCTGCAATATCATTCTGTGTGTGTGGGTGTTATGGAGAGAGTGGGATCTTGTAGTGCACAGTCTCTCATTTCCAACACTCTGTGATGTCATAAAACCTGACACACTCACAGCATTGTGGAGTACTGCTCCACACACACACACTCTCTCTCTGTGTTAGGAAGAGAGTGTGGTCCCACTGAGTGCAGTCACGGGCCGGATGGGAGAGGTTTGCGAGCCACATTTGGCCTGCGTGCCATATGTTTGAGACCCCTGATCTATGTCATAATGAAGTACTGGATAATTGCCTTATGTGAAGGAATGCAACCAGTTTACCTATGAAAGCACAGGAAATAGATTACAACAGTTGTACTGTCTATTCTTCCTTGGAGGAAGGTCCTGCTTTGACAAGAGGCTTACCAGCTTGTTAAGGAAAGCCACAAGCCTGGTTCTCCCATCTCCAGTCTGCTTCAACTTTGAACAGGGAAAGTATAAGTTGTAAGATGGAGATTTTCTTAGTAATGATTTGGAATAATCTGGAAAGTGCATGGAAAGACTTGAACAGACTCTGCTCTGGAATTGCCTATTGGACTATAACCTTTTAAATTGTTTCCAGAAAGGCTTCTACAAATCAGAAGCCTCAGCATCTCCTTATACCATCTAAGGAGTTTACACAGATCTGTATCTATATTGATCTTTTAACCTTTTGCAGTTCTTTTCTTTTTCCCCCTTTTATTACTAAACTTTCATCTTTTAGTTACTAAAGGATTGGCATCTGCCTGGTTATTGGTGAAGATCTGAGGCTCATGTCCAGATGATAAAGTGTCCGGCCCTTTGGGGTTAGCATTCCTGCCATATTTTCAATAACCTGTCATTAATTGGATTTGGCTGTCTAGATGAGAGTCAAGGGCTGAAATGCTTAAATGGGGCTGTATTTAGCTTGTTGGTAGCCAGGGTGGTAGTACAGAAGATGTTGTGTTACTGGTATGATGAATCTAAGGGTATGTCTACACAGATAGCAGCAAATTCACCACTGTCAGATCCATTTTTCTGGATCACCATTTTTCTGTATCATAATCAATGAAGACACCCACAGTCGATCTGGAAATCAACTTAATAAAACCACCCCCTCAAGCAGCATAACACTGTGGCAATGGGAACGCATTTCCCGTTGGCACAGAGCAGTGAAGATGGTATGCTAAACGAGAGTTATACAAGCTACTCTGCTTTGCTTGCATGACTCCTGGGCTATGCCTACACTTGTCAAAATAAGTCGACTTTGCTAAATCCACTTAAAGTCGACTGTAAGTCAACTTTAAGTCAACTTAGCATGTCCACACTGTAAATTTAGATCAACTTAAAGTCAACCTTGCCAAATCAACTTAGAGCATCCACACTGGATGCCTAAATTGACTTTTAGGGGTTAGGTGGACCTGGGAGTGGTCCATGGTGGGAGGGGGGCACTCCTTTAAAAGTGCCAGGGGGTTCAACATTTTCCCCATTGTACTAAAGTACATGGGGGATGAACAGGACAGGGACAGGGGCAGGGTATGGGAGCAGGGTGGGCAGGGCTGTGTCCTGCCCTGTGGGTGGGCACGCCAGGCTCTGGCTGTGCCAGGCACCCTGGCAGGGAGGTCAGTGGGGAGCCCTGGGGACCCTAACAGTCTACTTAGGGCTAAGACATGTCTACACTGGCTTAAGTTGACTTAATAAAGTCAACTTAGCCAGTAAGTCAACTTTAAACTAGGTTTTATAAAGTCGACTTGAAATTTCCTTAAGTCAATTTAAGCAGCAGCTTAAGTCGACTTAAGGAAATTGTAGTGTAGATGCAGAGTAAATTAAGTTGACTTAAGCAGGCTTAAGTCAATTTAATTTACAAGTGTAGTCGCACCCCTGTAGACTGCTGCTGAATTTCACCACCAATGTAGACCTGGCCTAATCACAGAATAAACCACCGGTCTGGGGGATTGTCTGCCCTATTCCTTGCAGACTGCTCTGAGTACAGCATTCAGGTACCCTAGTCACAGTAGGTCTCAATGTTCTTTATTTTTAGACATAATTAAGGTTTGGGCAGGTTCATTATTGGCACTTTATCAGCTATCAAATCTACTCAGGGCTTATCTCTATATGTGTTGATGTCAGGTTCCTTATTGCAAGGCCCAACAAAACACAAGCTGGCGTATATCAGTAGGAGTGGCTAGATGGTGCTGATGTCACCATGATCTAATCAAATAGCAAGAGAGCAGCACTATCATTGCCTAATATGGAACAAAACTGAAAGCAACTTTACTAAATGCTTTGAGAAATGAAAAGATACTTTCCCAATGATGGCAAAAGAGGAACCCATTAAAATTCACAAAGAATGCTGTGGTATTAATAAAAATAATCAGCACTGAGAATACTTGCTTTCAGGGGCTTCCATGAAGTACTTTAAAATACTTCAACTTGCAGATATCAATATAAATACCAGTATTTGCATGGAAACCACTCTATTCATGTGTGAACAAGAGTATTCGTCATTCATTATTCATTTATTATTCTATTTTAAATGTTTCAGTCATCCAGTCAGGGAACAAAAACAATCCTATGTTATTTAGATAATCATTCATTCACCATAAAGAATGAGTAGTGCAGAGTGAATAGCTGATGCAAAAAGTTCAATACAATCCATTGGTGAAGTCTGTTTACAAAAACTGTTCATGTAACAAAAAGCATTTGTAAACAAAACCAGTTTGTTCACCACGTTTTGTGAACAGAAAAATATGTAAAACTCATGGTATAAATTACATGATATAAATTAGTTTTACCAGCTCTAATCTTCATATATGAGGAGTGGCAGCCTTCTTAGGTGTGCCACTATGATGCTTACCATTCGGGAAGAGACGCTTGATCCCCAAGGAGGCAGGGAACTCAAGACAATAGATTCCAAGACTTCAGACAGTCCCAACTTGGCTCTTGTGTCTAGATACAGTACAATGTCCTGGTCCTACAAGCACGTGCCGTCACTTTAAGGCAGAAAGGGGTCCTCACTTTACCCTGTAGTATCAGATCTCTTGAGGAAGAAGGTGAAGATGCATTTACGTTGTTGTTTACTCTCTGGAGACTCGCCAGCTGATGGACATCATGATTTGAGACCTAGGAACCTCTCAGGAACCTCTCAGGAAATGAAGTTCATAAATTCCAGGGAAAGCAGTTGTGTCACTGCTGCTGAACTAGAAAAGCCGATGTAAAAACATACAAAACAAGCAAAGGTCAGTCCCAGCTGATGTTCATATAAAGGGAGTGAAGTGATACGGAGTCACTGGTAAAACTCAACCAATTAGATTTGGCTGAAGATAAAATCCTTACCACATGCTCCCAGCAACAGGTCTGACCACATTTTCAGGTCATGATTTTGATCCAAAGTCAAAGAGCTGATCTTTTTTTCTTTTTAAGTGGAAGAGAAATGGTTCAGTGTGTTTTGCCCCTCTTTTTGAGAGTCCAGCCACCCTCTGAAGTGGATTCTTCTGAGGATAATTCCTCAAAGAAAAATGTATTCAAACAGAAAAGACAGCAACATGGAGTCTACTGGTGAAGGTGACTCCATGTTCCTTCTTCTCACTTGTTTGCTGAAATTCAGATCTACCATTTCCCTTTCTCGCTACCTCAACAACACTATTTACTACTTATTTGTAAATTGTGGTACATACATTCCTTTGTTTAAGATAGACCTTTTTAACAACTTTTGCCTAGTAAGTGTGGAGTGGGTTAGAACATGTGCTGATAACATAGTATTCATAACTTTACATATAATGTGCTACATACATTTCACTATATTATTGACAAGTGAGGAATTATTTTTCAAATGATACCTCACAAGCATATTTTGTACAAAGATTATTACTGTAGTATGTAGTGTGTGAATATAGAGGTGCTTTCAGTCATAATGTATGAAAGGGAAGTTATGAGGGGAACATTTAGAGTGCTCATATCACCAATTCACAACTTTCACACTGAGAAACGCTAGATAGATGCTTGCAATACTGTAAGGTATCATAATTCACTGTTTCATAAACAGTCCTCATTTAAATAGTCACAGCTTACCAGGTATTCCTCAAGGTGGGAATACCTTTGTGAATAAGAGCCATGTCTAGTGCACTGGAGCAGAATTCTCACCTACAGTTTATACTTTAAATCGTATTACTGTGCAGTTTCACCTTATGTTTAGTGTTTTTTATTTCCAGGCTCCCTCTGTGTATTTTTGCCATTGCACTGTACTGTTCTTTTTAGAAGTATTTGAGCCCCAGTAGGGTGCCCATTTGTTCATTTTGAAATGGTTGATAACCAAGCACATGAGGAGAATAATCATGGGATGCATTTAACTCCGTCCAGCTTGCATGGTTCTCTGTTCGTCCACCTCACATTTGTTACAAGGCAGCTGTGCATTATTTCTTGTAGAAGAGTCTCTGCACAGATCCCCACTGATTTCATAGCTTGTCTCTATTTAATTGTTTATATTTTTATTTTCCTTTTATTATGAACTTTATTTGTAGTTTATTTTCTGTTTGACTTGCAGGAGGAGATATATGAAGTGGGAGAGAGGAATGGTTTGAAGGCAAGTGAGTAAAAGAAGAAGTTAACAGCAAGGGGGGGTAAGGAGAAGAAAGAGCAAATGAATGAAATTCAGAAGCATGATGGCAACTGAGGGAGGGGGGCAGTTTACAAACTTTAAAACAAATATTGGTTCTGTAGTACCATTCATTATCATGCACTGCTAGCTGGGAAATGAATTTCCAGAACAAGGCTGACAAATAGCAGAAATGTCTGAGGCTATATTAGTTTTACATTAAATGGATGGAACAAGGCTTCTGTTCACATTCTCAGCTGGTCATGACATGGCATGGTACCTGCCATAAGTCCAAAAATAATAGGTCCAACCTGATATATCATTTACTTTATTGCAGATGTGCTAACCAGAATGAGCCAGAGGAGTTCAGAAGTTCATAGCTAGTGAATTACTGCAGGTCGTTTGCTCCCCCCTGTATATTTCTATCCATTTTGTGACTGCTTATATCAATTTTATAAGGAATTGTGTCGCTTTACATCTTGTCATAGGATACTGAGGGATTATGCCAGTTCATATAATTCTATGTTATATTGTGCATTGTCTCCTCTCACAATAATAAGATAATTTATAGTGCCCAACTGTCCCTGAGGTGATTAAAATATCTAGAATTACTTCTGAATCATAATCCCTGTGAAACATTTAAAAAATCAATTTCTAACTGAAGCACTTGAAGAAAATATAAACATGACTCTAGCATGTTTCAGTAATATATATTGAGCATATAACATATTAAGACATACCTATCTCAGTAATATCTGATACTTGCAAATTTAAGCAGCAAAGGAATATTACATAAGATTACTAAATTGCTGTTCCCAAAAAATGCATTTCATGGTATTGAAGCCATTCTTTTGTTACAGTTATTTCTAAAGTAGAAAAAAATGTCACATTCAATGTGGAGTTGAAACCAAAAACTAAGTGTACAGACAGACACAAAGTTTAGAAACTGAAAAATACATTTTCAAGACATGTCAGCCTCCATTTGGCGATGCCACATTCTCCATGTTCCTACACCTGGGTGATTATGAATGTTCAGATAACTTGTCTGCACCATCAAACATGGATGAAAATTTTAACACTTGCACATACACAGGTATTATGCTATAGAAGGAACAAATGCTTGCATTTTAAACATGCACTGTCTGAGCAGAGGGGTTCCCTCCTCTGTGCACGTGTGAGTTAATGTAATGTTTCTATGAGGACGTGGGGCCCAATAGAGGTTATTTTGCTCATTTATCCTTAAAGATCACTGAGTATTAAAAAGTTTGGTTTTGGGAATGCCTTTTAGAGTGAGGCTAAACATGTGCTTAACTCCACATACTTTCAACCTATTTCAAGTTTTTCCATTCCCCTTTTTGCAGCACCATAAAAACATTATCAGCACTCACATGTTGTGTAAAATATCAAGCTTTGATTTGTAATTAACTTGCTTAACTTGTGGCACTTAAGCAAGTTAATTAAAAATCAAAGCTTCAAAGAGAAACTACAGGATTAGAATTCATATGCAAATTTGATATCTTAGGCTTGACCAGAGATTTGAACTGGCTTTGTCATTATAATAAGTGATTTTCCCCTATCTCTACGTCCCCACCTTTTAATATGTTCCACACTGTTTGAATCTAAACAACTGCTTTGATTTGGTGAAATAGTCTAACCTTATCCTATGACTTGCACTTCCCTGCATTTATTTTCCTCCCATTCTGTAAGTTCCCCATCTTCAAGCATCTGATGAAGTGGAATTTTCTCCCACTCATGCATTAATGTTCATGCATTAAATGAATTTGTTAGTCTTTAAAAGTGCCACAGGATTTCTTCTTTGTTTTTCTGAACTAGACCAACCCAGCTTCCCCTCTTGAACTAAACAAGCCCAGTTCCCTTAGCCTCTCCTCAGAAGTCACATCCTCCTCCAGCCCTGAATCATTTTCTTTGCCCTCTGCTGAACTCCCTCCAATTTGTCCACATCTTTTCTATAGTTGGGGACTCATTATTGGACACAAAATTCTAAATGTGGCCTCACCAGTGTCAAATAGAGAGGAATAATCATTTCCCCCATCTACTGACAGTGTTCCTACTAATATAGTTAAATACGACATTAACATTCTTGGCTATAAGGCGTGGTTCGGCAAAATATGACCCACAGGCCAGATCTCCCCCGCCCTCCGAGGCTTCTGTCCAGTCTGCCGCCCCTGGCCTTCTCGGCCCTGCCCCCCTCCTCCTCGCCAGCCAGCACACTGCAGTACTCCAGGTCGGGGACAGTGCTGCTCTGTCCTCTTCCAACCCCCTGGCTGGCATTGCCACTGCTCTGCCCCTTCCTCTCCCCCAGCTAGCACTGCGCTGGGGCTGGGGCCGGTGCCAGCATTGCAGCAGTCTGGGGCCAGCACTGTGCTCTCCCATTCCACCAACCTGCCCCCCACCACCACACACACACAGCCAGCTTTCCCTCACCCCACCCCTTTCCACCCCACCAGCTCCCCCCACTGGTTCCCTCCCCCAATATCACATATACCCCCTCCACACCAACCCCAGGCCAACTCTTCACCACCACCATGACCACCATCCCCCCCCTCACTCAATTTTATTGCCCACCCCTGCTATAAGGGCACTCTGTTGACTCATATCCGACTTCTTGTCCACAGTAACCCGCAGGTCCTTTCCTGCAGAACTGCTGCCCAACCAGTTGGTCCCCAGGCTATAGCAGAGTATGGGATTCTTGCATTTTAAGTGCTGGAGAATGCACTTGTCCTTGTTGAACTTCATCAGTGGTCTTTTGGCCCAGTCCTCCAATTTATCCAGGCCATTCTGTATCCTATACCTGTCCTGCAGTGTATCTTTCTCTTCCTCCAGCTTAGTATCATCTGAAAACTTGCTGAGAGTGAAATGCACTCCATCCTCCAGATCATTAATGAAGATGAACAAAACTGGCCCAGGACTGACTCCTTGTTATCATTTTGTTACCGACTGCCAACTAGACATCAAGCTGTTGATCACTACCTGTTGAGCCCAATGATCTAGCCAGCTTTCTTAACTTGCTGGCAAGAATACTGTGGGAAACCATATCAAAAGTTTTGCTAGAGTCAGGATATATCACATCTACCACTTTCCCCACACCCACAGAGCCAATCATCTCCTTACCAGAAGGCAATTTGGTTGGCCAGGCTTCACTTGCCCTTAGTGAATACATGCTTACTGTTCATCTTCCTCTCTATGATTTTTCTAAGTACTGAGGTGAAGTTGACTGGTCTGCAATCCCACAGATCATCTTTCTTTCCCACCCTCACCCCCTCTTTTTTTTTTTTTTTGGTGAAGATGAGCACTATATTTGCCTTTTCCCAATCATCTGGTACCTCATCAATTGCCACAAGTTTTAAGAGAGAATGCCAATGGCTCTGCAATCACATCAGCCAACTCCCTCAGATACATCGCATCTGGCCCCATTCACTTGTGCATGTCTAGCCCTTCTAAATAGTCCTGAACTGTTCTTTGATCATTGAGAGCTACTCACCTTCTTCCCGGTCTGTGCTGCCCAGTGCAATAGTCAGGGAGCTGACCCTGTCTGTGAAGAAAGGGCACAAAAAAAAAAAATGTTGAGTACTTCAGTTTTTTCCACATCATCTGTCACCAAGTTGCCTCCCACATTCAGTAAGGGGCCCACACTTTCACTGACCTTCTTCTTGCTGCTAATATACCTATAGAATGTTTTAATATTGGCCAGATGAGATCTCCAGCATATGTGACTAACGATGATCATGTAGCTTTTATTCTTGAACATTAGACAGTTACATAAGGAGTTAGTCAACCTGTTCCCTGATGTGATTTAGTGCTCTGTAGCTGGTTAATCTGCAGAATCTTTTGCATGGAGGTTTCTTTCACTGATGGAACAGGAATGATTTCAAGGGAGCTTGGCTGGACTTTCTGCTTTTTCAGCACACTTTCAAGTTCCCCACAGTCACTCATTATCTGTGACTGTCTATTCCCTGATTTATTCTGAATCAGGCTGCCAAAATGGCAACATCTTCTTTAATGATCAACAATCATTATCATAATTACAGCAGTTCCCAAAAATATGCCATAGGTTGTATAAACATACATATGCCTCCCCAGAGAAGGTATGTGCCTCCCCAGAGCTTGCAGTTTACAACAAATATAACAACATTTGAAAAGTTTGGCCTATATCTATATCATCAATGGAAATAGATATCATACAAAGTGTGTACTCTTCTTTCAATTACAGATAGTGAGTAAGATGTCTTTAAAACTATACTCCTGTTTAAATATGATTATAGACAACTCACAGAGGCCCCTCCTGCTGGTCCACTCCTTATCCCCCACCACACTCACATAGACTCCAAGTTCAAATGCCACCGGTGCTCCTTTTAGTGTGTTAAACTACCCACCACAAACTATATACAGTTTCTACAGTCCTCATGGCCCCAGGAGTTCTACCAGCTTAACCCAGATCAGAGACACTCAACCCACACTAACTACAGGTTTGTCCTTAACTGGTTGTTCCTCCCAGCTCCCCCTTCTGTTGCCTTCCTAAGCTTTTATGGAATCTGGTTGATGAGCCCACCAGATACTCCCCATCAGCTCCCTGGACAGCCAGCTCACTCAGATGGCTTCATTACCCCCTTGATTAGAGCTCTGGAGCAGGGGCTAGCCCAGCACCCTGCTACAGTGATCATAAAAAATTATCATCTAAATGCTTAGTAAAGACTGTAGTATGTTTTCCTCACTATCTCTATTGATAGTGTTAAAATATTTCTCTTTAACACCTTGGTTAGTAATGTTTAAATAAAGTAATAGCTAGGGTTGGCCAGTAATGTTTTAAATGAACGTCTTATATTGATCACTAAATAAAAGGTTGGAAGCTGAAGTAACTGTGCCTAATTAAGTAACTATTACTGGCCCAGTAATGGGACATGTGAAGCATTTTATCTGAGGTCTTTGAAGACTGTTAATATAAATGGATGGCTTAGTGATAAACCGGTTAGAATGAATCAACTGAGTGAAACCATAGGGAGAATGTGTAAGGATTATTTTTATGCTAACTTTGAAAGCTACAGCTGCAATAGACTATAATACTATAACAACAATTAATTGAGGGGCTGAGCAGCTAGTTTGTGAGAAAATGGGACCTAAGTTGTTCGTAACAACAATTCTGTGAGCTTCTTTAGTCAAATGGTCTGAATTTTTTTTTAGATTCTAATGAAAAAAATGTTCTGTGGCAAAGAAAGTTGGTATTTCTGAACCTGTGTGCCTCTCCTGAAAGCAATTACAAGAGCCACATTCAAGGAGTGATTAATTGGTGGTTACAGAACGATAGTTACTTGTTTAGTATTGTATGTGTTTAAATATAATTGAATGTCAAGGCCATCTTTTAATTCTTTGTAGTAAATACAAAATCTCTTATTAAGAATAACATAAGAAGAAAACTTGAAAACAATTCAAAATGTTCATTGTAACTCACAGTCTAGAATAAAATTCTCCCATGTGAGGAATTGGCTAAGAAGGATTCAGCCAATACTAACCCTCTATGAATGCAAATCTCTTCCAACATTGTCCCCGCAGAACCATTGGGGGCAGCAGCACTGATATCCCTTTCCTGGAGACCCCTCAGATTTGGGGTATCAGTGCTCCCCTTCCTGAGTGTGGATTTTAAGGCTCACAATCCACTGAGATGCATGGGGTAGTTCATCCCCTCAGATCTATTGTTTAAGACTCTCTCCAGATTCAGGCAGACATCATTATATTGGCTATACTTAGTACACATTTTAGGGGCTTCTTTTAACTATAAGAACTATTTTTTTTAATGGACGCCTATATTTTTCTCTCCCTACGGCTATGTCTACACTTGTGAATTTAAGTCGACTTAGCTAAGTCGACTTAACAAAGCCGATTTTAAGTTGACTTTGTTAAGTCGACTTAGCATGTCCACACTTAAATTTTAAGTCAACTTTGAGGGGACCCTTCTAAATCGACCTAGAGCATCCACACTGGATGCCTAGGTCAACTTGTAGGGGCTAGGTGGACCTGGGACAGGTCCACGGTGGCAGGGTGGGTACCCCTTGCCAAGTGCCAGGGAGCTCAGCCTTTGCCCCCTTGTACGTTGGCAGGGTGGGCAGAGCTCTGGCCTGCCCTGTGGGGGGGGGCACACCAGGCTGTGGCTGTTTCAGCCACCCTGGCAGGGAGGGCAGTGGGGAAGCCCTGGAGCCCCCTAAGTTGACTTAGAGTCGACTTAGGGCTACTTCATGTCTACATTAGCTTAAGTCGACTTTCTAAAGCAGCAAGTCGACTTAAAACTAGGTTTTATAAAGTTGACTTAATTTTTCCTTAAGTCGACGTAAGCAGTTGCTTACGTCAACTTAAGGAAAGTGTAGTGTAGACGCAGAGTAAGCTTAAGTCAACTTAATTTACAAGTGTAGATGCACCCAACTTGATTCTAGGAACTGGTGCCCCATGTGGCTATAATGCCCAGGCTTAATCCAACTCTGCCTACATGTTAAATTGAGTAGTACCTTGAGTGAAAATAATATATATCTGAAAAATGTTGCTCAATGAATCTGATTATAGGCACAATTCCTGTTTGTTTTGTGTAAACTTCAAGGCCACCTCCTGTCTGCACTTATTCAAATTATATATCTAGATTGCTTTGAAAAAACACACAGTAGAATACCTTATTTAAATGCACAACACTTCAGGGTACACAATGTTTTTCATCAATCTAAGCACTCACTATCAGCTCCGTAATACTGATTAACATCCTTTCAGCCTTGCCCAATGTTGTTCCTGTTCAAACAACTCCACACCAGTATGAGCTATGTTTAATTTTTACACAAAGGAAAGTCATTAACAACAAGACATTTGGGGCCAAAATTCTTCCCTCACATCTATTCAGTTTTAAATAGCATGTCACTTTAAGACCACCATAGTGTAATCTGAAATCACTTGCCTACAAACACAGTGGATTGCACTTTGCCAGCATGGGTTTCCAAATTAAAATATTGTGTCTTCAGAGGGGATAAATCATTGCAGAAGTACATTGAAATAATTCAGAATGAACATTAATTGAAAGTAAAATTTGGCTTTTTCATATAATTTTAATTTACTTATTTAAACTGGCATGGCTTTTAGGGGAAAGGCACAGCCTTGTAAAAGTGTTTTGCTCACAATATGTGAAGCTACACTGGCACTTGTCATTATGTCCATTCCAGCCGACCCTGAGTCACATGGACAAATTTGAGATAACCAGCTAATATTTTCTCAGAGTGAAACTGACAATGATGATGGATCCAGAACTGAAATTCCCCCAACAATGGGCTTTTTATGTTCTGTTTATACTGGAAGAGAGAGAGTGTTGGGTGTGGGGAGAGAATAAAAAGATCTTTAAAGTCAGGATGACACTGCTAAATATCCTAGCTTCTCAGCTTCCATAGATAACACAATTGCAATCATTATACTATTAATATAAATTTCAAAACATTTTGTCAGCTCATAAAGAAGTAAAGAATGGCTTGATGTGTTCTTTCATAGACCTGCAACAGCAGTAACAACAGCAACTGGTTTTACATACAGAATATGAAAGATATATACTGACATTTAAGGAAAAGACATTTCAAAGATATCTGCATGTGTATGGGATGGATCACTCAATCCGACAGAATGAGGAATGCAACATTTAACATCACAGCTCTTGAGTCGTCTCCTGATCAGAGGCATATTTAAAATAAATTGTGAAGTGAGGGAAAGAGAAGAAAGAGGTCAAGCCAAATGTTCTGCAGATCTGCTTTGACAGTGTCCTTTGAACTAGCAGTCAGGACAAACAGGAACCAATACATCTTCAGAATGCCAAAGAGGTGCTGATGTCTTTGAAATATCTTCTTCAGAAACAACTATCCCAGACAAACCAATCAGGAGGATTTGTTGTTTTAGCAACTCCTCAGCCGGTCTGACGTTGATTTAAAACTTGCCATTTCCAACAAAATGCCAGCACTGATGCAAGACCTTCTCTGGAGTCCCTGTGAGCATAGAGAGTTCCATGTGCATTATGTGAATGTTGTTAGTGTCACATAACCCACATTTTTATGCAACCTAATGTACTTCTCAATTGACATACTGCAACTGTGAAAATGTATCCTTCATCTTCCCCACCTAGAAGCTGTATTTAATTAGGAACATAATTTACATTAATCACTAATAGAACCCAATAATGAATTAATCTTATCACTGAAAAACAAAAGAACTTTGTTGACACAATTTCCATAGTGTCTGGGTTTTCAACAAGGAATTAGACAAAAGGTTCCTTAAAAGATAACGCTCATACATCTCTTCCTGTAAGGTCTGTTTGGGGGCGGGGGAGGGTTAGGCTAGATATCCTTGCTTCCTTCCTACAAGCTCCCCTTCTTTTCTTTCCAGTCCTCATTGCCCCACAATAGCACTGATCCATCTTTTCTTATTCTAGAGAATCCTAAGTGTGTGTGTGTTTGGATGCGTGTGTATAAGAGAGAGAGAGAGAGAGAGAGAGAGAGAGAGAGAGAGAGAGAGAGAGAGTTGTCAAGGGAGGACTGTAATAGCAGCATCCCCTAACTGAAAGAATTCTGATGCCAGACAGAGAGAAGTCATTAATTATTGATCCCCAGATCTCTTACTTATTTAGGAAGAAGAAAATAGGACTCCAACAGTTGCCTCCTTATAATTATTCAGAGACTAGTAAAGAAGGATAAGTCTGCTTTCAGTTCCAATCATAATACTGTGATGGAAGACAAGTGGTGGCTAAGTTTGCAGATGATACTAAACTACTCAAGATAGTCAAGACCAAAGCAGATTGTGAAGAACTTCAAAAAGATCTCACAAAACTAAGTGATTGGGCAACCAAATGGCAAATGAAATTTAATGTGGATAAGTATAAAGTAATGCACATTGGAAAAAATAACCCCAACTATACCTATAATATGATGGGGGCTAATTTGGCTACAACGAGTCAAGAAAAAGATCTTGGAGTCATTGTGGATAGTTCTCTGAAGATGTCCATACAGTGTGCGGAGGCGGTCAAAAAAGCAAACAGGATGTTAGGAATCATTAAAAAGGGGATAGAAAATAAGACTGCAAATGTATTATTGCCCTTATATAAATCCATGGTACGCCCACATCTCGAATACTGTGTACAGATGTGGTCTCCTCATCTCAAAAAAGATATTCTAGCACTAGAAAAGGTTCAGAAAAGGGCAACTAGAATGATTAGGGGTTTGGAGAGTGTCTTGTATGAGGAACGATTAAAAAGGCTAGGCCTCTTCAGCTTGGAAAAGAGGAGACTGAGGGGGGACATGATAGAAGTATATAAAATTATGACTGATGTGGAAAAAGTGGACAAGGAAAAGTTGTTTACTTACTCCCATAATACAAGAACCAGGGGTCACCAAATGAAACTGATAGGTAGCAGGTTCAAAACAAATAAAAGGAAGTTCTTCTTCACACAATGCACAGTCAACTTGTGGAACTCCTTACCTGAGGAGGTTGTGAAGGCTGGGACTATAACAATATTTAAAAGGGAACTGGATAAGTTCATGGTGGCTAAGTCCATAAATGGCTATTAGCCAGAAAGGGGTTAAGAATGGTGTCCCTAGCCTCTGTTTATCAGAGGATGGAGACGGATGGCAGGAGAGTGATCACTTGATCATTGCCTGTTAGGTTCACTCCCTCTGGGGCACCTGGCACTGGCCACTGTCGGTAGACAGATACTGGGCTGGATGGACCTCTGGTCTGACCCAGTACGGCCTTTCTTATGTTCTTATGTTCTTAAGGCTGACTGGGGAGCAGCAAATAGCCAACATTGTCTGTGGCTATCTCGAGGGGATTAGTAGAAGCAATGGTCCAGCTAGCACCTGCAGGGGCAGAAAAGCACTTTGACAGCACTTTGAGTTAAAGAGGAAGAGAGATCCGAAAAGGCTGGCCAGGTCTAGTGAATAACATGGTTTTCAGTTCAGAATTGATGTGATTATTACCAACTTCTCCAGTACTATCTCAAAACTCAGCTTTTCTTTTAATATGAACTCAAAATTTGCACTTTACCTGCAAGCACTATGATATATGATCAATTTAGTAGCTGTGTTTGCATGAAAGTGGACACCATAGCAATGAAGAGCTGGCTTGTAGCCCTACAGTGTCAGTTACATACAAAAAAGAAAAGTTCCTTTTCTTTAATAAGTGACCTATTATCAGCAACTGAATAGCCAAAGGAAATTCATAAAAAAATCTTCCCAGATATCACGTTAAGGGTCACTGCAAATACAGTGGATGTGTAATGTGTAAATTACAAAAAATCCCTGGGCTTGTTTTTATGTCACTTTTCCATTTATTCCCCAGGTAGCAGAGTGAAAACAAGAATCGGGTGTTTTGACCCCTCTGGAACCTTTTCAAGCTCATATAGAACTGTAGCTGTTCTGAACTCTGAAATACTTTCTGGCATCAATGCTTTCTAACAGCTAAGCACCAGATGTCGCCGCAGGATTCCCTCCCAATCCAAACAAGATATGACAGCACAAAATGCCAGTTGTTCAGTCATGTAACCTACAGAAACCCAGTTTGGAGTCAGTATACAAACACCTACTAACTTCCCCATTTCCCCCTCCCCCCCACCCCGCCCCCAAATAATATTTGCTCACTCACAGTTACTCCATAAATATTGAACCAAAGTTAAGTTACTTTGTGTCCCACTGCAGCATAAGAATCAGGTCTGTGCCCAGATGCTTACAACATCTGCTCCCTTGCCCTTTCTGTTAGCTGTAGGAAACTGATATCACGAGAGGTCACCAGGGGAAAATGATATAAGTTTTCATTACTACAAGGGCTCATTCAGCACATAACAGAGTGTGTGATCCCCCATTCATGTTCCAAGGGGGTAGCCGTGTTAGTCTATTGCAGAAAAATAAACAGAGGCTATGTCTACACTTGTTAATTTAAGTCGACTTAACTAAATCAACAGCATGTCTCCACTCAAAAATTAAGTCGACTTAAAGGGGACCCTGCCAAATTGACTTAGAGCGTCCACACTGGATGCCTAAGTCGACTTGAAGGGGCTAGGTGGACCTGGGACTGGTCCACGGTGGCAGGGTGGCATCCCTTGGCAAATGCCAGGGGGCTCAGCATTTGCCCCATTGTACCTGGGTACAATGGGGGCTGAGCCAAACAGGGACACTGGCAGGGCATAGGAGCAGGGTGGGCTGGGCTCTGTCCTGCCCTGTGAGGGGGCGTGCCAGGCTCTGTCTGTGCCAGTCACCCTGGCAGGGAGGGCAGTGAGGGAGCCCTGAAGCCCTTTAAGTCAACTTAAAGTCGACTTAAGGCTACTCTGCGTCCCCACTGGCTAAGTCAACTTAATAAAGTTGATTTAGCCAGCAAAGTCGACTTAAAACGAGGTTTAATAAAGTCGACTTTAATTTTCCTTAAATCAACTCAAGCTGTTGCTTAAATCGACAAGGAAAATGTAGCGTGGACACAGATTAAATTAAGTGTAGATGCACCCAGAATCCTATGGCACTTTTAAAGACTAACAGATTTATTTATCGCATGAGCTTTCATGGGAGTAAATCCCACTTCGACAGACACTTTGAAGGTGGGAGATTTACAGAATGGGAGGAAAGTAAATGCAGGGAAGTGTATGACATAAGATCAGGTCAAGCTGTAACAGTAAATCGAAGTAGATGTTAGGATTCAAACACTGGGGAACAGCACATAGAGAAAGGTGAGGTCAAATCACCTGTTATAATGAGAGAAAAATCTGTAGTCCCTGTTTTACCCCAAGGCAACTGAGTCGAATTTGCATATAAATTCAAGTTCTGCAGTTTCTCTTTGAAACTGTGATTTGTTACTCATCTGTTTCAACACAGCTATTAGCAAGTCGTCAATGGAGTGAGCAGAGAGATTGAAGTGATCCCCTATTGGTTTTTTAGTGTTGCAATTTCTGCTGTCAGCTTTGTGTGCATTTATTCTTTTGCGCATGCCTTAGAGTGGAAAGCATGGCCTTCAGCTCATCCTCCACATCGGCAGAGAGGCTCTCACAGATTAGAAGGTGGAAAAAGAGAACGTGTGATGACATGTTCAGCAAGAAAATGAATGCATCTGGGACAGTAGACAAGGAGCTTAGAGTCTGGATGATTTTATTACTTGAAAAACTGGACATGGACATGGAGAGCAGGAGAGCATCCCAGTAGTATAAGCACACAACGCAGGACAAAATGTTGCAGATGATGAAGGACCGGTCAGACATATTGAAGCATCTGGCTGAGCTATAAGAATAGCAGCTTGAGGCTAAACTTTCTCTATAGCCCTGTAGAACGGACTACAAACATTGCCCTGTTCCCCAATCCCCCTTCCTCCAAATGTTATAGAAGGTGTGGGGCACAGAGGAGGAAGGTGCAGTATCCATTCTACTCAACACAGGGGGAGCATACTAAGAAAATATGGTGGTCATTCAAATACCTTTAAAGGAAAAGACTTCTGTGCTTTTACAAACAAGCTGACTTGGTCTCTCCCCTCCCAATTCTATGACATCTTTTGCCCAAGTTTAAATTATTTTCCTAATCTTTCAGTTCCTTTAAGTTTGTTCAATAAAATCAACATTATGAGATGGAAATGCTTTTTATCATTCCAGTCATGGGGGTTTGGGTGGTAAGAGGAGGTGTAGGGAAATTGATATACCAGAAAAGATGGTATGGGAAGGAACAATGCAAAAGGGTGGTGCACATTACTGTGGCCAATTACTGAAATGGGTTTTCAAAGCATCCCAGAGATACATAGCTTCTTGCTGGGCTCTTCTTATTGCCCTGGTGTCCGGCAAAGTTAACTGCCAACCTATCCACCTTCATGCCCTACCCCTTCAGAAACGTCTCTCCCTTTGCTTCACAGATGTTATAGAGCACACAGCAAGCAGTAATTATAATGGCTTTCACTGAGGTCTAACCGAGTAAACAGACTGTGCCAATGATCCTTGAAATGTCCAAAGGCACATTCTATCACCATTCTGCACTTTCTCAATCTATTGTTGAACTGCTCCTTACTGCTGTCCGGGTTTCTGATGTATAGCTTCATGAGCCATAGGAGCAAAGGGTAGGCTGCGTCTCCCAGGATCACTATTGGCATTTAAACATCAGCAGTGGTTATTTTGTGATCCAGAAAGAATGTCCCTTAGTGAAGCTTTCTGAATGGACCTAAGTTCCTAAAGATGTGTGCATCATGCCCCTTTCCTGACCAGCCCACATTTAAGTCAGTGTTGGTTGTTTGCCATTGATATCAGGATATGGAGGGATGGAAGAAATTGCACTATGGGAGGTCAAAGTCATGTTCCCATTCCACCCACCAACAATTTTTCAGTCCCATGAGGCATTGCAAGTGCATCCCCAAACCCTCTGTGGCTAGTTGTGCTGTGGGATAGCTATCTATAGTACCTGGCTCTCAGCATGTAAGCACAGCTAGTAAGAACACATTCCAGTGATAAAATAAGCATGGTATGGACCTGCCTGATCTGTGATAGCTGAATGTCAGTTTAAATTAGGTCAGCTTTAACTTTGTAATGTAGACATGCCTTTAAACTAATCAGCAACTCTTGTGCCCTAATCCAGCTGATTTTGATTCCCCTTTCCCATTTCCCATTTCCCCACCATTTCTCTAGCTTTCCTCAAGCATGACATCAGTCTTCAATTTTTCTATCCTGTCTTCTGTTTAGCTGTCCTACACATCTCTCATGCTGCTTCAAAGATTTCCTAATTTTTAAATTCTCCATGGACTTCCTCTACATGTTTTTTCTGACTTATCTACCTACTTCCATGCCTTTAAAAATTATCCTCTATTGAATCTCCCATCAATTTCCAGAGTTTACACTGATCATCTTGGTGCAACACAATCCAATTCCTAAGCCTTTCATCATGTTTTATACTTTACTTTGGTCCATATAACCTTCCTTTTTTCTTTAAGGACTAAATTCTCACTCTCCTCATGTTGAATAGTAACTTAGCCTTTTCAGGGACTATGGATTTTTCTCTCATTACAACAGGTGATTTGACCTCACCTTCCTCTATGTGCTGTTCCCCAGTGTTTGAATCCTAACACCTATTTTGATTTGCTGTTACAGCCTGACCTGATCCTATGTCATACACTCCCCTGCATTTAATTTCCTCCCATTCTGTAAGTTTCCCATCTTCAAAGCGTCTGACGAAGTGGGATTTTCTCCCATGAAAGCTCATGCGATAAATAAATCTGTTAGTCTTTGAAAGTGCCACAGGACTCTGTTGTCTTAGCCTTTTCAGTGTTAGATTGACTTACAGCCATCACAGTAATTATTGCAGTTTTTCATATCCACACTACCCTCCTTACTCTGTTGGTGTGCGTTCTCACCAGGACCACTTCCAACTTCAGTGGGGCAACATGGGGAACTGAGAGCTCAGTTGGTCAGCTCCACACAACCTGACAGCCAGGCTCCAAACTGGGAGTGCCATGTGGCGCTGTCAGCATGGGCTCTCAGGGTGCGTCTACACTTACAAATTAAATCAACTTAATCTTGCTTAAATTGACTTAATTTAATCTGTGTCTACACTACAATTTCCTTAAATTGACTTAAGCTGCTGCTTAAGTCGACTTAAGGAAATTTAAAATCAACTTTATAAAACCTCGTATAAAGTCGACTTTCCTAGCTAAGCCAACTTAATAAAGTCAATTTAGCCAGTGTGGATGCAGATTAGCCCTAAATCGATTTTAAGTCAATTTAAAGGGCTCCTGGGCTCCCCCACTGCCCTCCCTGCCAGGCTGGCTGGCTCAGGCAGAGCTTGGCATGCCCTCCCCCACAGGGCAGAACACAGCCCTGCCCACCCCGCTCCTATGCCCTGCCAGTGTCCCTGTTTGGCTTAGCCCCCATTGTACCCAGGTACAATGGGCCAAATGCTGAGCCCCCTGGCACTTGGCAAGGGGTGCCCCCCTGCCACCGTGGACCAGTCCCACATCCACCTAGCCCCTAGAAGTTGACAAGCATCCAGTGAGGACGCTCTAAGTTGATTTGGCAGGGTCCCCTTTAAGTTGACTTAATTTTTGAGTGTGGACATGATAAGTTGACTTATTTGGCCAAGTCTAGACATAGCCTCAGTTACCAGGCAACATGGTGCTGACAGGCGATGTAAGTAAAGCAGAGTCTACAAGGATTCTGCCACCTCAACTACATCGATCTAAACTGTACTACACCTCTCATGGAGTTATCAGGTCAGAGTAGTGGGGGACTTACATCAGTGGAAGCAAACCTGTAGTGTAGATGTTTACAGAGTTAGGTTGATGTAAGCTGCTTTATGTTGACCTAACGCTGTAGTGTAGACCTGGCCAAACTCTGCAAATAGACCCATTAAAGTCAGTGGGCCACTTGAAGAATAAGATGTTACTCATTGTCAGAAAAAGTGGCATAGACTGGTCCAAACTATTATTTCTTCTGCAAAGCATTTGGGAATATTAAGGATGTAACATAGAAATCTATACTGTATTCATTTCCCTGTTTCAGAAAATATCTTTCACAGCTTTTGTGTCATTAATAGATATTGTAGTCAAGTAAATTTTTCTCGTTACATTAATACATTTTTTAAATTTAATCTTCTGATACGCTGATGCAATTTCATTATTAAATGGCTGATCTCATTGTGACAATACAAAACCGAATGACAGTCAGACTCTGAGAATTGTGAGGACTACAGTAAAATATTGTACTTTTGATATGCAAACAGGTTGCAAAATCATAGCTAATGTATATAAACTTATTTATTGCTGACCCTAAGCTTTAGTGGTTTAAAATGAGAAAATTCTTTAGTCAGCTATATGATATTAAATTAGTCATTTGAAAATAAATTTTCAACTTCGGAAATTAAAATCATTTATAAAATGTTATAAATAATAGTTAAAAGTCATCACTAAATAAAAATTGTATTATAAATCCAATATAAATGCACCAAATTTTTCATGAATATGTGCCTAATATATTGCAAATGTTACAACATTATAGGAGTCACATTCTCAGCTTCTACCTGGGGATCAGCTATGGTTTATTAGACTTTTGCCTGACCTTCTAATCTGAAATTCATGCTTAGTATTCTCCAGTTATCTTTTTCTGCAAGCCTCCTTATCAAATACATGGGTCATGTTCTTCAAATGCCAGTGATAATCTAAAGTATGATTATTCTTTATTATCTTTAGAAAAACAAGAGATGGGGGTCATTCTCCTGAGCAAGAGTAGAAAGAAAATAAAAACAAGGGCTGAACATGGCATAGCTCAGGGTGTTCTATAATTTGCTTAGGCATCTAAATGTTTCAATTATCAGAACCTGTTGATTCCCACTACTACAGACCCAGTTCCTTCCCTCTCAATAGAAAATCTTCTTACTGGCATGAGTTGTCTTTGAGGAGGCAGGTGTATTTCAACAGACTTCTCTGGATGATCTTGAGTGTGGAAAGAACAGAAAGTTCATCACTGGCCAATCTGCCTTGTTCAAGTGTCATTTGGAGCCAAGAAGTTGGCCCTATCCCCAATGAACACTGGATATTTTCATGGGAGGGGAGGAATCTAGGCTACCATCATTACTATTATAAAAAGCAGGAATGGAACCCCAAACCAGTAGCACCCTCTCTTTGAGGCCCACTGCTACATTATTCCAGTCTAGCACGTTGCACATTTTGCTCCAGAGCATGTGTGGTTGCATGTAAATGGTAATCACACTTGCCAGAGGTGCTAGTGCTTCACTCTAAGGTTCAGGGAATAAGGAAGGTCAGTGTGGGCCTGATTGATGTGAAAGAAGGGATTGTGAGGAACCCTTGCCCCCTTTTTTGAACTTTAAAAAGACTCAGACATTGTACAAACAGATGAGCAAAGATTCAGGCTTGTTCTTATTTTTAAGGAATCCTGTTCACTCATCCCCAATAATGAACTGAAGAAAGGTTCTCACTCATGCAAGTGCAAGTGTTGAGGTTCTGATGTGCCTGTTGACAGGGGCTGCTTTCGTCAGAGAAAATCTAGTAACATGGTAGACTAAGCTCATATTTCTATTTATATCCTGCCTCTCCAGCGGCAAGTAACTCTAGCTTTCTTCAATTAGTTTTTGCTTAAAGTAACATAAATTTGAGGGATTATGCTGCCTGTGGAAATTACTACCAGACTATCACATTGTATAAGGGTTCTGAGTGCATTGTAATGTTCATTAACAGCGTGGTGTAATTTGAGTCATCACATCATATTGACTCATACTTAAGATAATATAACCTACCCAATAACTCTGTCAAATGGGTGAAAAAAAATGACACTGGATCAAATATTAAAACTTTTTTCCCTCAGTGCTATAGTTTGCTAATAAATCAGGCAGTTGGTGGAGTGATTTGTGCTTCAAGCTCTCCCTTGTTGTTTGCTAGAGCCCACAGTACTTTTGATCAGTTTGGCATCTCTAAATAAAAAGACTTTTGCCTTATTAACCATGTCTCAAGAATGAGAATATGTTGAAAAATACTCAGAATTGTAAGAACTCAGGCCTTTTTTCTCCGTTATGGCACATGTTACTGGCTGAACTACATACCTGCAGCAAAAAAGAATTGACCCCTCCCTATGGCAGAAAGGGGGACAAACCTGGACATTTCCCTTTACATATGAAAATGTGATAGCATGTGAAAACATATTTTGAATAATTTAGAGCTCTCGTCCTGTCCCCTACCAAGCTCCTTCTGGAAAAACTTTCTAGCTTTTCTTGTTGAAATCATTTCTGGTAGTTACTGAATTCTAATGATTAATCACTGACTTTTCTTTAAACTTTACTTTCTTAAACGCTTATTGAAACATTCAAGCTTAAAAATTCAAATAAAAGACAGTAAGAGTATCTGTGTTACAAGCAGGTGGAGAATTTAACAATTGGCTCAGTTTTGTACGAGTAGGGCCAATTTTATGCTGTTTAAGCTTATTATCTAATTGCATGCTTGTGCTGGCTTCAGAAATGGCATGACATTAAGTCAGACTTTTGTGCATTCCCCAGCAGTGGAATATTCAATTATTTGTTCTGACTCATGTAATTCCCTGTATTCCAAGCTTGTTAATGTCATTACAGGGCTGAAATAAAGTGATTACTCTAAATGAGTATTTATCCGATAGGCAATGCAATTCCTGCACCCTCCAGCGGACAATAGATGATTATGAATGTTCTTCCCTTCTTCTCATCCCCCCATTCCCTCCCCTGTCAAGAAGGCACCATAGCATTGTGGTTCTCTGTGAAATACTGTCAGATGGTGTAAAATATATATATATAATAAAATAAAAAGAAGTGCAACCTCCCCCGGCAGAGTTAAAGCTAATGACCACTGCTTCCACTCCCAGTCAGTGATGACAGCTTGAACTAACTGATAATGGCATGCCTGCTGTTGAGCTGGCCACTTACGTTATTTCTCTTGACATGGTTCTGGGGAAGGCCTAATTTTTTTGACATTTGACCATGCAAATTTGAGTCCTGATACATTATTCTGCATTTACATCCTCCCAGTGTTGCTGTTTAAAATGTGCTACAAGCTCCTTGAGCTCAGCTAATAAAGGCCACAGAATGAAAGAAAGTTAAATATGAATGTAAGAGGAGACCTAAATGAAGGGCTAGCGTGTACATCTCAAAGATGACCTTCTGGAAATGAGCGAGTAGAAAATCCTTTTCAAAGCAAATGGTGAAAAGTGTAACATCATTTTTTCTACAAAAATTCAGAAAGATTTTAAAATATTCACAAAAAGAAAAACATTACATTTTACATGGACATTTCTCCACTCCGCAATTCAGCTGGATGTATTTTAAGCCCTGGTTCCATTAATCACTTTTAATAGCATACCTTCCCCAAAGAGCTGGGAATTCATAGTGCTTCATTAAATAAAGGAGCAATTTTGGCAGTCTCTTTCTTTTCATGCACTGGCTCTTCTATTTTTTTCACATTACAGAAGCACAAAGCTATTAACTATGAGCAAACTCACTTTTTCATTCTCTTAAAAAATTGTATGAATTTAGGACTTATGAAAGATGACAGATTGAAAGCCCTGGAGAGTTCATTTCTTTATTTAGGCACAGAACAGGAGGGGTCTGAGCAGTGAAATTATAAATCTCCTAGTACTATCTTAGACCCAACTAGATGGCTAACATCCAGAGCATTAGGACCTTTCAGACTCTCACACTCATTAAATTTGTGAAGTCTCTTAATTGCAGTATAAACTAAACTTGTGTCTATTTTGTTACCATTTGTTTGAGGAGAGATCTACAGTCTATGGACCTTTTTCAAGATTTGTATCTTAAAAAGGAATTTAGTATTCTTTCCGGAGTGTTGCATGAATGGAATTGTGAGAAAATCACTCTAAGCTGACCTCGCCTGGTTATATTGTGCCAATCCTACTGTTCCTGTAGATGAATTAGTTCTTTTTCTGAGATGTGGGTTCAGGAGAAAAGGTATGGCTATGTCTACACTAGGAAAAGTTAGGTCAACTTTGTTAAGTCAACCTAATAAGGTCAACTTTGAGTCGACCTAACTTCGACCTTATTAGGTCAACTTAACAAAGTGCTTTCCCTTAACCAGGATTTATTAATTCAACCTAACTTCCCTTAGGTCGACCTAAGAAAGTGGACTTATGCATCCACATGGGCTTAGGTCAACCTAAGGAAGGGTGCGTCTACATTTACAAATTAAGTCGACTTAAGCTTTACGCTTAAGCTTAAGTCGACTTTATAAAACCTAGTATAAAGTTGACTTTACTGGCTAAGTAAATGTTCAGATTAGCCCTAAGTCAACTTTAAGTCGATTTAAAGGGCTCCGGGGCTCCCCCACTGCCCTCCCTGCCAGGGTGGCTGGCACAGGCAGAGCCTGGTATGCCCCCTCACAGGGCAGGACACAACCCTGCCTACCTGGCTCCTATGCCCTGCCCCTGTCCCCGTCCTGCTCAGCCCCCATTGTACGCAGGTACAATGGGGCAAATGCTGAGCCCCCTGGCACTTGGCAAGGGGTGCCCCCCCTGCCACCAGTCCCAGGTCCACCTAGCCCCTAGAAGTTGACTTAGGCATCCAGTGTGGACGCTCTAAGTTGAATTGGCAAGGTCCCCTTTAAATCGACTTAATTTTATAGTGTGGACATGCTAAGTCAATTTAACAAAGTCAACTTAAGGTCAACTTTGTTAAGTCGACTTAGCAAAGTCGACTTATTATGACAAGTGTTGTCATAACCGAAGGGTTAGGTTGACCTAAGGAGACTTAGTTTGACCTAGTGAGGTGTCCTTACTAAGTCAACCTAAGCTGATTAAGATTTTCTTAAGTCGACCTAATGAAAGCCTAGTGTGGACAGGGCTTAAGTTAGGTTGACTTAAGCCTCCTTAAGTCAACCTAACTTGCCAGTGTAGACATAGCCTATGGGACTAGAAGTTAGGAATCGCAGCTGAGTTCTTTTCCTTGTTTATAGTTGGCTCACTTCATTACCGTAAGCAATTCATGTAGGACCTGAACAAGTTCCCACTGAAGTTAATGGGAATTGTCACACTGATTTCAATAGACTTTAGATCAGATGCTTATCAGTACTTCACTTGCACATAGAAATCTCAAAAACAAGGTTACCCAGACAGAATTCCACTGTATGTCTCTGTGAAACTCATAAAGTTATCATCAGTTTCTCCAGCAGCTTCCTATCTCTGAATATTTCAGTACCAGGAAGCTATTGGACCTTGCCAGCTACTCATCCTGAAATAAGAAATGAAATAGCTGAGTCCACGTAAACTTTATAAGCTTTTATGTTACTGAAGTGCTCATTTTCTTGGAAACCAGAAGAGACCTTCCTTTGAAGCTTAAAACTTAACTGCACTTGATAGTTCATTAGTAAACCACTTGATTTCAGCTTTTTCCTACTTAAAAATGCACACTAAAAATAGTGTAAAAGGAGAAGGAAGTTTTTTCTTTCACCTTATAAAGCAAAGCATATCATCTGCAAATTACACCACAGAAAAAGAGCAATCTGCCATGAATAAGAAATGTTTGATCATACCAATTTTGGACTTCAGTGAAGGCTCCTTACTGTAAATATACTGTAATCTGACTGTTAATTATATTCATTTTCATTATTCTTACTTTCATTTTAACAAGTTGTGATTCTATATAAGTGCACCAACAACTGCAACACAGAGTAAAGGAGATATTTCCTGGGGTGTTGGTGTTCTGTTTTAATTACATCACATAAAGACATGGATACATAATATCTAATAATTAACATTTTAATACACTGTTTCAAAAGTAACATATCAACTCATGTCAACTCATGACAAAGGCAAGTCAAGAAATCTAAAAAGATTTGTTTTGTTCTTTAAAATTGCTAATATTCTTTGGCACCAAGAATCAGTTTTCAAATGCCTTTTAAGAAATATATTAACTACAAATTTAAATCCAGGTCAGACTGATCATTACCATGACCAAAAATCATTGCTATCTCATTGTTCATTGCCCTACATGAAATATATTGGTGGCCTCAGTTAAGTTCTTTTGAATCAGTAACCACCTCATAAAATTATCATATATATCATGGTGTCCATGATCACATTTGGCATCAGTTGGCAACCTCGTTGGTCATATGGATAACAGTGATGACATGGAGACTGAATTACCTTCTTGCTCCCAGTAGAGGTCCCTCCAGAAGAGAACTGTGATATACAGAGGCCATAATCTGTTGCTGATTCTCAACTTCTCCTTTTCCCCTCTCCAGGGCTCCCACTGGTGATTCTGTGAGGGAGTGGAGTCATCTTTGCTATCTGTTTCCCCCAGCTTGGGTACATCTGGTCAAGTCCTGTCCTGCTTTCCCTGAGATTGCCAATGCCTGTTCTGACAGAGCACTTTCTACTGCCTTTGAAATGGTGTAGTGCAGGTCACCATGGCTATATCTACACTTGGCCAAATAAGTCGACTTAGCATGTCCACACTATAAAATTAGGTTGATTTAAAGTAGAACTTGCCAAATCGACTTAGAGTGTCCACACTGGACACCTAAGTTGACTTCTAGGGGCTAGATGGACCTGGGAGTGGTCCATGGTGGGAGGGGGGCACCCCTTTCAAAGTGCCAGGAGGCTCAGCATTTGCCCCATTGTACCTGGGTACAATGGGGGCTGAGAGGACAGGGACAGGGGCAGGGTATAGGAGAGGGTGGGCAAGGCTGTGTCCTGCCCTGTGGGTGGCTGTGCCAGCCACCCTGGCAGGGAGGTCAGTCGGGAAGCCCTGGGGGCCCTTTAAGTCAACTTAAAGTTGACTTAGGGCTAATCCGCGTCTACACTGGCTAAATCAACTTAATAAAGTTGACTTGGCCAGCAAAGTTGACTTTAAACTAGGTTTTATAAAGTTGACTTTAAATTTCCTTAAATTGACTTAAGGAGCAGCTTAAGTTGACTTAAGGAAATGGTAGTGTAAATTAAGTCAACTTAAGCAGGCTTAAGTTGACTTAATGACAAGTGTAGACGCACCCTATGGTATGTGCTCTCCAGTTCCTTTGGAGACAGTCTGCCTCCCTGAGGCACAAACAGTTCAAAGAACTACAGCTGGTGTAGAGCCTTCTTTCCCCCCCTCCCCATCCTTTCGCTGTGGGCAGTGGCTTACCAGCAGCTGTAATATGGCCCTTAGTTTTAGTTTAGAAAAACAATAGCTTTGATTGCACTTTTAGTTTTCCTCAGAAGGAATTCACATCTCTGGATGAAGTGAAAGGAGTACTTAGTAGTTGTAATGTCTGCAACCAGTCATCTATATGCCAGTCTCCTCTTTCTGAACATTGGGGAGCACTGCCTGAAAAACAGAAATCTGAAAGCATAGTGACTTGAGGGACAATGGGGAAAAAGACAAAGCCATTAACCAAAGATAAAAACTCCTTGAAGATGTCCTTCCTTCCATTTATTAATTCCATGGGGTCTAAAAGCTATTCAATAGTTATCTAGTTAGATAGGTAATGGATAAACCAATTAATGTAGGCTCCAGAGGTTTCTTACTCAAGATGTCTCTATTTGAGAAAGGGAACTTTTTCAAGTCTCAGACTATTCAAAAATACTTCCCATTTGAGCACTTAAAGGTGAAACTGAGGGTGAAAATATATGTTAACAAATATGCACTGGAAAATAAACCCACAACATGCAGCAAAGGCCATGCAGTTTGAGGTAAGGCACATCCATTGTGTTACAGGATTCAAAATGCAATTCAAATCAGTGAGCAATTGTGTCACTGCTTGCCCTGGAATCCAAAGCATCTCACAATGCTTTGCTGCTGTACCTCCCAATCTGAGATCCTCACACTCAGTTTATTAGCATGCAGGTCACTCCCTGAGTGTCTCTGTGCTAGACAGCGCTGGTTCAGCAGCTCTTACCCAAGCAGCCTGTCTATAGCTCAGCAGTCCCATTCTGGTGTCCACCAGCCTTGGTTATTACTTTCAGGATAACCCCAACACACTCCCAGACTTCAGCTTTCTCAAAATTATGTGCTCTGAATAAAAATGGTGCAGAGAATTACTAAGGTTTGGTTATTTCTCTAAAGCTTATTAACTTAACTGGGGGGTAAATACACCTTCCATTAAAACATAGCACTGAGTTTGTTTATAGTGAAAATAAAACAAATCTATTATGGAGGGCCATAAGTTAAGCAATGCCAAGTAAAAGATATAAAGTTAGAAATGGTTACAAGCAAATCAAATTGAAAATAGACATCTAAGAGTCTAAAATTTAATCTAGCAATGCACAGGCTTTGTTGAAGGTTGTTTCTCACCAATATTCAGTTTCCAGAAATGTCAACCTCTCCCTGCTTGCAAGACCCATCTTTCTCAGACTGCAAGCACACTGTTCCCTTGTGTCTGTCTACTGATAGATGCCAATGATGGCTTCTGTCTTTGTTTATATCTTCCAAATTCAGTGATTTTATTTCAAGAAGCAGGTTGACCTCATGCTATTTTCCCTTTCCTGTGAGCTTCCTATCTCCATCCCCGTGTCATCAACAGCAATCACTCACAAACAAGTAAGACTGTCTTTCAGGGATCCTAGTAGTGGATCCACAGGTACCCAATCCTAGATCCACATATCTTGTCACAACAAGCACAGGAATTTCCAGACAGGATAGGCATATGGAGCTTCCCTTGTTTTAATTCCACCATACTTAATTTACATAGGAAACAAGTAAACAGCTGCCTTCTCTCCTGTATGGATGGGACACTGTTTTCTCTGTTTGGCCACAGATTTTAAAGCATAATATCATTAAGTATATATAGCATTCATTAAGTATTCGTGTTTCCACATTTAGTGTTAATACATATAATATACAAGGATGTTAGTCACCAGCACGTCAATAACTTTCAGAAAAGGCCCCATTCTATACACCTTTATATACAGTTATATTTCATGCAATCAGCTGATTCAATGGCTCATCACTTGGGTTCAGCCTTCCTCCTCCCAGCTTTGTAGACCAGTAAACCTTTTAAATGGATTCTTCCAAGGGCTAATCTCAAGGTGAAGTTTATTTGAGCTGTGAGGAAGGCTACATCGGCATCTGATGGTGCAAGAAGCTCGATGGTCTTTCTTCCCCCACTTCTTATCTTAATAGTTTTGTTTACCTAATATGTAAAAATGGACCTTCGTTGTGTTACCTGAAGATCTTGATGATCAGAGCACCAAGTACACATCCTTTTGTGTAAAGCAGATTTGTTTACCAACTCATAGACTTTAAGGTCAGAAAGGACCATTATAATCCTCTAGCCTGACTTCCTGCACAACACAGGCCAGAGAACCTCACCCAACCTTTCCTGTAATAAACCCCTAACCTATGACTGAGTTATTGAAGACCTCAAACAGTTATTTAAAGACTTCAGGGCATGGAGAATCTGCAAGCAAGCGACCCCATGGTGCAGACAAGGTTAAAAAAAACCTCAGGATCCATACCAATCTGCGTTGGTAGAAAATTCCGTCCTGACAACTGACATGCCTAGTTTAATCAGATCTTAGTCACGTTTCCAGCATACATCTATAACATTGAATACACTCTGCATACATATATCACATAAGAATATTAATGATCAGTGAGTTATTAGTTTTCAAATGATACCATACAAGCATATTTTGTACAATTATTATAATAGTGTGTAGGGTGTGAATACAAGGGCACTTGTGGTCACAAGTCATAACGCATATTGTAAAATGCAGAGTGCTTTCCAGAGGTCAATTTATCACACTTCACCTCATCATGAAAAAAGAAGAAATTATGTCTGCCTGCTTTATAGCTTAGTTTTAACCTGATGTTTATATTATGTAACAGTGTTGCTTAAATTGTGAGTCTGACTTTCGTTAGGGAGACTCAAGCTAGCTCATGAAAATATTTTAAAAATTAATTAATACAATAAGAAATAATAAGAACTTAAGAAATAATTTTTCTTTCTTTCTGGAATTTTGCAAAACCAGGTGCTGTAACAATATTGATTACTGAATATTGAATAGCAAATGTTTATTGGATGACTTCTCATCTAACTCCTTCATGTGAAAATTAAGTCACAATGAACAATATTAATAGGATACTGTGTTCAGATTCAGTTAGCATAAAATTGAGATGTTGAGAACAAAATTAATCAAGGAACCAAAAAGCACAGGAAGAGAAGAAATATTTTAATTGACTCCTTGCCAGTGCCAGGAGCCTGGGTAACAAACAGAAGGAATTGGAATTGCTCGTTTATGCTCATATTTTTAAATGATCTAGCTCAGTGGTTCCCAACCTTTGGCTGAGGGACCAAAAGTGGCCCACAGAGGCTTTCAAAGTGGCCCATGGCTCCCCTCCTGCTGGCTGCAGAAGGGAGCTGCTACTTAAGGACCCAGAAGGGGTGTGTTTCTGTGCAGCTAACAGATCCATGTAGGCTCCTTGCTGCAGCCAAGGGGATGAGAGATCAGTGCTCCCCGGCCCCTGGCTGTAGCAGGGAGCAAGAAAAATTGCGTGGCCGAGATCCATAGCCTCTAGGGTCCATACCAGAGCCAAAGGGAGGGGAGATCAGCACTGCCCTCCCCCAGCTCCAGTAAAGAGAAAAGTGCTCTGCCTAGATCCCTAGGTGCTGGGGTCCCTTCTGGAGACAGAGGGAGGGGAGCACTGATCTTCTGTCCCTCTGGATGCAGAAGGGAGCCATTGCTAGGGATTTCGGTGGAGTGCACAGGGCTACAGGACATAAAGAGATGAGAGATCAGCAAGGAGGCAGCCTCCTCACTGAACTCCTTCTGTCTGGCTGCCGTGGGAGGAGTGGGAGAAGGCTGTTGGCGAAGACTGGTAATCTATCAGGGCTGTAAAAATAATATCTGTAGCCCTTGAGCCCAAAAGGTTGGGAACCACTGCTCTAGCTGGTTTTGCTGAAAGAAGACAGGATGATTCTCCAGATTCAAATGGTATAATTCAGGGGTTCGCAACCCCTTTTCTGTGTCACACCACAGCTGGGAAGCTTCTCTGCTGTGTGCCTCAGCAGCAGGGGAGCTTTGGTGTGTTACACACAGCAGAGTATTAGTTAGTCCCTGTTACAGACCACCCAACCACACTAGGGAATAGGACGACCAGCTCATACACACCTATCTGTAATGTGTAGGGGGGAATGCTGTATGATCCTGAAGGACTTCAGGACAAATTCTGGAGGTCCCACATTGCCTGTACTAAAATAAACTTGGAATTTCTAAATACTATAGACAATAATTTCCTAACTCAAAAAGGATTGCATCCAATATGAGTTTGAAAATAGAGCTCATCTCGACACAAGAGGAACTGCTCACAGACCTATAAAATAACGTTAACTTAGGGTGAGGTGATCATGACTGGATCTCAGCATAAAGTCCAGATTAATATACTTGCTGCTTTAAAGAGCTAGCTTCACAAATACAAAAGCATTTATGAACTAATCAGCTGGGAAGAAGAATTTAATCAGAAAATTGTGAATGATAACTCAGAATAGTTTAAGAACACTTTACTCAATGCCCAAAAAGCCACAATCTACAGTCTCTAGAAGTCTGTATTAATTAAGAAAATGACCTAGTTTAGGGGAACATGAAAATAGATCTATCTATCTATCTATCTATCTATCTATCTATCTATCTATCTATC
>ML685756.1:30904200-30977939 GCA_007922175.1 Pelusios castaneus | reverse complement strand
ATCTATCTATCTATCTATCTATCTATCTATCTATCTATCTATCTATCTATCTATCTATCAGAGCTGTTAATTAATTGCAGTTAATACATCTGATTAAGGCAAAACAAATTAACAAATTAAAAAATAGTCACGATTAATCACAGTTTTAATCACATTGTTAAACACTACGGATGCGTCTACACTTGTAAATTAAGTCGACTTAAGCTTGCCCCCCCAGGGCAGGGCAGAGCCCTGCCCACCCTGCCCCTATACCCTGCCAGGTCCCTGTCCCCCTTTGCCCCATTTTACCTATGTACAATGGGGCAAAGGTTTAGCCCCCTGGCACTGGGCAAGGGGTGCCCTCTCTGCCCCGTGGACCTGCCCTAGGTCCCCCTAGCCTCACAAAGTCAACCTAGGCATCCAGTGTGGACGCTCTAGGTCGACTTTGTAAGTTCCCCCCAAAGTCGACTTAAAATTTAAGTGTAAACTCACTAAGTCAATTACATTTCCAAGTGTAGACATAGCCTAATAGAATACCAGTTTAAATTTATTGTAAATATTGTGAAGGTTTTTCTACTTTTCAAAAGTATTATTTCATTTACAACATAGAGTGCAAAGTGTACAGTACTCACTTTATATTATTAGATGGGATAAGAAACTGCTTAAAGGGGAGACTAGAACAAACCCACTTCTTATTTATAATGCCACCTAAAAGTGAGAATAGCCGAATGCATGGCAGTGTTGTAGCTGGCTTTGCAAGGTATTTACATGCTACGTATACTAAACATTCGTATCCCTCTCCCTGCTTCAATTATGGGCGCAAAAATTTTATATTGTTTTGGTTTTGAGTGTAGTTATGTAAAAAAAAATCTACATTTGTAAATAGCATTTTCACGAGAAAGAGATTTTACTACAGTACTTGTATGAGGTGAATTGAAATTTACCCTTTCTTTTGTTTATCTTTTTAGAGTGAAAATATTTGTAACAAAAAATTAAAAAATATAAAGTGAGCACTGAACACTTTGAATTCTC
Source organism: Pelusios castaneus (assembly GCA_007922175.1). NCBI lineage: Eukaryota > Metazoa > Chordata > Testudines > Pelomedusidae > Pelusios > Pelusios castaneus. Next base: position 30,976,928 of record ML685756.1, on the reverse strand, counting down.
CGTTTTAACTTAAATCAATATATATGAAAATATAGAAAAACATCCAAAGTATTTATAATACATTTAAATTGCTATTCTATTATTATTATTTAACAGTGAAATTAAAACTGCAATTAATTATGACTAATTTTATCTCACCATTATTTGTGATTAATTTTTAATCATTAAAGAGCACTAATATATATATAAAGCTAAGGAAAGAGAGAATATAAATCAGTAGCTAAGAACTGTAGAGAATGCAAAAGGAAAGAAAAACAATGCAAGGAGACATCTATGGTCTGCAGAGTTGAGGACAATAAGGAGGTTTTCTTAGCATATTAAGTTAAAAAAGAACCCTAAAGTGGTATTGACCCATTACTATGTGGAAAAGGTAGAATTGTAAATAATAATGGAAAAAGCATTCAATAATTATTTCTGTTGTGTATTTGGGGAAAATAATGCATAGAAATATTGTATGATAAAACTCATTTCATTCCACTGGTATCTCAGGAGGAAGTTAAACAGCAGTTAACTAAAGCTAGACTTTTTATAATCAGCAGATCTAAATAACTCTCATTCAAGATCCACAGCCTGACCTGATGCTATGTCATACACTCCCCTGCATTTAATTTCCTCCCACTCTGTAACTTTCCTATCTTCAAAGCGTCTGACGAAGTGGGATTTTCTCCCACGAAAGCTCATGCGATTAATAAATCTGTTAGTCTTTAAAAGTGCCACAAGACTCTGTTGTCTCTCATTCAAGAGTTTTAAAATAACTTGTTGAGGAGTATGATAGATTGTAATTGTTGATTTTCAATAAAGTCTTGGAACAACAGAGATGCTACAAAAGATTGAGGGAAGGCTCATGTTGTGCCAATATTTTAAAAAGGTAATCAGGATGACCCAAATAATTATAAGCCTGGCAGTCTGACATAAATCCCAGGCAAGATAATGGAGCAGTTGATATGGTACTGGCTTACTAATAGTAAAATTAATGCAGATCAACATGGTCTTATGGAATTTAGATCCTGTCAAACTAACTCAAAATCTTTTTTTATGAGATTACAAGTTTGGTTGATAAAGTAATAGTGTTGATATAATATACTTAGATATCTGGAAGGCATCTGACTTGGCACTACATAATATTTTGATTAAAAAACTAGAAAGATATAAAATTAATATGGCACATATTAAGTAGTTTAAGCTGTAAATGGGGAATCATCACTGAACAGGTGTGTTTTTAGTGGGAATCCATAGAAGGCAATTCTTGGACCTATTCTGTTCAACATTTTTATCAATGACCTGGAAGTAAACATAAATTCATCACTTATAAAGTTTCCAGGTGAAACAAAGATTGGGGAACTGGTAAATAATGAAAAACATAGGTCACTGATAGAGAGTAATTTAGATCACTTGGTAAGCTGGGGTGCAAGGAAGCACTGTATGTTTTACTATGGCTAAATGTAATGTAAACAAGGAGAAAGAAAGAATGTAGGCCATGTTTACACCTACTCTATCCTGGGAAGCAGCGATTCTGAAAAAGATTTGGGGATCATGGGGCATAATCATCTAAACATGAACTCCCTATGGGATGTTGTGGTCAAATGGGCTAATGTAATCCTTCAGTGCATAAATGGGAGAATTTTGGGTAGGAGCACAGAGGTTATTTTTTTCTGTATTTGACACTTGTGCAATTGCTACTGAAATAGTGTGTCCAGTTCTGGTATCCACAATTTAAGAAGGATGTTGATAAATTAGAAAGTGTTCAGAGAAAAGCCACAAGAATTCTTAAAAGATTAGAAAACATGCCTTGTAACAATATTCTCAAGTGGCACATTCTATTTAACTTTACAAAGAGAAGGTTAACAGTCACAGTCCACAAGTACCTACATGGGAACAATATTTAATAATGAGTGTTGTTAAGTGTTGGCTGTGTGTGTGTTCTTCTAGTGTATATGCTGTCCCAGCTCTACACAAATAACTGACACAGCAAACCACAATTGGATTACCCAATAAAAGCTGAGATCCATTTCAGTAACAAAGGTACCAGGCCAGCTTTATTGCCAACAAAGCACGGTAAAAAGTGTATTATATGTGCTACAAGAGCACTTAGTACATGTTTGTCCATGACAATGGTCCTGGCTCGGTAAATGGTGGGATAGTCCATTCCTCGCTCAGGCAGACAAAGATGCTTCCTCTGAAACCCCCTTTTATACACTGATACAAAGAAATTGCATGTTGCCCTTCTGGTGTGTGTAGTTACCAACCTCTGACATGGTAAGATGCCACTCTTTGCCTTTCACAGGATGGTCTGATCAAAACATCTCTATTTATCATTTTGTCACAAAATCTCTATTCATCACATTGTCAAAACATCTTTATTCATCATATTTTTAAGACATCTCTATCCGTTACTTTGTCATCCTGGTCTTAAAAAGGGTTCAATGTGTCTTCATTCTCTTCAGGGAGTGAGTGTGTACCATTCCTGATATCAGGATGTTCTGGTACCAACTTTCTGGAATGTGTTTGCTGAGTATTCTGTGCCTACCACTTCTTTAGGGATGTGTGTTTTTGAAATACCAGCTCTGTTCTTGACAGTTTCTGTGAACTTGCATGCAGGTTCACAAAAGGATTTAGGCACCTTAATACCACTTCAGGTGCCTAAATCCCATAATCTGTCCCCTTTGGGATTCACAAAACCCCAACTCAATTGCCCCATACCACTGTAGGCACTCAGACTCACTCAGTACCTCCATGTTTGTAGTAAAGGGCATTATATTTCTGCCATACACATGCACACTGCTGCTCTCCTCTGTGTTCAGATGCCTAAGCCCCAGAGTGATGCGCAAACCGAGAGAGATAGATGTTCCTTCAGCTAATCGCTTGTAAGCATGCTATGAGCTCTCCTATCAGTGTCTTCCTATAGGTGAGCTCATACAAAAAAGCTGGGTAGGGAGTGGCTCCCTCCTAACTGTTGGCTCAGTGGTTGGGATACTTACCTGGGTTATGGGAAGCCCCAGGTTCAAATCCTCCCTCCACCTGAGGAAGAAAAAAAAGAGGGGCAGGGGAGTATTAAACAAGGCTCTGCTGCTTTTTAGGTAAGTGCCTGGGCCACAGAGCGTCTTCACTCTTGATGTTGTTCCACCCTGAATAACTAATGAAAGAATCAATGGCTATGTCTACACTTACTAAAGTTAGTTCGAATTAGTTGATTCGAACTAACTAATTTGAACTAATTGTAGTTAGTTCAAATTAACTTAATTCGAACTAGAAAAATTTAGTTCGAACTAAGCAAGTGCCATTCATGGCACTTGCTTAGTTCAAATTAGTGAATTGCATTGAGTTCAATGGGCTGGTTAGTTCGAACTAAGCAATTAGTTCGAACTAACATGGCCACATTTGTTAATTCAAACTAACTAGTTCGAATTAACCCTTAGTTCGAATAGCATATTCGAATTTATTAGTTCGAATTAAGGAAGCCCTTAATTCGAACTAATTAAAGCCTAGCATAGCGATGGCTTAAAGTAGTTCGAATTAAGCTTCCTTAATTCGAACTAACTTGCCAGTGTAGACATAGCCAATGGGGGAAAAGGTGTAGAGAGAGAGAGAGAGAGAGACACTATGAAAATTACTCTATAGTTTCAAGATTCAAGCAGCACTCACCTGGTGAGAAGGGTCCCACAATCCAGTCCTATACCAGACACATTTTTTAATTATTCAGCCACAGTAGGCCAACTTCAAGAGGAGAGACTGAGGGAGCTCCTGTCCCTCCCCCTCACCCACAACATACACATATACTCACGCACTATTCTATGGCCCAGTGTCTAGAGCACTCCACTAAGAAATGGCAGAGCCTCTTCAGATCTTTTTTTTCCCCATCAGGCAGAGGAGGGACTTGAACGGAGGGGTCTCCCACATCTCAGATGACTACCCTAACCACTGGGCTAAAAACTGTGATAGAGGGCTGGCACTACTGCCTCTGGCAAAATCAATGTAGACACCTAACCATAAGAGAGGGGAGGGTTGCAGCTGAGAAGCCCAAGCAGAGTGAGGTACTGAACTGCCTGAGAGGGGTCGTGGCTGAGGATGGCATAGGGTCACTTTATTTTCCATTCCAGTCATTTTCCTGATGGTTGACACCCCCCCCCCCCCCCAAGTTACCCTCCTGTTAATCTCAGTATTGTTTTGTACAGCTTTAGATATCAACCTATGGAACATTTTATAAGTTTCTATAGTGTAATTTTTGCAGTTTAACCTTAGTTTCCTTCTTTTTTTTAACTAGTGATGTACTATGTAATAAAAATATAAAATGAAGGTAACATTTTAAATCGGATCCAATATACAAATTCTATTTGTGTATGTTTGGAAATATTTTGATGGTTAAAAAATTAAAGGGAAAAAAAGTTTTAAAAAAAAGTATCCATGTGAGGGTAGTTTCTGCAAAGATCGGGGAGGATTAACATGACTCAAACTCAAGCTCTTTTCTCCAGGAGGAGCAGAAAACTCGGCTGTGTAGCCTCATTTTCACTAATCTCAAGTTGCTACATCATCTTTGATCATGCCAAGTCTTACAGATGGAAAAGTTCTACTTTAAAATTCCCAATGTGTTTGGAAATGTCAATAATGTTCTTTTAATGTGTCAAAAGCAATTGCTCTGTTTGTAGTTTTGCTACCAACTATTACAATGGCAGTGTCTCCAATCAGAAAAGGGTAGAAGGAAACAAGCAGGTGAGCCCCCCTTTCCCCTCCCCTGCTCCTGCACACACTACATACTGGGACACACACACGAGCACCAGCACGAGCTTTATAAGAAATATATTAAATATTTGCACTCTGGGAATATGAAAGAACCATGTAAACAGAGCACTCTATTCTTTCAAGAAACGCTTTCAAAATGCATCCTCTCTGCTCCCCTAAATTATGATAGAAGATGGGTCATAATAACTGATGTAATAGGCAAGGAGGGAGAATGAAGCACAATTCCCTAAACTCAATAAAATAAGCAATTACTCTTGTTATCTGAATGGCTCTGTCAGTGGAGAAGTTGTCTGTGTCATAACAGAATCTAACAAAGCCTGTTGCCTTTAAGCATCAAAGGCTCTGGCCTTATTAGCTTTCTAAGATGTGCATCTATAATGAGCTTCCCCAACAAATGGAGAGGAAGTGTCTCTGGCAAAATATAAAATGGTGATAAACTATGTCCAAATGATTAATTCACAGAAATTCTCTATCACGGCGCAGCGACATGTGCCCATCTCTTCTGTTATGCCCTCGGAGATTTTCATACTAAACGTATGTGCATATTTTTCATGGCCACTGATATTTGAATTGCAGCCTGCTCCCATGCAGAACATAAAACACTTCAAACTGCATAATATTGACTAAATTATAAGTTCTCCAGTGGCCCGAGGTAGCAAGGGCCATATTAATGAGTGTGCTTAAGTGGTTTGTGTGGATTTTTTTCACCTTTAATTTGAATGCTCTGACTTGATGCCTTTTGTAAAAAACTAGGAATTGTCTCATAGAATCATAACAACAACATAGCACTAAGGAAATAGAAACCATATATTGCTTTGAAAGAACATGGGATGCAAAGCAGAAGCAACAGCAATCTAGCACAGTTACGGCCACTTCAGCCTTGTCACTCAAATAGAATAGAAAACTCTTTGATGTCTTTGTGCATATTTGTAATAATTCTATCTGGACTGTTTCATATATAGACAACTCAGACCATTTTAAATAGAACACACCCAATAGGAGCACACTTTCAAACACATTCTAATTGTATATGGAAATAAAAATATACATTCCCATTGCATTTCATTAAAATTACAATGCAACAAGGTAAATGAGACTTACCAAAACTGTCTCCAAGGACTTTATTCTTGACAGTACACTAGGTCATAGCATACATCTGTGCTAACTATCACAAACAATGGCTGATTTTGCTATGTTTTAAATACTATAGCACTGCTAACAGGGCCAGATCAATGCAGAGGCTAGAGGGGCTGAAGCCCCAGACCCCAGCTAAAGGGGGGCCATGGGCTCCAGCCCCTAAGGCCCCTGCATTAATCCACCCCCTGCTGCCCGCCCGCCATGGCACCAGCACAGGCAAGCTGGTGCGTGTTCACTCTGCTGTGGTGGTGGGGCCTGCTGGTGCATGGTGCGACCTCCGGTGTGGCCTTCGGTGGCCGCACGATTGCACCAGCTGGTCCCACCCCTGGGGGTAGACAGGCTGGACTGGGGTCGGGGAATGAGGGCCCTCTGGTCCCAGCACTCCCCCCAGCACTGTCTCGCCCTCTTAACCCTTTCCTGGCCAGTGAGGGGCAGTTGTCCCATGCAGATACCCTAAAACTGTTTTTCTGAATTTAATGTTACAACCTGTGATTTAGCTATTCAGTTCTACATACCAAGTAGCAATGTCTATCTAATCTTTCTTCGTAGCTAAGGCATTTCAAGAGCACTCATCCTCTTCTTATCATTATTTGTATTTCAAGCCTAGGGTCACACAGCTGATCTGTGGCAGATTCAAGCTTACAACCCAATAGACCATGCTGTCTCTTCTTAGCGTCAAAGAAGTACCAAAACCCTAGTAATTTATGTACAGTTAGGTTAATGCTTGGCCCTTCAAAGAACTATTTTTTCCTTTCTACTTAGAAAGAAAATAGAATGTAATAATTCTGAAATATTTCCATTATGTGTGCATGGTTCAGTTTTGGCTTTGAACAAAGGATCAAGCAACATTACAGTTCTATTATTGACCTAACGATTTTGCATACGGTATCTTAAATTGAATTGAATAATTTATATGCAGTCAGTTCCAGTAATATAGGATTTGTGTATGTGTCCATGAATTAGTGTTCCTGAAGAGTGCACCACTGAAGTAGAGTGTTTTAGTGCTGCATCTGGTGGCAGTAATGGCTACTTTGGAATATTGTCAGTGCCCAACAAAATCACTTTTTGTAGCATGATTTTTCATGCAGCAGTATTCAGTATGGTATGGGGATTTTCCTTCTTAAAGCATTTTTCCCATTCTCTCACTCATCAGGCTCTCAAAACTGGTGAGATGACCTAGCTCTAACTCCAATCCCTCTAGCTTTTCTCTTGTCTCCCAGCCTCACCAAACTCCAGGATATTCATTTTCTATGGATCATTACACAATGTCAACTCCTCCTTGATACTTCATACCTTCACTATCTTATAGGTATCCATATTCTTTTCGATATTAAAGTGTGAGATACACTTGACTAGTTGGAATGACATCAGGTTATAGCTGTGCAAATTATAGCTGCAAGATATTGTAATCTTGTTTTAAACAGCAAATCAATTACATAGGCATTTAGGGCCAGATTTTTTAAGCTATTTAGGTGTCTAAAGATGCAGATAGGCATCTAGTGAGATGGAGCTATACCCACAAAGGACCGTTAGATATTTCAGGTCTCAATGTTGCAACAATTAACCCTAGGCACCCAGCTGCCCAGTGGAATTTCAGTTCTAAGTTAGGCACCCAGCCTCTTCGGGCATTGTATGAGGAGAGTTAGATGCCTAAAGCAGGATTCTTAGACACCAACAAACTGGGCAGAGATCCACCTAGGTAACTAGTAGGATGTGCTGAAGAGAGATGGAGGTCCTGAGATCTATTTGTCAAAGGTATTTAGATACCTCCCTCCATTTGGGAATCTCAGCCATATACTCTCTCCTGCAGTTGGGCACCTAAGTTGGGTCAGTCCTTTCTCTCAAAAAATTAGAGAGTGATCCTTGTCTCATTTTAGCCAATATCCCAGGAGCAGGACTAAGATGTGGCAGCATCAGGTTCAAGACTGTCTTGTAATGAATGCACCAAATTAGGCAGGATGGGGGCTCACGTCTTTTTGTCCCACATCTCAGTGCTCTAAACATGGGTATAATGAAGGAAGTACCCACAAAATCCTGACCTGCTTGCTCCCAGGCCAGCTGTCTTTTGTGGGATCCTATCTGGTAGGCTTACTCCAAATACACCTATTAGATTGTGCCCCACAGGCAAGAGCTTCAGGGGGAAACCTAGTTTGAGAATCCTGCTTGGACTTATATGTGAGTTAGGGCATCAAGTATCTCAGTGACAACTAGATTCACTCAGTGTCATGCATGTCAACCTGCACATACTTGGGCACCCATAGAGTTACGCAAAAGGTAAAGTGGCAGTGAAGCATTTAAGGCTATGTCTAGACTGGCAATTTAAGCCAACTTAAATTAAGTCACGTCCACACTAGACTTTCATTAAGTCGACTCAAGAAATTCCTTAAGTCGACTTAATGAAAGCTTAAGTCAACTTTATAACTACCACTCATTAGGTTACCTTAACCCTTAAGTCGACTCCTTAAGTTGACTTAAGGACGGTGTGGACGTGGAGTAACCCTTAAGTCGACTTTATTAAGTTGACTTAAGGGTGGTTAGGTCGACTTAACAAAGTGGACTAAGTCGACTTGAAGCTAAGTCAACTTAGTCCACTTTATTAAATTGACTTTAATAAAGTCTTAAAGTCGACCTTATTAAGTCAACTTAACAAAGTCGACCTAACTTTTTCTAGTGTAAACATAGCCTAAGAGCCTTTGTGGCTCTAATTTATGGGACTTCTAAAAATCTAGCTAGGCACCTGCCAGCATCTCTAGGGTCCTAAATGCCTTAAAAATCTGGCCTTAGCAATTGCAGCATTTTAGGGTTATCTAGGGAGCAGCTGTAGATGCATGGCATGAACAGCTTTGATGCTACAGGCCAGCTAGTTGGAGCAGAGTAAAGAAGCTGGCTGACAATGAAAGAGAAAAAGAAAACTACATGAAGGAGCTGCAGAGTGGGCTTAGGCTATATCCTGGTGAAATGGAAAGGTTACTACCTGGTTAGAGTACTGTACTCCTTTGATCTCCAGGCTCTTCCCAGAATCTATTTCAGTGGTGCATTAGGGCTACAGGGCTGAGACACAGCAGAAAGGAAGAGGCACACAACTTCTTATGGGCACTCAGATTATTTTAGACATGAATACACATATGTTTATGCTTTTTTATTTTTGGTGTTATAGAGAAGATATGGGCAAGATAGAGGCAGCACTTAGGCTATGTCTACACTTGTAAAGTTAAGTCAACTCTGTTAAGTCGACTTAACAAGGTCAACTTTAAGTCGACTTAAAGTCGACCTTGTTAAGTCAACTTAACAGTAGACATAGCCGTCCACACTGGCTTTAAGTCAACTTAATAAGGTTGACTTAAGGCTTAAGTCGATCTTCAGAGGTGGTGTTATTAAATCAACTTAAGTTGTTATTTAGTCAACTTAAGGAAGCACTTAAGTGGACTTAAGAAAAGCCCAGTGTGGACGCGGCTTTGTGTAGGTTGACTTAAGCGTCCTTAAGTCAACCTAAAATGCCAGTGTAGACGTACCCTTAGTGAGTCACCCACTGAAGCAATGGGCATAGGTACCAGGTGCTTTAGAAAATCCTACTTGATGTCTATCTGCATATTTAGGCACCTGAATGCTTTTTAAAAGCTGTCCTTGAGTGATTAAAGATCCAGTAACTACATGGCCTGTAGCAGTGATAGGCAAAAATTCACTTCTATTTTGTTTTGAAATTATTTTGGTGTTTGTAACAAATTTAAATTAATTACAAATGAATAAAAAGTTGTGGTATCCATACACTTATTGCTGATAGGGCCTTTATTCCCATTCATCTAGGAGGTCACGCTGACGTAGTACGAATTACACATTGGAACTGAGATGAAACAGACTTTTAAAATGTGAGACCCTCTAGTAACTCTATTCAGATATGTGAAGACCTCTGATTGCCAAAAAGCAACCATTTTGTGCCAAGCTTTCTCTTTGTCTTTTTCACTAGTGAAATTTGCCCCAGATTTTAAGGGTTCTGAGCAGCTCCTGTTTAATACGGTAGAATACTCTTCCTCTGAAATGCTTGAGAATATTCTAAGCTTTAAAGGTACTATAGCATTAGAATCCTCTTACATTTAAAGGTGCTTCATTCATTCCAACTGGACAGCTGATCTTCATAGTGTCCTTTTGAGGAAAGTGCCAATTTTGATATTTATTCTTATTCACAGAGCACTGAGCTGGGACCTCATCTGTGGCTTCAGGCAATTTTAACTTGAAACTAAAGTTTAAAAAAAAAAAGGCAAGGAAGTTTAGTTCATTGATAGTGGCATAGAATTGTCCTATGTACCACACTTCTGAAGAAGGCATTCTAGCTGTTAAAGTTATATAAAATCTTCTGTTTAGTATCGTGAAACTTGTTTTCTCTGGGAGTTTTCAGGGAAAACTTGAAAATAAAGGTGTGTTTTGCAAAGCCTAATTTACAAAACATTATGTCAAACAGTCGGGTTGCATTATGTTTTAATGAGCAGGTTGGCTTTGTTTAGACTTAGCCTTAGAAGTGGAATATTTCTATCACCTTACACAGTAGAACAATGCATCATTTATCTCTTGGGCATTCACACACGAGAATCTTGTCAAGATCTATTGCAGAGTTCTCGGTATTATTTTTGAGGATGAAAGATTCTTACAGAAATATCTTGCAACCAAACTTTCATGAGTTGATTGATGTTGGAGATCGCCTGCTGTGAGTAATACACTCTAGTTTGTTCAAATTAGTTTACAAGGCTTCTCATTTCAGCTCATTAAAAGCACACATGCAGAATGCTAATGATTTAGGAAAGTAAGGTGAATTTTATATATCCCCTGTGAAAACACGTGTGTCTCCTTGGATTAAATAGGTGGTGAAAGATTCAATGTAAAAAAAGAAAAGGATAAATTAACAATGGGACAAAAAACTTCAGCGCACCAGTTTAAAGGGACAGTTATAAAATATCTTAAATACTAGATCCATTGTTTACTTTTTAATTATTTTTTGTGCTAAATATACACTGAGGTGTTCAATCCCATTAGATTTCATTGAGTTTGGGGCACCTAACTCCCTTAGGCTCCTTTGTAAATGCCGGTCATAATGTCTATGAAAGAGTCAGACAGAGTGCTAGAAACAGAAGTCTTCTACTTTTCCAGTGAAAAGGTACAAGTTGGGACACATACTTAACTCTTCTCACATGCATCCCTTCCACCGTGTCTCAATCTGGTAATAGAGAGACTTCCTCTAGCTGTGAGAAGCTAATTCAGTCTCAGGCCTTGGCATCTCTAATGAAACTCCCAACAAGGGTGGCTCTAAGCCTATTTGCACCATTGCAGAGGTATGTATATTTTATATAACTTAAGGCAACACATATACATTTTAAGGCAGCCTGACAAGCCCAATTCCAAGGTTTTCTCTTGCTGAATGCAATTCAGACTAACATTAGAATACCTTGAAACTAATATGGCTAGCAACAGAAATATATCTTTCAGGAAATAAGTGGATGATGACTGGCAAGAATTTCTATATGCCAGTTAGTATAGGACAATGTGATGAGAAATTTTGTATCAGGACACAAATGTGCTCTTACAAAAAAACACCAGGAGATTATCAGTGTCTATGTAGTACAAATAAGGTTTCTGTATTTAACTCTTTATTCAAACAGTTTACCTACAGTAGTTGCAAGGTACTTAATTTATCTACTCCAGAATAGTGAAAAGAATAGCTGAACCGGCAGGGATTTGAAACTTTTGATTCCAAGACATCTGTATGGATCAAATCCAAGGACTGTACAAATTCACATCCTTTGGCCTTTCTGCTACACTAGCTATCCAGACGAGCAGAATAAGGAATGCACAATAGACGTGTCAGATTTAAAAGTTTAAAATGTAGTTAACATTAGATTTATTAGTCACTTCCCCCATATCGTATGGATATTTCTTTCCTGAAACCAAACAGAGGGAGGTCTAGATTCAAACATTTATAAGTATTAGATAAGCTCATCTATTTTCTCAGTTAGCTTGTCAGTTCCTATACAGTATCTAAATAAATAAGAAAACTACTGGCAAAATATCCAAACAAGAGTGCGGCTTGAGTAATTATGTCAATGTAGATATGCTTGTCGACCACACTCCAAAATTATTAACAGACTGGGTGACTTTTTGATTATGTTTAGATTTCAACTATCTTTCCTTTTAGATTAAAAATATATTTCTACTGTATTTACAGTACAGCAAAAATAGTAAAACAAAACATTAATTCTTTCATTCGAATTCCCTCATTGACTGCAGTGACACTTAATGTTGCAGGCTAGCAGGGATGAATGCCGTTCAGCAAAATCTATGTGAAAGTCAATGGCACTATTCACATGCCTAAAGTTAAGTACATAGGTAAGTGCTTTGCTGGACTGGAGCCTATGTGATTATAAATTCCTTCCAGAAGTACAGGGTGCAAGCAAGTGAATGAGTTAAGACAACTTGTCAACGGGTCAAACTGTGAAAAAAAACAATCCTTTAAAATATTCTTACAATAAACAAAGGAGACTGCTGCTGCTGCTGTGGCTGCTAGTTAATGTCATACTTAAGCTGGAGATTGACAACTTTTCCTTCTAAAAAACCCAACAAATTGGATACAATTTTTATTTATTATTTAGGCTGATTTCTGATTGAGTTGAAGATGTCATTGAAAGAACTATTAACATACCAGAGGCAGCTGTAGTTCCAAAGTTTAGCTCAGAGTGCCCCCTGGTGGTTGATCTAATTCTTAAAAACATTTCTAATGAAAAGAATTGGTAAAACGTGTGCACATGGAGCAAAGCAGGGGAAGTGTGGGTCTGAATCTTTAAGTGTCTTTAAGTATTTAAGGTATCACCAGTAATCTTGCTTCATCTTTGATCATTATTATCATGGACTGCACAGAGTATCTTTTCACTTTTGCTGAGAGACTGTTAATTCCTCTGATTGTCAATAAGCATGAATAATTCAAGATGTTGTCACAAAGTATGAGGGATCCATGATAAGGGTATCAAAAATAAAACAAGATTTAAACTTTTGGAAACTAAATCTAACCTGTTAAACTGTTTCTTTAATGAACAATTTAAAATTATCACAATAATTTATACACAGCATCTTTCACTAGACAAATCCTAAAGCACTTTACAATTGAATATAGGCGCACAATATACTTTGCCCTTTACAGAAACATAGCCATCTCTTGGCTGAAATGTCATAACTATTTAACAGCACAGAGCAGCACAACATAACACCATGCTCCACCCTGTCTAAGAAAAGGTTTATCTTCCCATTTCTGGAGTAGTACAAATGGAACAGCTGATGATGATGCTACCTACCTTGAATGACTAGGGCAGACATATGAAGAGGCTGAGGTCTGCCTTTCAAGGGTTCAAATGGCTCTGTGGCCGTGATGGTTACTGGTGGCTTATAATTATAGAATTATAGAATTTTAGGGCTGTAAGGGACCTCATGAGGTCATCTAGTCCAACCCCTGCTAAAAGCAGGACCACTCCCACTAAATCATCCCAGCCAGGGTTTTGTCTAACTGGACCTTAAATATCTCCTAAGACGGAGTTTCCACCACCTCCTTAGGCAACACATTCCAATGCTTCACCACCCTCCTAGGCTATGTCTACACTTACCAAAGTTAGTTCGAATTAGTTAACTCGAACTAACTAATTCGAACTAATCTTAGTTAGTTTGAATTAACTTAATTCGAACTAACATGGACCCACTGGAATTTTAGTTCAAACTAAGCAAGTGCCATGCATGGCACTTGCTTAGTTCGAATTAGTCAAGTGCCTTAAGTTCAATGTGCCGGTTAGTTCGAACTAAGCAGTTAGTTCGAACTAACATGGCCACATTGACTTAATTCGAACTAACTAGTTCAAATTAAGTGTTAGTTCGAAAGGTATAATCATATTTATTAGTTCGAATTAAGGAAGCCCTTAATTCGAACTAATGAAAGCCTAGTGTGGCCAAGGCTTAAGTTAGTTCGAATTAAGCTTCCTTAATTCGAACTAACTTGCCAGTGTAGACATAACCCTAGTGAGAAAGCTTTTCCTAATATCCAACCTCGATCTCCCCAGCTGTCTATGTGAAGGTGACAGAGTACTGGATCAAGTCCTTGCTTCCACCAAAAGTCAGACTGATGGGTTTTGGTATTGATTCAAATGGCTTGGACCATTTTTGATGGCAGTTTTTCAGTGTAATATTTAGATGGAGGCAATGATAACTGAACCACCTCCATCATAGAATCTGATGTGTTTCCAAGGAAAGGAGGCTGATCATAGTGGCATTCTTATCTGGCCAGCAGCATGTTTGTCAACATCACATCTGATGTCACTTTTTGTGCTATGGTACTGGTTTCTCTCCCTCCAGATCTGCTGCTAAAAAAGATTACGAAGGGAAAAGGGCACATCCGCACTTTGCAGCCATTTACAAACAAGGCCAAAATTAACCCTTTCTGACGCCTGTTGTTGAAGACTATTGACCTTGTACCATCAGCCATCAGTGGAGATTGGGTTAAGTGTTACTAACCTTTTTGCAAGGAGCCTGCTCAGTGCCACAAAAATAAGTCTACCCACAGGACAGCAGGCTGGGAACTCACTGCATTATTTAACTTCATCACAACAGGGTGGGGGGGAAAAAGGAGGGGACTGAAAATAAGGGAGGGATGGAGAGTTGAGCTATCCCATTATCCTCTTGGTAACCCACTTAGTGGGTCTATCATGGCCACTTTACTACAAACCTCATATTACAGATGGTAAAACAGATGCAGAGAGATTAAAGGGCCTGGTCACAGCTACACAACCAGTCAGTGGCAGAGGCAGAAATGGTACTCGAGGTCTTTTGCTTCCCCAGCCCGTGTTCTTCCCCAGGTTATTCCTGGAGGCTCATGTAGTAGTTGCGTCCAAGGACATATGCTTCCACCCACACTTGCTAAGACAAATGAATTATGAAGTAATCTTATTTAGTAGAAATTAAGCAATTATATTTATCATTACAAAATATCATAAAGCGGGTATTTAATTAAGTTCACGTCTGGACTTTGCTGTGCTGCAATCTTTGCTGAAAGTGCTGAACAACTGAATTCTGGGTTTCCCTGTGATTTTCTAGGCATTTTGAGAGGGGCAGTAAGGTAAAATCTAGTCCACCTGAAGGTTACAGCCACACATACTATTTTCTTCCCAATTTACTTACTGTCTCTGCTATGAACCTGAGGGGAGAAAGGAGAAAAGCTTTTCCTGAATTAATTTAAAATTCACATATACCAATACAGCAAGCTGATATATGATATTGCAAAGTTGGTCTACTGTGCAGAGCAGCTCTGGTTGCCCAATCTCAGAAAAAGATATTGGAATTAGAGAAAACACAGACAAGGGGTTATGGTACAGCTTCCACGGGAAGAGATATTAAAAAGACTGAGTCTGTTCAGCTCGGAATGAGATGATAAAAAGGGGATCGATACAGTTAAAAAAAATCATGAGTGGTGTGAAGAAAGTGAGTAAGGAAGTATCATTTACTCCTTCACAAGACTCAGGGGTCACTCAATGAAATTAATAGGCAGCAGGTTTTAAACAAACATAAGGAAGCATTTGTTCATACAATGCATAGGTCAAAAGTATAACTGGGTAAAAAAACCCAAATTAAATAATACAATGGAAGCAGGGATGGATTTATGGGCCTCAGGGCCCCAGGCTTCCAACTTTCATGAGCCCACCTTCCCACTGGGAGCTCTGGCCCACACCACCATGGGGCTCCTGCCTGCAGCCCCAGCTCCCCCACCACAGTGGCTTGGGGGCAGGCCGGCGCTGGGGAGACCTAGGCCTTGGGGACAGATGCCAAAGTCCATGGTGCTCCCACCCTGCCCCTGGACTGGCTGGTCTGCCCCTGGGTGTGGGGCCAGTTGGAGCATGGTGTGGCCTCCATCATGGCCCTCCAGGGCCTGGACACTGTCACCTGCCCCACCAGGACCTTCTGCGGGGGCCTCAGTGCGGTGACCTGACAGCGCTCTGGGCTTTGGAGAGCTGCACTGGAGGCCACATCCCATGCCAGCCGCCCCACCCCTGCAGTGCAGCAGACATGCACTGGCCCACCCCCACTGTCAGGGGCAGAACAGCCAGCCTGGGGGGTGTGGCAGGACAGCCCCAGCATCCCCAGCAATGGCAGGGCCCCTCCATCATGCTGCCACCCTGAGTGGGGCAGCAGGGGTTGGATCAACACAGGGTCCTTAAGTGCTGTAGCCCAGGGCCCCCCCTTTAGGCTGGGACCTGGGCTGCAGCCTTTATAGCCCCCATGTTGATCTGGCCCTGAATGGAGGGTAGGTCTGTCAGTGGCTGTTAGCCAGAGTGGTCAAGGAGGCAATCTCTTGTGCTGGCCGGTGTCCCTAAATCTCTGACTGCCAGAAGCTGGGACTGAACAACAGCTTGATAAATTATCTCAGAAGCATGTGGTACCAGCCATTGTCAGAAGACAGGATATTAGACACATGGACTGACCCAATATGGTAATTCTTATGTTATCGTCTTCAATCGTGAGAGAACCAAGTTGTACAAACATAGCTAAACCTACAAAACAGATACATAATGAATATAATGCTGTCCTTTACAGACTGTTTTTAATGTACAATAATTCTTTAGTCCCCCTTAACCCTTCATTACTCCTTCCCACTCTTTCTGATAATCAAAGGCAGTGTTTTCTTCAAGTGCATTCCTTGCTTATATAGTTCAGGTCTTTCAATCATGGAAGAGAAACATGTGACCTAGGTCACTTATCACAAAGCAACCAACCTAGAAACTTAAATCTGTTTGGACAAATGACCCTTGGAACAATTTCAATAGAGAACAAAAATATAAAATCATGACCTACGTATGGACATCTTACAAAAAAAATTGGGGGGGAGGGGGGTATAAATTTGCCAACTATATTATTTGGTTTTAAAGTAGTCATCTAGTTCTAATAAATGACACACTGCCGGATAAAAGAAACTGGTCAAGAAGGCTTCAGGATAAAATAAAAATCTGTATTGTAAATTCAAACTTGACATTGCATAATGTACAGATTGTATTATTTTGTTTAAAAAACAAACAGAACAAAAAAGTACTTTACATAAGCCACTTTGGTAATTTATCACTTCATTCACATTGTTCTTTATGCTAATGTGATCCAATAGACGTTAGAGAAGCAATATAACACAAGGCAGCTGTTAACATGTATAACACTTTCTTTATCAGATTAATGTCTCTCATATCACAGAGTGGCAGGATTTTCCTTGATTTTAAGCAAGGTTGGAGTAAATGTCAGCTGAGCCCCAATAAATTAAGATGTCATTTAATGGGAGACAGAAGGCATGTTCTTCCACCTCCTTGTTGTTTAATATAAGATTCTTCCCTATAGTCAAAGGCAAAGATATATACAATGACTATTGATTTTAGGTGTCTAATTTGAAATGTCTTTCAGGGTTCTGAATTTCAAAAAGTACTGAGCACCTATCATCTGTAAATTGGGTCTTTTTTAAAATGTCTCAAAATGAGGAAAAAAATCAAGACTCACTAGTCACTTGAAAATCTTAGCCAAAATGACCCTCTTTTAAATTAACAAGGGAACTATTATGACCTAGAGACACCTTGGGTGTATGGGTTCATGTTTACTAAGTCAGATATATGCATAACAGTTAACCAAAGGTGACAAGTTCCAAAGGGGTAGCTGTGTTAGTCTAGTTCATCAATACAAACAAGAAATCTTGTGGCACCTTTAAAGAATAACAATTTTTTTTATTTATTTTATCTAACACATGCGATAAATAAATTCGTTAGTCTTTAAAAGTGCACAAGCCTTCCTGGCTATGTCTACATTGGCACGTTAGTTCGAATTAAGGAAGCTTAATTTGAACTAACTTAAGCCTTGGCTACACGAGGCTTTCTTTCATTAGTTTGAATTAAGGGCTTCCTTAATTTGAACTAATAAATTTGAATAGGCTATTCGAACGAAGGGTTAATTCGAACTAGTTAGTTTGAATTAACCCAATGTGGCCATGTTAGTTCGAACTAAGCGCTTAGTTCGAACTAACCGGCACATTGACCTTAATGCAATTGACTAATTCGAACTAAGCAAGTGCCATGCATGGTACTTGCTTAGTTCGAACTAAAATTAGTTCAAATTTAGTTCGAATTAACTAATTTGAACTAACTTTAGTAAGTGTAGACATAGCCCTTGTTAGTTAATCAAAGGGTGAGATGAGAGATCACTACTGAGAGCCAGTAGCTCACTTATCATCATATTTATTGAAAAGTGACACACTTCCTGTCTGAAAGCAACATTTACGAAGTATCAAGTCACTTATTTCCCTGTCTAGCCATTTGGGTATTGTGTATTGTATACCTATTTACATAGTGGGCCAGTTGCTAAATGACACTTATGAAATCTATAAGAAAGGCAATCCGCAAGATGAAACAAAATAGCAAGGTTGTCCTGTTTCTCAGTGAAGACACAGGGTGGGACTGGTATATTGGGGGCAAAGAAGCAAATGGAATCCTTCATCTGGGAGGCAAGCTGGTAGCACTCGTCTCATGAAAGGAGGCTCAAAGCCAGCCTGGCTGTGAAATGCTGCAGTGACTTTTGCCGAGCAATATTGTCCAGGGCACAAGTATCTTAATTAAGTCCAGGTTCTAGTATGCATGTTATGATTCTGCTTTAGATGTAACCATTTATTTCCAATACTTCTCCTTGAATCTCTATTCTTTGTTAAATAAATTTATATTTGATTTCACTATAAAAAAATTTGAGGGCTTGAGTTTAGTGATGATTTGAGGTGTAACTTGCCAGCTCCTTTGGAAGCAGCAAGTCTATGAATACTGTGACTGTCCAGTGGAGTAAGAGCTGGACAACCTGGAAAGAGGCTCAGAGGGTTGAGGATTGGGAGTGCCAGTTGCTAATCTGTGAAGAACAACAGGGCCTGCAAAGTCTGGAGGGGGGTGTTTGCATTACCAGCGGCCAGTGCAGCTGATTCACAGCAGGAGCAGTCAAGGCTTCCTCGTGGTAAAGACAGGTGGTGATGAGCAGTGTTGCAGCCCTGAGCACTCCTAAGAAGCGTCACAACTAACTCGGCCCAGATTCTAATCTCAGATACACCCTTGTATATCCTTAGTATGGATCTCTATTGACTTCAATATTTATTGTGGGTTTACAGTGAGCTGTACGTGATCAGTATTTGGCTCCAAAACCATGCAGACTCACGTTATATGTGAAGCATGTATGCAGAAAAAACTGAAACCATGTGAGCCCACTCAGTTTCACTTCACGTCCAGATCCCTGTTGAAAGTGACTTTGATCTGTAGCGCAGCACAGATTTAACTTCTGCTAGGGCCAGATGTAGACCACCAAGGCAGCAGTGTGCGTAGATGTATTAATGCCTAGTGGAAGGCTAAGAGTTCCTAGCCACACCACAAGTGCTTTGGGGGAAATTGAATATTTCTGATGCCGTTTTTGATAGGCTGCTTTCCATTGCTGTTTTTCTACAATCACCTTCAAAAATCCATGTCATTGCAACCCTTTTGCCAAAGGAGGGTCTCTCTGACTCCAATCAGTGCTACTTGTCCAGGATATCTCTAAAGTGTGATAATTTCCCAAAAGAGATGAGCATGTTGCTTTCATGTCTTGAGGAATAAGGGGTGATACAAGGCTTTCGGATACATGGACATACATGAGAATACAACAAATACACACAATATCAGAAATGCAGGACGCCTACTTCAAAGTCACTACTCTGGTTTTAGGGCTGGCTATTTTATTTGTCAGGTTTGGATGCTACAAAGAGTAAGTAGTGAAAAGTACTTGGAAACCATTGCTGTGGTCCCTTAAGAAGGAAACTGATTTAGCAGCTTTTTCCAGTGGTAAAAACTTCTGAGAAACTGTAGAACTTAACTATTTCAAATTACTTTTAAACTTTTTCCAAGGTTGCTGGATTAATGGACAAAGCCTGTTCCCTGTAAATGTACCTTGTTCTGTCAAGAGGGCTTTGAAATCAAACAAAAATCTAAAAGTGGTAAGTTTGGGACTATTCATTTGAGGCAAACTCAGCCAGACAGCTTCTAAAAAGGGGTGATCCCAATAAAAATATCTCAATTTGTAAAAGCCTTTATGTTCCCCCTTCACTCTGGAAACCAGAGTTGGTCCCCAGGGAAGCTACATTATGTCTGAGGCATTTGCTGAGGCATAAAGAGCTACAGACAACTTTCTGAATCATTTCCAAATAATGAGGCATCTCTATTTAAAATTTGATCTTGATTAATGTTAGAAATGAAGAAAAAGAAAACAAAATTCTAAGTACCATTATAAGAACGTATTATAAAATAACACCACATTCCTGCTGACTGTGGTTACAGTCTTGCCAAGAGTTGGAAGCTAAAGCTTAGCTGAATCCATAATTCTAGAGTGAAAAAGAAAAGTAAATATTTCTTTCTTTTTTTGAGACACTAATGGAGTCATTTTTAACAGGAATGAAATAGAAGCCTCATGGACAAAGTATTTCCCCTAAACAGGATGGAAAGGAGCGCCAGAGTCACAGATGAGAATGAGACACAGGGCCTTTCTCCTTTGGATGACTGGATCAAATCCAGGAGAGATCAATAATTATAGCCGTCTTTATTAGATTATGGCTGTTTGTTAACCTACGGGAAATGAAGTGGTAGTCTCTGTCCAGTTGCCAGGGGACAAAAAGAATTACTGTAACCCAGAGTTGAATGATCAGAGGACAAAATGTACACATGAAAAACTACCTAGTTCATATCTCTGTCCCTGACAGAGGACCTTGCCCCAGTACTTTTCCTAGTGCTGTGTTCAAACTAGGAGAACAAAATTTTAAATATCCCAATCAATAGTGAAACACTACTTGTCCCATCTCACTCCTAAACATGTCACTTGCAGATTTAAGAAAGGAACTCAAGAAATTTATGGTTTGTATTTTAAATTGCTCAACAAAAAGTCTTATGCACAACACTGAAAAAGAGCTCCACCCATAACTCCTGTGCTAATTGTTTCAGCATTCATTGTTATAAAAACATTGAATATTTTTTATACTGTTGGGCTGCCTGTTAATCCAATGTAGATACTAAAAAAGTGAGATGATTAATGTCAAACAATACATCACCGATCTAAAATGTTATTTTTACTTTATTTCTGTGTAAATACTGGTGACAGGTTATGAATTTTCTTAGTCATTTTTAATATTTACACAAATGGATATTTCACCATTCACTAGCATAACTGTATTTACAGTTCTTCTATACCCCTTAGCACTGATTAATTAAATATGCTTTAGCTGGTGTGTGTGTGCACGTGTGCGCATTCATCCTTTCTACTCCTTTACACAAAATTATTCAGTCAAGTAGTTTGGCTCGCTTTTTGTAGTGACATAACATTCTGTAGTGTCCTATTCAATATGGAGATTTCCACATTGACAAGCTCTCAACATTTGCAACTTCTTTGCCTTCTCCTCTTCTGTGGTGCTTGACTGTGCCTTCATAAGTCTTTTGGGAGCTCTTCACACTGGTACTTCTGAAGGATCACCTACATATCTTCTTTTGGCATCATTCTCTGTTGCCTTGTTCCTATAGTAGACCCTGAACTAGCAAAGCACTTAACCATGTGCTTAATTCGAACTATGTGATCTTGAAGTCAATAAAAGTATTCATTTTTTAAAGTTAAAGGGATGCCTTGCTGGACTGGAGCCATAAAGATGTTACTGTGCTAAGACACTGTGATTAACATCTAGATTCACAAATTTTCTTTTGTACACTTGAGCTCAGTCATCCATGTTCCAGGCTTTAAAATACTAGAACATTTTTAGTCAGCAGCTACCTCCTGGTAGACACAGATTCTTGTGGTTTTATCCAGCATCCAGGTGCTACAAAGAGAGACAGAAAGATAATTTATTATTGGTTTCTGGTAGTGCCCACAATGTGCTAACCCAATGGGTCCCAACCTGTAACCCCTGTGGGTTTTCAAAGTGGCCCACAGCTCCCCTTCTGCTGGGTGCAGGAGGGAGCCGCTGCATAAGGACCCAGGCAGAGTACATTTCTGCAGGGCTAAAAGACCAGTAAAAGGCTCCTTGCTTCAGCCAAAGGGATGGGAGATCAGCGCTCCGCTCCTCCTGGCTATAGCAGGGAGCATAACAAAGAATTCCACCTAGGTCCATAGGCACTGGGGTCCCTGCTAGAGTCAGGGGGAGGGGATCACTGATATTCCATCCCTCTGGCTACAGAAGGGAGCCACTGCCTAGGGACCCAGGTGGAGTGCACAGGGCTACTGGACACATGATTTCCCTGCTGCAGCCATGGAAATGGATGGTCAGCGAGGAGGCAATCTCCTTGTGAACTCTTTTCATCTAGCTGCAGGGATGGGGGTCCTGCTGTCAGAGACTAGTGGCCCTTCATGGTTGTAAAAATTATATTCGTGGCCCTTGGCCAAAAATGTTGGGAACCACTGTGCTAAGCACTCAACAAACAATCACAGCAATATTTTACAGAAAATGAACCATGGCCATACTTACATAAATAGGCACAAAGTTCCTGACCTCATTGTTCTATCTGATTTCATCAGTGGTCAGTTTGATCCCATGACTTGACAACAAACAAAAGGCAAAAAGACCTGATTATGGAGTCCAGCCCATGTAGCCTTTTCCTCTAAACAAGGTCCCAGATTCAGCAAGGTACTTAATTATATGATACTCATCACAAACTACAGACCTAACAACCAACATTAAAGCAGGCACATACCCCTGCAACAAACCACGTTGCCATCTTTGCCCACGTATCTGCACAAAAGACACCATCATGGGCCCTAATCAAGCCAGCTACTCCATCAAGGGCTCATTCACCAGCTCATCCACCAATGTAATTTATGCCATCATGTGCCAGAAATGCTCCCCCTCTTCCCTCTGCCACACCCTCCCGCCTTATACACTGGACAAACAGGACAGTCTCTGTGCAAAAGAATAAATGGATACAAATCTGACATAAGAAATCACAACATTCAAAAACCAACAGGTGAACACTTCAATCTCCCTGCTCATGTTAATAGCTGTGCTCAAACAAATGGATAACAAATCGAAGTGTCAAAAAGAAACCGCAGAATTGGAATTCATGTGCAGATTTGACTCAATAAAGTCAGGTCTGAATAAGGACTGTGGGTTCTTTTCTCATTAGAACAGGTAATTTTGCCTTCCCTGTCCCCCAGCCACCTCCCTGCTAATTGCTGGACTCCACTGTTTGAATCCTAACAACTGCTTTCATTTGCTGTTACAATCTGACCAGATTCTATGACTTGCATTTCCCTGCATTTATTTTGCTCCCATTCTGTAAATTCCCCATCTTCAAGCGCCTGACAAAGTGGGATTTTTTTTCCCATGAAAGCTGATGCGATAAATAAATTTGTTAGTTTTTAAAAATGCTACCAGACTCCTTGTTTGTTTTGCTGGACTAGACTAACACAGCTACTCCTTTGGAACTTAATTACCTGAGCAGCTTATTGCTTTCAATGGGATTATTTCAAGTGCTTACTGTTAGGTAGATAGTTAATGGCTAGAAGGGACTATCATGGTACTTGGGTCTGACTTCCTACACATTGCAGGCCACAGTTTGTTGTCAAGTCATGGGATCAAACTGACCACTGATGAAATCAGATAGAACAATGAGGTCAGGAACTTTGTGCCTATTTATGTAAGTATGGCCATGGTTCATTTTCTGGCTAAATGACTGAAGTCCTCAAGTCATGATTTAAAGACTTCGTTACAGAGAATCCACCATTTTTACTAGTTTAAATCTGCAGTCCCAAGTGCCGTAAATTCTCCACCAATGAAACCTCATTACACACACCCAGGAGAACAGCCTATTATCTGACATTTTGAATTACATAAAGAATTATAAAAACTTCCTCTAGATCCTTCCCTGCCATCCCCACTTCTCTCCCCATGCACGTTCCATTTCACTGTATGTTTCCTCAATGACCGTAATTTACTCAGAGACAGATGGAGAACACTTTCTGCAAATAATTGATTTCCACAATCAAACTGAACTGCATGATCTTTTCTTTTCACCATAATCATAGCTAATGTTCATCATTCTAGTTAAGTCTTTTCTAGTTAATCTTCCATTACTCTTCAGATATCTAAGTCCATTGGCTCTACTTCCATAGTGAACATCCTTTTTTCCCCCTTGCTCTCCTTTTCTTCAGTTTAACTGTCTGCCATTATTTTTTCACCATTTCATCAACAGCAGCTACCACAGAAAACTTTTCATGTGTATTAGCGCTTTGGATCTTTATCCAGAGAGTAGTTTTCCCTTCCTTAGAGACTCTCACTATACAAATCTGATGCCAGAAGCTGAAATTCTCTGTTATAGAGAATTTAGGCCCTTCTAATTGCTGCTTTAATTTCATTCAGCTCTCTTCTCTAGGAAAAACTGGATTGTGGCTTTAGAGTATAGACTTTGGATGCTCTCTATACTATCGAGTCTTTTTTTGGCAATGGTGAAAGTTCATAATGAAGTCCCTGGATCTGTTACCAGCCCAAGATGGGGTATTTTACTTTCATCTCTTCTGTAGGCTTGAAACTGAACAACTTAATCAAGGTTTGTAAACAGAAAATACTATTTCCTTCCTCATCTTTTACAGACAATCTTAATTCTCATGTCGCTTCTTTTCACTCTTTCTGCTCCAGCAAACTTACACAACGAAGTAATAGCTTTGTCTATTCTAGGATATTTCTCCCAGTGCAGCATTCAGCCTAGAAATTCTATCCTTCTAATCACTCTCATCTCTTTTTGATTACAGAAATCTTGGTAAATCAGTCCTCAGTGCTGTAAATTCAGACCATAAGCCCAATATCTGCTTTAGCAGTCAAACAACTTTATTTAGCCTTGTATCCTTTGCCTTGGGGATGTTAAAGTGAAGTCACAGTGTGGATAGAGACAGATTATTCTGCAGTCCCCTCAGACTCTACCATCTGGCCTTGGGCCCCTATAGGTTAGTCTTAGTTTCTGAATTTCAATGTATATTTCTCTATGTTACACTGAGCTATGTTATAGAATGCAATGACTTCTGGGAGAGACGACATAACCAAAATACAAATAAACTTTCTTTCCACAATGAACTTTATTAAGAAACAAGTTGGCTGCCAAAAACATAATATACACATCAACTTTTCTAAAGGTTCTTGTAATGAATTTCATATATATTTGCCAGAAGCAGTGACCTTGGCAGGAAGTGTTGGGCATGGGGTGGCTGAGGGCACAGTCAGTCAGCAATTGATTTCATATTTCAAAAAAACCTCTAAACAGCAACTGGTGGAACAACCTGTCTTCCCTCCACAAATCTGTATCTGGTTGCATTTAATTAGCCATCTCACCACGCATTTGTTTCTTAGTTTGCTACTACAACTTTTTCTGTCTGTCTCTGTTTTCTTTATGCTACTTCTTAAGTATGTATATTCTTTCTAATTCCACAAACAGATCCCCTTTCTTTTGAGTTTGTTGACTAACCATTATTTTGGGAGGGAGGACCTCAGCACACCTTCCCTCAAAACCCAGATCATCCACTCCCGTGACTGAATTTAAAAAAAAAAAAAAAAAAAGAAGTTAGTAGTTATAGGACTCCATTTCACAAGCTAGGAAGATAAAGTATTTTGATAAAGAGGACAATGCCAAAATATTTTTGAATACCATGCTTTAGGATAGGCATAGACTGGTCCCTAGAATACAGAGGCAATGACAGCCCTCTTCTTAGGGGCTCATGCTCAAGACTTGTCCCTACCAAGATCCAGAGGTGACAGGGGAATTGTTACAGGCAGCCAGTTCCCTGGGAAATATCACCTTGCTCAAGTTTCCATCCAGGGAAAGAAGTGTCAGTGGTAATCCACACACAAAATGTGCAAAATTATTTTCTCATATATTTACTCCAAAGCTGCTCATGGATTGGAGGGACTTCGTAAATCACTGCAGGATTGAAGGGAGAAGCTCAACGCCATATAATTCAATAGGAAGTTTTTCTACAATTTTCCCCATTTACAGAATAGAGAAAAAGAGAGAGAACCACATATGAGAGATGCTACTCATGATGCTAATTGAAGTTCTAGTAAGTGCTCACATGCCATGCTGACAGGTATAGTCTAAAAACTCAAATGAAACAGAATAGCTAGAAAGATAGCTAGAAAGACTGGAGTGTAAGCATTTCTCAGATATTGCAGCTCAAGACTGTGCTACAGTCTAAGGGAAAATAAAAAAGATATGCTAGGCTGTTTCTGTTGCTCCTCAATAGGTTCCTGCAGTTGTGTTTACAACTGTTTACAATTATCTGTCTAGCAATTGTTTACATGTTCCTGTTTAAAATGCCAACACAATGCTGTTCTCATGCCTGCAAATCAAAGATGTGATTGTGTCTGCATGCTTTACAGGTAAGACTAAGATTTTGTCATGGATATTATTCAAAATCATGGACAGGGTGTGGGAAATAAATAGGTAAATCATGGAAATGTACACACCGTAATGTAGTTTTCACTAAGTCAAAGAAAGAACTTTTAAATAGCGTATTTAAAATTTATTTAATGGTGACTACAGACAGGATTAATTGATTAATTGTTAGACTGAACATCAGTCATTTACTAACAAAGCTTTACACGATTCTGAAACAGCATGTTGTACATCGCCAAGTTGTCATCTTTGATTGAGCGTCTGTCAAGTCACAAGATATTTTTGTAAGACAAAAATGATTGCTCACAGTCCACACTGGTATCGGGCGCTGATAAACACTTCAGAGCTATTACGGCTAGACTTGGAAAGCGATCTTTTAAGTTGTACCAAAATTCCAGACTGTCAAGGCATTTCATTTCAGAAACCGCACTGCTATAGCTACAAAACTCAGGTTTTGCCAACTCAACATCTTCAAACATGGGAATAGACAAATACATTTAGTGATGCAAGGTCAAGAAGTTTAGTCTGATTGGGATCAAATACATGGCAGGCTTTTTAAAAAATCAGCAGCATGTTGACAAAATCGTTCAGAACCAGTCATGTAGGCCTCAATTTTATCTGTGTTTTCACGAAGGGTTTTCTTAGCTAATACATGGTCAGTCATACCACTGAAGGACTTTGTCCAACAAGCAAGATCAGCAAAGTCATTTGCTATCTTATGTGATCTGATTTCTGGGTTTTTGTAAGCTTGTGAGAGTTGTCATTCTTGGTGCAAACACTTCAATTGCTGCAATATCTACTTTTATTTCCATGGATTTACTTTAAGTGACCACACCTGCAATAGATGAACTACAGGTTCACTTCCACTCCTACTCCAAAAACATACCCATAATCCTGCAGACGGGTGGTATGAAAATGGACAGCTTCAAATCAGATGTTCCTCAATTTGATTACTGGGGCAGGTAGAATTGTAGGCACTTTCCTTTTTTCCTGCAATGATTGATGGAACTGTGCTTTGTGGGCAGGACAGGCAGTAAATGCAGGATTTATGGCAACGATAAGTTAATTTACTTTTATAAATGTTTTCTTCAGGTATTACCCACTAAGTTGAGAAGATGTGCAGTGAATGTTATGTGCACTGCATTCAGAAAAAGAGCTTTGAGGCTTTGCTCACAGGTTTTGTTCATATACCCAGCATTGTCAGTGACAAAACCAGTGACTTTATCAAAAGGAATTTCCCATTTCTGAACTGTTTCCAACAATTCTTAGCTCACAGGTTTAAAGGTAACAGAGTCCTGTGGCACTTTTAAAGAGCGATAAATAAATCTGTTAGTCTTTAAAAGTGCCACAGGACTCTGTTATCTTTCTACAATAGACTAACACGGCTACCCCTTTGGAATTTAAAGGTAAACATACATGATCTAGTAGCAAAGACTTCAGTTCCAATCTGCCTTCCCTTTGTCAGCTTGAAATGCTTGTAAAGGACAGAGTATTGCCAGGGTATAAGCTATGTAACACATTTCACCATCAGTTGTTTCATCTGGTACCAGACTAATTCCAAAACAATGATTCAGCAGTTGTCACGTCACTTACACTTACCAAAAATTTTTGGCAAGTATGTTCTTCGGAGATGGTCTGAGGTTGGTATAACTCAGTGTTTTTTCAGGGAGCTTTCCTGTTAGCTTTTCATAGCAGAGTTGTCTAAGACAGGTAGTTGAATGTTAGCTGTACAGGAAGTCTCTGTAAGTTCGTGAACTTCCATCCTATCATCCATTTATTCTTTGATCTACAATAAATAACTTGCTCACCATTTTTTGTTGTTTAGCCTTCTTGCCCAGGCCTGATTCAAGGTCTTGTGCCATAGGCTTATGGAAAGTACTTTCTGTGTTTGTCACCACCTTCCCTTTAATTTACAAGAATATTACATGCTGTACAAAACATCAATCCACTGCTTTCATGAAATATTCCCTTTGGGTATTATAACCTCTCTGATTTTGTCACTTTGCTCCTCAATGTACTTGGGGTTGACATTTTTTTCTCTCAGACAACAAAACCTTCTGCACATGTGCCTCACGTTTCACTGTTCAATTACCAAAAATCTTATTAGCTAAGCAACAACCAGGACTAGATTGACTTGAGCCCAAGGCAGAAACTAAGGTGTGGGCCTTGACTCTGCCTTCTGCCAGGGGCTGAAGTGGAAACCAGAAGCCCAGAGGCCAGGACTTCAGCTGCAGAGCGTCCAGCTTGAAGTTTTCTACCTGCCAGCTGATGCTCAGGTTCCTACATAGGGGCTATCCACCCACCAACTGCTGGGCAGGCTCTGGAGATGGGAGAAATGAGTTCTCTCAAGGCCCCAGTGACCACTGCTTCATGAGGGCTGTCTGCTGACCAGCTGATTGGCAAAGGATCCAGTGTCACCAGCCAGCTCATCAGCTGCAACCCTGGAGACCGTTGCTCCCATGACTGCTGTACCTATAGCCATGTCATGGTGGAAGAAGTCCCGGATGTCTGGAAAGTCACAACAAGCCTGACTTCCATGACCAAGTCATCGCCTTAATCATAGATACCAAAGATCAGCAAATATTAGCTGATGAAATTGCTTTGGTCAGATGACAATGGTTTTCTTTCTAGGAGGATTAAAATGCCTCTTTGGTTTTTGGTAACTTTTTTACATTGCAAGTAGTCTGTTCAGTTTTAAATCCATCCTATTCCCCAACTCTGTCTGCCGTTTTGGATCAGTTCATGATTCAAATACAGCTGGCTGGGGAAGGGTGGATTGGAATAGGACAGTTACCTAAAAACTGGCACTGGGCAGGTTGTGCAATTCTTATTTGTGCATAGATTATGGGAGCCAGGAGGAATGGCAGAGGGCAATATTGGATGCTGAAGTACTGCAAGTCCTAAGTCTTCCCAAACTATGAGTCAGACTGCCCAAAAGGGAAGACTGGCTTAAAAGTCATGAGATTTTTTTTTAAATAACAAATTATATATTATTCTTCAGTGCCTTCTCATTTCTGAGTCTGGAAACTACTATTTTTGGCCTAAAAGGCAAATCTGTTGAGACAAAAACATTTTGCTGGAATTTGCCAATTTCAATGGAACATTCATTGGGAAGGTTTCTCAGGTCCAGGATGGAGCTTCTGAGAGAGAGAATCATAGAAGATTAGGGTTGGAAGGGAACTCAGAAGCTCATCTAGTCCAACCCCCTACTCAACGCAGGCCAACAACAACTAAATCATCCCAGCCAGAGCTTTATCAAATAGGGCCTTAAAAACCTCTAAGGATGGAGATTCCTCCAACTCCCTAGGTAACCTGTTCCATTGCTTCACCACCTCCTAGTGAAAAACTTTTCCTAACATCCAATCTTGACCTCCTCCCACTGCAACCTGAGACCATTGCTCCTTGTTCCGCAATCTGCAACCACTGAGAACAACCTAGCTCAATCCTCCATGGAACCCCCCTTCAGGTATTTGAAGGCTGCTGTCAAATCCCCCTCACTCTTCTCTTCTGCAGACTAAACAAGCCCAGTTCACTCAGCCTCTCCTCATAAATCATGTACTCCAGTCCCCTAATAATTTTTGTTGCCTTCCACTGGACTCTCTCCAATTAGTACACATCATTTCTGTAGTGGGGAGTCCAAAACTGGATATAATACTCCATATGTGGCCTCACCAGTGCAGAACAGAGGGGAATAATAACTTTCCTTCATCCACTGACAATGCTCCTATTAATGCAGCCCAATATTGCATTAGCCTTCTTGACAACAAGGCCACAATGTTGACTCGTATTCAGCTTTCTGTTTACTATAACCCCCAGGTTCCTCTCTGCAAAACTACTGCTTAGTCAGTCGGTTCCCAGTCTGTGGTAGTACATAGGATTCTTGCATCCTAAGTGCAGGACTCTGCACTCATTCTTGTTGAACCTCATCAGATTTTTTTTGGCCCAAACCTCCAATTTCTCTAAGTCACTTTGTATACTATTCCTGCCCT
Source organism: Pelusios castaneus (assembly GCA_007922175.1). NCBI lineage: Eukaryota > Metazoa > Chordata > Testudines > Pelomedusidae > Pelusios > Pelusios castaneus. Next base: position 30,946,606 of record ML685756.1, on the reverse strand, counting down.
CCAGCACATCTACCACTCCCCCGCAGCTTACTGTCATCCACAAACTTGAGGAGAGTGCAATCCACCCCATCATCCAGGACCATCATCTCCAGGACCAACCCCAGGGACTCTGCTTAATAGCTGCTAGCTAGATATCAAGCCATTGAGCCACTACCCGTTGAGCCCAATGATCTAGCCAGCTTTCTATAGCCAGCCTTATAGTCCCTTCATCCAACCCATTTTCTGCACCTTGCTGGCAAGAATACTGTGGGAGATCATATTAAAAACTCTGTTATAGTCAAGGTATATCACGTCTACCACTCTCCCCACATCCACAGTTTATCCCCACATTATTCATTAGTATGTTTGTATATACTGTACTTTATCCTGACTTTAAGAAAACTTGCTTGAAATTGATCTGATAACATGTGAACAATACTTACACTGAGAATTGCCAGGAGGTCTGGTATTACTAACACTGCTCTCAAAGGAAGAATGGAAGTTGTGTATGGTTTCCTGTAAAATCTGCCTCTCTCGTCCCTGTAGAAGAAACAGATTTAAACAAAAAAACAAACAAAAAAGGCATTCTTAAATGCCTTCAATACTGTATTTATTATGGTTAAACAAAAATATAAAATCTGTGTCTCTACCCTGGAATGTAATTATCATATTGAAGATGCAATTAATTGAACACAGTAAAAATAATTCCCTGCAAATACAGAGCAATATACAGTTATATTTTATGTAATTTACCTAATTTTGGAAAACACAGAATTTAAATTTACTTGTATTTAAAACAAAAAAATCAGTTTTGTTTCATAACTTTGCTTCCACAGTGTCCCACTATCAACATGGTGTGCCACACCTCATGGCCATGGAACCTGTTGGGAGTAGCTGGCAGTGCAAATATGGTCCTCTAAACCTACATTCCATGGATTCAAAGTATAAACAGTACATTTCCTGTCAAGGTCCCTTCATTTCCACTCTCTCTACCTGCTGTACCAAATCCTCTCCCTTTCTATCAGGATATGTAGGCAATTTGCCAGATTTAATTCGTAATTTTTGGTAGGATTTTTTCGTAAAGTTTCTCCCTGGTTTATGCTGTCTCAACAAGAAAACTTGGCTTTTATTCCCCTAAACTGTTTGTTTCTAAACAGGTGTATAAGTATGTTTCGCGTGTAGTGGAAGACATTGAGACAAAGCTGTGAAGTCTACAATACTTTTAAAAAAGGGCTCAAACAGACAAACAGACTTGATTCCAGAATTTCCTCTTACAAGAGATTCTAGAAATTCATGAACTGGAGAGGCCTTCCTGTAACTTCATGGACTTACTTGTAAATTCTCAGAAAATCCGTTCTGTGCTCAAAAAGTAAGTGCAATTTTAGGGAAGATGTGCTGTATTTTTAATATGTAACAATGAGGTTGAAACCGTACATTACTGGCAAAAGTCAACTAAACCTTAGTTATGGAAACTAGTAACAGCTGATGTAAACACCAGCACAAAGAAAGCCATTTACAGTACACAGCAACAAATTGTATTGGCCCTTAAAAACCTATAATACATATTCTGGAATACCATCTACTGGCACCTGCATATGGAATAGATGCAACTAGAGAGCACTCTTGCAATGGAAGCACAAATGGTGTTTTCACAATATGGGTTTGACATGATCAATTGTCTCTGGCTATGCCTACACTGAAAGTAGCAGATTCACTGCCGCCAGATCAATTTATTCAGTTCAACCGAGTGGAAGTGAACACCCACTCAATTGATCTAGAAGTCTAATAAAACCACCTCCGAAAAAAGAGAAGCGCTATATCAACAGGTATGTATTTCCTGTCAGCATAGCATAGTGGAGACAGCGCATGGAAAAGAATTTAGGAAGTCTATGTGAGTTACACAAGCTACTCAGTGTAGACCAGGCCTTGATTTCCTATATGCCTGGACTGGTATTAAATAAATAAATAAATCAAAGAGAAAATGGAACTTGGAATTCAAAGACTTCAGGAGAACTGTAAGACCTAGTTGCAGAGATACACCAGCTCACACTCTGTGACTAAAGAAATCTAATGTAGGGTGTTTTGCTCTTCCCCCCTTTCTCTTTATTTCAATCTAACGGTAAATACAAAATGAGAAGACAACAAAACTGTGCGGTCTCCATTATCAAGACGACCAAAAGGCTGATAGGAAAATACAGCTTTATTCTAGAGAAGGATAAATGATAGATTTTTTTTTTTGACATTATGAAGGCTGAAAGCCAAGTAGCTGTAATATGACCAATACTTAAGTCACCTCTAACTTCTTTTTATTAGGATGAATGAATGAATGAATAAAACAAAGTGAATAACTGTCCAATTACTGAACAAGATACAAGGAAGGAGGAAGCCAGGAAATAGCAAAGAAATACAATATTGCTTTTCATTAATAATTTACCTTAAATATCTTGTACATGAAGCTATGTTTTTCAACATCCACTGTTTGGCTCTGAAATACAAGCAAATCTGAAAAAACTAGTTTATAATTTTTCTTATTTCAAACCATACCTTTCCTGCATTCAGTTCAGAAATAGCTGCCAGAATTTGCTGCCTAGATCCATCAGTTTTAATACCCAGCTCTTTCAAATCACCATCAGTAAGTGTGAGAAAGGCTTCCATATCCACCTTTAGACAAAAAGATACATTAAGTATGCATTATATAAACTTATTTTATAAACTTATATATATATATATAAAAAGCAGAAAACCTATGCTGTCAAATGGGTGTGGCAGCTGGACCAAGAAATGAACCATCTGTGAAGTTTCCACACAACCAATGAAATTGTTGCATTCAAATTAACTGAAGAATAAGGGCAGTGATTGGTTGAGTTACTTCTAATATCACAATGCTCTACAACTTTTGGCATAGATACATGCCTTGCTATCGCACATGTGTAATTAAAAAAGTCAGAATGACTTTGAACAGAAAAACTGGCCAGTAACAAACTGCAAATCCCAGTGATGATTGAATGTGGTGATATTCTGAATGAAAGAAGCTGTCTTAACTCAACCCTCTAGATCAGTGTTTCTCAATTGGTATTCCATGAAACACTGATGATCCTCAGGCACAGTGCATGTGTTCTGTGACCCACCCCAACCCCTCCCCATTGGGGGGGGCTGAGTGCGGAGGTAGAAGGTGCAATTTAATGCCCCAGCCACATCAAAGCTTCCAGGCGTGTGGCAGTGGACATTGATGCACATCTGGAAGCTTTGCTGTGACTGGGGCATTTTAAGTCTCCACCAGTGTTACCAGCTTTTTCAAGAATGTTTTCATCAGGTGTTCCATGGAAAGTAATTAATACCTTTAGGTGCTCCCCAGTCCACTAAAGGTTGAGAAATACTCATCTAGACTACTGAGTGACACATAAACAGGTTCAGAGGTTCTAAGGCTAGAAGGGACTATTGTGATCATCTAGTCCGATGTCCTATAGAACAGTCATGGAATTTCACCAAAATAATTCCTAGAACACATTTTTAGAGAAGTATCCAATCTTAATTAAAAAGATATCACTGATGGAGAATACATCACAACACTTGGTAAATTATTCCAATAATCAATTACACTTACCATTAAACATTTACACATTATTTCCAGCTTGAATGTGTCTAGCTTCAACTTCCAGCTATTAGATCATGTTATACCTTTCTCAGATAGACTGAGGAGTCCACTATTAAACATCTGCTCCCCAAGTAAATACATAGAGACTGTAATCAAATCACCTCTTAACCTTGACTTTGTTAAACAAAATAGATTGAGCTCTTTAAGGCTATCACTGTAAGACATCTTCAATTCCTGTAAGATGTTAAATCATGCTGGGTTTTTATTCTGAGAATGCAATCACATTGATATAGTATACTTGGATTTCCTTAAGGCAGTTGAGTTAGCATCAAGAATCACATGACATTGAGATTAATAAACTGACACTGTAAAAAAAATTAGTATAGCACACATTGAACAGATTAACAGCTAACTGAAAAACCTCAAAACCTAGTTGTTAATGGAAAATCATTAACAAGGAGGCATGTTTCTAGTGGGTCCCACACTAATCAGATCTTAGCATACAGAAACATATAAAGATTGATGAGATAGTAAATAAAATCAAGAATGCATCACTAATAGAGAGTGAATCTGCTTGGATAAGTTTGGCATGATCAAATAATGGGTTTTAATACAAGCAAATGCAATGTCATAAATCTAAGGTACAAAGAATGTAGAACATATTTATGTAATGGGAACCAAACTCTGTAGTGTCTACAACAGAAAGGATTTTTGGACCACTGTAGAGGAAAGTAAGAGGCCAATCATTAATAGTGAGTGTAATTAACAACTGGAACAACTTACCAACAAATGTGACAAATTTTCAATTACTTTAAATGTGTTTAAATCAAGACTGGGTGGCTTTCTAAAAGCTATTGTCTAGTTCATCTATAAATTGTTCAGTTAGATGCGGGAATAACTGACTGTAATCTATAGACTATGTTATGTAGACTAACCTTGACTATCATAATGACTCTTTCTGGCCTTAAAATCTATGAATGTTATGTAACATTGCAGGTCAAGTATATATGTGGGACTGGTACATGGATGATGTGCATCTGAAATAATGAGATGTGGTGTTGGATATTGATGGTTTAATGCTGGTATTCTTCAAAGGAACAATATCAATTTGCATATACTGAACATTTCAATAACAGAAGCCCATCAATGGTTCAGGGTCTGCTATGTTAATGGGCCTCAGCTTGAAGGATCTTGGTATTACATATTTCAGGTTTTCATAGTATAGTCCTCTGCTGTCAGCTGCACTGAAACTCGGAGCACGTATGTTATTCTATATATGCCACTGATCATCAAGATTTGTCCTGTCTGCTAGCATCCCTTAAACTCCAAGTTAAGTTGCAAGAACAAAAAATTAAAGCTGTTAAAAGATGTGTCAAGGCAAAACTTCTCCCTGTTAACTCTATTTAAAAGGTTTCTTTCTCTCAGTTCTTTTGTCCCATAACAACATTAATCTCTGGATGGGTCTGTGTCAATGAACCAGATGATCTAGAGGCCTGAATACAGGTTTGGTATCCAGAATCTCCCAGTTCTAATCTTGGCTCTGCCCTGATGCATTGGGTGGCCTTCAGGAGGCTGTGCTAAACCTCAATTTCTTGGAGTGTGCAGAACAAATGGCCCAACAGTCTCATATGTGTGTTACAGGCGTTGTTAATGCTTGTACCATACTTTGAAGCCACAGATTGCTATATAAAGTCTAGCTGCTTACAATTTCTTAAAGATAGGACTATAAAGTCTATAACTAGTCTATTTTTCTTATTTCTATAGTCTAAGTCTATATTGCCTAAAGATATGATTATAAAGCCTGTAACTGCCTACAATTTCCTAAAGATATGACTGGAAGCCCTTTTAATTATTAAACTTTCACTGAACATTTATTTCCCACTATTGCAGTGTAAGCTCTGTATTATGAACAATTATTTTTATTTTTAAATAAGTCTAATTTTCTTCCTAAGAAAAATAAATTAAAATACATAACTTTTATCACAAATTATATACGGTATCATTATAAATGTATAGGTCTTTTACAACTCTCCAATTATTTGTGTAGGAAAAACACACTAGGTTTCTTATTGACATTTATAATGTTCATTTTTCTTTAACAGGTCTTTCTGCAGGTATCTTTAAACACCTGTCTTTTTACATGTTAGCTGTTTTCTTGTTTTTATCTATTTTTTCTCATAATTTTAATTTTCTCATAATTGTAATGGGGTGGCATCATTTATTAGTCATTGCTGTATCAATTCTGAGGCATAAACCGGAGTCTGTTGGTTTTGCTCCTTGATATGGTAGGCTTTCCACTTAAGCGTCAGGTGGTGGAACATATTAAGTTGGAACCCAAATTAGGGGAATGGTTTAGGACATAACATCACACCAAATACCACCCTGAATTCTGTATGGGCTCTTATCTGGTGACATCATCACCTTAACTCTCTCAATCTCTTTTAACCATCAATTTAATTTTGACCAGAACAGTAAGAAGCTACTAATATTTGCATTATATCACACCATCATGTATTCTATAGATGCATGTCACGGGATGCACATTTGTGCACCCCTAAGGCATGATCTATGTAACTTTTCTGTTCAGTTTTGCAATGTAATTGTGTGATTTGATGCCAAATATGCTATACCACGTTCCTTTATGAATGCTCATACCCTATTCTACATAATTACCCTGCTATCATGTTTCCTACAGCAACATATGTGTACAGATGTGAAGCAGTTACAGGGTTCAGACCATCAGGGCTACCTCCTGGAGGTGGGAGAGTTGCACAAAAAAGGCAATATAAATTGAGCTCCCTGACTAAGGTAGGAGGAGGGAGGGAAGGGCCGAGGGGGGGATTGGAAACAAAGGGAGAAGTGGTGGGCTTTGGCCTGGAGAACTCCATCTCGAAACAACTTCAAGCAAGTTCTGGGCCTTGCCCTGTAATAGGCAGAGAATGGCTGCAAAACACCAAACAGCCGAACACCTGGTGCATAATCTTGGACTATGAGGTCAGTTTAGATAGAGATATTAGATTAGTATGCAGCTTGTATCTTATTTGATAGTGGTCACTCCTGACTCATTTATAGTATGATTCTTCGTTGATTGGCCATTTTCTCACTTGAAATCATGCTCTGATCAATAAACTAGTATTTGTTTTATCTAAAGCTGTGTGGTCTTTAGAGGGCATGAATGCAAAAGGCTGGGCACGTTCCACTTCTTTGTTAAGCGGACGGACTTGAGACTATGGTGATTGGGAGTGGGTCCCAATCCCTGTAAGACAGTGGCTCCTGGTGTAGTATCTGGGGCTGGGTGTGCTCGCTTGGGGACCACCCCATAGGTGCTTAGTGAGTGCACCCACACTGCCTGGGACTGATCATACGCAGAAGGCTGAGGTGGACTGACTCAGGAGGGGGGTGGTCACCTGGCTAAGTGGGGTGATTCAGGGTTCAGAAGTGAAGTTTGGGGGGGCAGGTTACAGAGGCACACCATGCCAAATCGGGGGGGGGGGGGGGAAGGAGGAGGGGGCAGCCTTACATACACAATACCTATTACAGAAAAAATATTTTAGGAATATTTTGTAGAGTTTCAACTGGGATTATTTCTTGCAGTCTTCCATCCGTAAAGGCAGGTGTCTTGGTAATCATATATCCAACTGTGCAAGAGTCATAAGTAGGGAAACATTAAAGGTAACAAATGCTAAATACTCCCTAAAATGAACGAAAACAGAAAAGCTATACAAAAAAATCACCATGGGCTTTAAAGTTCATTATATCGGGTCCTCCCAAGGCTAGCACCAAGTGCTGTGTGTCCCAGTGGCAGGGTGACAAGCATTCCTCTCGTTTTTTAGTCCTGCTTCTTTGTTGAACTTCAAAGCTATGACATTTTCAACTATATCTAGAAAAGCTGCTTCTGTCCAAAGACTAAATTTTGCCCATCCTAGTATTGGGGGTGGGGTAATTTTGGGGACAATTGTACATATTGAGACACGTGGCGAATGAAATACATCTCTTGGAGGAGGCTTAAGAAAAAGGGAAGCTCTTTAAAGCCATTAAGGAATATGGAATGTCAGAAAAAGCTCCAGGGAAAAGGAATATAATTACGTGATGCATTCATAAACATTTGATAAAATGAATGTTTTCCATTTTTCATATTGATATGACCTCCACAAACATGGCATATATATATTTTATAATTCATATTTTCTTGTTTGAATTTTTAAAACACTGAAGCTGGTTTTATTTCCTATTTTTTTCACTTTATTCTCAGAGTTGCAGAGCACAGCTTTCCTTTCAGTTAAATATTTGGAAAAACTACCAAATAATTTCCCTAGGAGAAAAAAAAAGGTTTAAATTATAGAAAAATATGTGTCACAAAAACCAAGATGGTACAGTTCTCCCATCCCTATTTCTTTTCCTTCTTTAAAATGTAAATCTCACAGCAAAGTATAATGCTCAAAAATATTCACTAACATTTTTGGGCACTGACCCTGAAAATATATGATTGCTTTTAGGGACATGAACAGTCCTAATCAGTAGGTCTGCTCATGTGTGCCAACTTAAATGCACGTGTTTAAGTGTTTACAGCCTTGAAGAAAAGTTTAAGGGTGGCCTTTCTGCCATTACATAAAATGTGTTTCTGCACTAAAATTAATGTTTTTTTAGGGTGGGCATAGCTCAACACCCATACCTACCACAATAAACCTTTGTTTATAGTAGTACTGTAGCTGGGATGATCACGAGATATTAGAGAGAGATGGTGGATGAGATAATATCTTTTATTGGACAAACTTCTGTTGGTGAAAGAGGCAAGCTTTTGAGCTTACACAGAACTCTTCTTCAGGTCTGGGCTAAACTTTTTAGCTTTTCAAACTGTCATGAACAGAATGGCTTTTGGGACCTAATTTTCAGAAGCTCGGTGCTTGGCATTCTATGCAAATTAGACCCATGTAAGGTATCTCAGTTTGGTATCCAGAAATTGTGGCATGCAAAATATTGAGTCACTACTGAAAATACAAGTCATATATTTTTAAAACCAGAAGAGACTATTAAGATCACCTAGTCTGATGTCTTATATAACGTACAACATAGAATTTCACCCAGTGATTCTTGCTGTACAAGTAATTAGCTTCCCTATTATATAGGGGAACACTATTGAAGCCCAGTATTTTGTGGCTGACCTGAACTGAATGAATAACCTTTACACATGGCCCTGGACACTCTGTGGCATAATGAGGCAAGATTTTTCTACATGCCCCCTTACGTTCTGTGGCAATGTTAATTTACTGTATGTCCATGAAATACTCCTCATTCTCATCTTCTATCCCTGCACAAACAAGCACACAATTTTGGATCAGAGTGGAAAATGCTCATTGATTAAAACATTTTTTGACAATTATTTTCAACAATGGTTTTCTCATTGCATTCTCCAGCCAGCCCAGTTCCATGGGCTTCAGCTGCCATGATGCTGTCTGCATGGTTCAGTTCAAACCCCCTTCCCCTCATCTGTCCAGGAAAAGGAGACAGTAGCCAACAACAGTGGCTCATCTCCTGCATTGTATACAGAGGCAGATTAATGCAGGGTGTTTAGGGTCTGTAGCCCTGGTCTGCAAGCTAAGGGGGCGGGGGGCACAAAAATCCAGCCCTGGCTGGCTGGCTCTTGCTCACAGGGAGGCACCACTTGGAAGAAATGTAGGAGAGATTTTCCTGTCCCACTACTCCAGGGAGCAGTGCCTTCCGGTCACTGCCCCTGCAGGGGGAGAGGGTTTGTCTCCAGGCTGCTCCCAGCTGAGCTGGCTGTGATTCCCCAAGCTGCTACTGGCTACCTTTGTTTGCAGGGCACAGGAAGCATCCTGAGCCAGTAAGTTTCCCCCCACCCGGCACCAGACAGCCCACAATCCTGCCCCCAAGCAGGCTGGTGGCTGGTCAGGGGCCTCACAAAATCTTATAGCCCTCGGCCCACTACGTTAATGCATCCTTGATTGTATGACATTGTGGGAAAATGTCTCATTCAACAGCCACAGAATGACAGAGTCCAGGAAAAGCTGTCTGAGATGAAGGGAGTAGCTCACTTCGCTCAGATTTGTTGTTTCATGCTGTTTTACTGATTATGCAGACATCACTGTATCTGTTAATCTTTGGTTCATGTTTTCCAGGTTCCTGCCACAACCAGAAATGCTAGGAAGGATATTTTTAAAATGAAAATTGAGATTTTGGATAACAAATCTGCAGCAAGGAGTAAATTGTGCTGCAAATTGCATAGCTGCAGTAAACACAGTGCCCTGATTTTACTTGGATAATAAACACCAGGTTTCAAATTTTTAAAAAGGGATTATAACTGCTGAGATATTGAAATAAAATACAGAAACACTTAAAATGTTACCAAAAAAAGGACTTACCTCCTGTTCTTCAAAAATAGGCTGATATTTCTCAAGTGACAATTTTTTAAGGATACTCGTCAGCTCATCTTTTAAAAAAGAAAAGAAAAGAAACATTGTTTAAAACAATTTAATTTTGGTAACCAGTGGGAAAAAATATATAGAACTTTAACTGATGAAGAAATACAGATAACTGAAGCAAACATTCCAGGAACCCATTCATAACAAAACTGCAAAACAAGACTGTCTTTATTATATATATACACACACACACACACATTGTAGGTGAAAATGTGCCTCACCTTCTTGACTAGTATCCACAACTTTCTACTTGTTAGACATCTAGTCTAACTTTTAATTACATTATATATACAATTATGTTATGAAGGAAATTGGAAATAAGGCTGAGGCCTGGATGACTCGGATTTCTTGTCTCTTCTACCACCTAAGGTTCCAATACCCTTTATGGAAGTTCACTTACATTAGCTATTTTTCTCATGATTCATTTTCCTCCCATGGTCACAAAACATGGAGGGATGGGTCATTCAAATCTCAAAATACAGAAAACTGACAATGGAGCTGGAGATGGATGGGTAAAGGGGAAACAAGAACAAGTCTTAATGGCAATGATACCCTCTATCCATCATGCTTTTCTTTTTCCTCTCACCACATTTCACCCCATGAAGCCCTTTTAATGCTGTATTTATTTCTGAGTTCAAGATACTGAAATCTATCCTTTAAAATGGTCTCTTTTCTTTCCTTAAGGGATCCTGCAGGAGGTAGCAATCTAATCACCATACATTATTGACAAAGCTGGTTTCTACACAGAGTGAGACTGGGGTTATGATCTTAGACTGGGGAGTGATCTGTGATGTTAACTTTTAACTGCAACGGATAATGTGATAAAAATTGTATTGGCATTTTGTACAGCAGGAGAAATAATCTTTATATTTCATTTATACACCTCTCCAATCTTATCTGAGACCATATGAATGAGTGAGCTTAGTTCAGATGGTGTTCATTCTTTTGTCTTTTGTAATTCTGCAATGCACTCTATCAAGCCTTGACTCATTCCAGCGAATGTTTATATATTGCTAATAATTTAATCTACCACTGAGTATATCAATGGCTCCATAACTATTCTAAATATGTTGAAAGAAGGAGCATTTTCCATGTAATAATCATTTCAAAGACAATTATTCATAATAATTCATCTTTTTAAGGTCAGAAGGGAACAGTATGATGATCATATAGTAAAAAAAGAATCTATATAATAGTCATATAGAGGTATTTTTATTAATATTTTATTGTTGAGGTCTACTGAATATTGGACATCTACATCTTAGCATGTCCACTTAGAGTTATAGTAAATAATGGATTTTTTTCGTTTGGCTAGAAAACCAACAAAATTAGAACAGTATAATAACCCCAACTACACACACATAATGATGAGTCCTTAATTAACTGTTACCACTCAAATAGGGAGATCCTGGAATCACTGTGAAAGCTTTCTGAAAACTTCAGCGTAATGTGTAGTAGTGGTCAAAAAGGCTAAGAGAATGCAAGGAGCTATTAGGAAAGTGATACAAAACAAGACAAAATAAAAAATCGTAATACCACTACAAAAATTCAAGGTACACCAGCATCACTTTGTCCAGTTCTGATTGCCCCACCTAAAAAAAGTAGATAGTGAGATTGGAAAAGGTTCACAATAGGGAAACAAAGATGATGAAGAGCATGGAACAACTTCTATACAAGGAGAGACTAAAAAGATTGTTCAGCTTAGTAAAGAGAAGACTAAGGGGGGATATAATGGAAGTCTTTAACATCATGAATGATATGGAAAAAGTGAATAGAGAAGTATTATTAACTTTTTCCCCACAACGGATGTCATCCAATGAAATTAACAGGCAGCAGGTTTAATATATAAAGAAAGAGGAAGTACTTAATTACACAAGTACACAATTAACCTGTGGAACTCATTGCCGTGAGATGCTGACCAAAAGTATAATTGGGTTCAAAAAAGAACTTGATAAGTTCAGGGAGGATAGGTCCATCAATGGCTTTTACCCAAAACGGTCTGGGATGCCATCCCATGATTGGGCAACCCTAAACTCTGACTACACAAAGCTGGGAGAGGAAGGCAGGGGTGGATCACTCCGATTCTCTACACTCCCCTGAAGCTCTGGTACAGAGCAAACTGGAAAAGATCTGGTCAACTTCAGAAAACTGTATATATGTATGTCTGTTCATCTGCAGTAATCTTTAGCCTGATAGTTAGGGTACTTGCCTGGAATGGGAGAGACACGTTTGAACCTCCATTCTGCAGAAGGATTTAAATTCAGATCTCCCTCCTCCCAGATGGATGATCTAACGACCAGGATAGAGTGCTCTTAGGGCTTGTCTTCACCATGCAGCTCCTTCAATGTAAGGTCTGCTAGTTATGGTATGAAAGTAACATAACACAGATCGGCTTACATCGACTAGCCACACTGTCTTCACTATGCCACACCAACGGGAGACACTCTCCCATCAACATAGTTTCGCTTCTTGTTCCAGTAGCCTACCGGCATCGATGGGCGAGTGCTCTCCATCGACTGAGCATGTCTTCACCACATCCTCTCAAACCATGCTGCTGCACTGACGGCTGCAGCACCAATTTAGTTCTGCAGTGAAGATAAGCCCGCAGTCTCTCCAGCTGAAGCTGTTCCACTTTGTAAAAATATACAATTATTCACTGGTTCAAAGACAGAGTCAGAGAATGAATGACTCAATAGCCTAGTGATTAAGGCAATCTCTTGGAAGGTACAGAAACTGTGACTCAAATCTTCTCTCTGCCTCTCTCAGATGAGCAATTTCACTCCACATCTCCTACCTCCCAGGTGAGTGACTGACTCACCAGGCTATAGAGGTCCTCAAGCATCTTCCTTTCCTTATTTTATGCCTCAGTTTTAAAAGACAATGTAAGAAATAGTCAAAAATACAGGAAGAAAAGAGAACATATATTACAATAGCCTCAGAAAAAATAAAGGAATTATAGCTTATCTGGACAGGAGAAAAACAAACGTCTCTCTCATAGTACTGCAAATGAGAAATGTTGTATAACTCCTACCATATCAAATTTCCCCGCATCAAGAATGACTTTCAAAACGCCAATAAATTGAGTGTGTAAGGGTTTGTTCTTACAAAAACAATAAACTTCTATTTTTAGAAAAATCAGTTGGTAAATCCAAACAACTGACCCTAAGTGAAATTGATATGGACACTTTGAAAATTAAAAATATCAAGCTTCAAAGTCATGATAAATATATTTCTTATTTTTATAAAGTTCAGCTTTGTTACCTAAAATGCTGCTATCTGTACATCAATGCTATTCAGATGTGCTTTTAAATATTTGGGCTCAGATTCCCTACTCAAATTCTAATCTCTGCAGCGCCTGGGCTGCGTTGTGCAATTTGTGTAAATCAGAGCTTGCGTATGATCCATTAGTCAAGGGCTGACACAGATTAGAATACAGAAGCTATAAATGGCTTCCTAACAGCCTTGTCCTTTCTTCTGCATGATGAAGACCTTGAAACATGACAGTACCTGAGAATCTCAGGTTTCCCTTCCAAGATCTGCGGAAATTAAAACTTGGAGGCCCCAATAGTTAAAGATTCTTTTCAAATACGCTTTGAAATTTTATCACAATCAATTAAATATTTAGAATATATCAAACAGAATTTTATAAATAGTCCTCTTTCCTAATATTAGACTGGACATATTGTTCTAGATCTTTCTGTTGCTCTACCTCCTCACCTGATCTGTACTTTCTTTCTCCCATTCTACCAAAAATATGATTTAATCTGAGAAGGCAAAGTGAAAACAAGCAATCAAATTGAAAATTACAAAAATGAAATGATGGAATTACACCATGAGAACAATATTTCTGTTAAAATATTTCTGTTGGAAAATCCACAGACTTACTTTAAATAATGACACTTGAAATCCCCTCCCAAACATTTTTCTCTATTTTCTTCCCCCCTTTTTAATTTTCTTTTTCTTTCTCTCATTAATACACTCACGCCGAAGAGGACTTGAAAGGGGAAGTTCAGAGTGATGATTATAAATCAGAATTTAGGAGCTGTAGCAAATTGATAAAGGAGGCAAGGAAACACAAGGAAAAACTCTAGCCAGCAGAATTAAGGACAATAAGAAAGTTTTTTTAAAAAATATATTAGGAACAAAAAGAATCCTGTCATTTCTTATGGTCCATTAATAGTTGGAAATGATAGAATTATCCATAATAATGCATGGAAAAAAATCAGACATCTTCAATAAGTACTTCTGTTCAATATCTGGGGGAAAAAATAGAAGTCAGTCTCGTGACATGGTGATGATAGCACTCTTTCCATTCCATTAATCTCTCTTGAAGATGACATTTTAAATCTGCAAGTCTAAATAAAACTTGCATTCAAGAGTTTTAAAAGAGCTGGCTGAAGAGCTCAATGCATCGTTAATGTTGATTTTCATTACATCTTGGCGCTCTGGGAAAGTCCCTGAAGACTGGAAGAAAGCTTGTTTGCCAATTTTTAAAAAGGTTAAATAGGATTCTCTAGGTAATCATAGGCCTGTAAGCATGATTTCAATCCTTGGCAAAATAACGGAGCAACTGATACAGGATTAGTAAAGAATTAAAAAAGGATAATGTAATAAATTCAAGTCAACATAGCTTTATGGAAAATAGCTCCTGTCATACTAACTTGATATCTTTTTTGTGATGAGATTACAAGTTTGGTTGATAAATGTAACAGCGTTGACATAACATACTTAGACTTTTGTTTGTCATTTGACTTGGTACCAAACAACATTTTGATTTTAAAAAATAGAATGATATGAAATGAATAAGGCATGCATTAAATGGATTAAAACTGACTAACTTATAGCCCTCAAAATGTAACTTTAAACTAAGAATCATTTGCAGATGACATAAAAATTGGGGGAGTGATAAATAACCAAGAGGACAGGTCACTAACGTGCAGTGATCTGGGGTCACTTGGTAAACTGGCCACAAGGCAACAATATACATTTTAATATGGCTGAATGTAAAGGTACTCATAAAAGAACACAGAAAGTAGGCCATAGTTACAGGATGCTGGGAAGCAGTGACTCTGAAAAAGATTTGGGAGTCATAGCAGATAATCAGCTGAACATGAGATTCTAACATAACATTGTGCCAAAAGAGTTAATGAGATCTTGAGAAGCATAAATGGGAATCTCAAGTAGGATGAGGTAGTTATTTTACTTTTGTATTTAGCAATGGTGAGACCACTGCTGTAATACGGTGTCTAGCTCCGCAGCTCACGATTCTACAAGGATGTTGATAAATTGAAGAGGGTTCAGAGAAGAGCCACAAGAATGATTAAAGAATTAGAAAACATGCCTTATAGCTATACTTCAAAGAGCTCAATCTATTTAGTTTAACAAAGACAAGGATAAGGGGTGGCTTGATTAAAGTCTATACAGATCTACAGGGGAACAAATATTTAACAATGGGTTCTTCAATGCAGCAGACATATAATATGACCAAATGGCTGCAAATTGAAGTTAGAGAAATTCAGACTGGAAATAAGGTGTACATTTTTGACAGTGAGGGTAATTAACCATTAGAATACTTTACTAAGGTTCATGGTGAATTCTCCTTCACTGACAATTTTTAAATCAAGACTGGATGTTTTTCTAGGTTCTAGGGCTATGTCTACACTTGCACTTTTAAGTCAACTTAACTAAGGCGACTTAAAGTCGCCTTAGTTAAGTCAACTTAGTGTGTCTACACTTAAAATTAAAGTTGACTTAAAGGGGAACTTACAAAGTTGACCTAGAGTGTCCACACTGGATGCTCTAGGTCGACTTTGTGGGGCTAGCGGGACCTTGGGCAGGTCCACGGTGGCGAGGGGGGGCACCCCCTGTGTACAAAGGGGCAAAGGGGTACAGGGATCCTGGCAAGGCAGAGCCCTGTGTGTGATGCTGTCTGGATTTAGGGAAGCATTTATGATATTATTTTCTATGGATATCTCATAAATGCTATAATCCATAGGAACGATGTCATGTTTGGTATCAATAGAAAGGTAGTAATTTGCTGGGAATGATTATATAGTTTATGTCTAGGAATTCTATTTCGATTAGAAGTTAAAATTTGGTGTTATATCTATACTTTAACTCATGTTAAAGCCATTGTGTCCTTAATGTTTAGGAATGTGCTAGGACAATGGTCCCAGGGAGTTACCTGATGAGCCATTAAGGACACAAGGAATACAACCATTGTGTCCTTAATAGCTCATCAGGTAACTCCCTGGGACCATTGTCCTGGCACATTCCTAAACATGAAGGACACAATGGTATTAACGTAAGTTAAAGTATTGATATAACATCAAATTCTAACTTCTAATCGAAATAGAATTCCTAGACATAAACTATATAATAATTTCCAGCAAATTACTACCTTTCTATTGATACCAAACATGACATAGTTCCTATGGATTATAGAATTTATGAGATATCCATTGAAAATAATATCATAAATGTTTCCCTAAATCCAGACAGTGTCACACCCTGCCCACATGTCCTGCCCTTTGGGGGGCATGCCAGGCTCCCCCTGTGCCCCCCCCCCCAGCAGGGAGGGCATTGGTGTAGTCCTGGGGTAGCCCTAAGTCGACTTCGGGCTACCCCAGGGCTATACTGGCTTAATTCGACTTTAAAAAGTCAAATTAAGCCTTAGGTCGAGTAGAAAGGTGGTTTAATAAAGTCGACTTAATTTTCATTAAGTTGACTTTATTTTCCTTAAGTCGACTTAAGCAAGCTGCTTAAGTCGACTTAAGCAAAGTATAGTGTAGACGCAGGGCCAATTAAGTCGACTTAAGCCAAGCTTAAGTCAACTTAATTTACCAGTGTAGACGCAGCCTAGGAGAGCAGCTCTCAACTGCTGTGCTGTGGCACAGTGGCTAAGTGTGTCGGCTGAAATCAGCCTGCCACTGACAGTGATCCCCACCGTCAAAAGGCTGCTTCTGCTTTAAGAGCAGCAGGCACAACTGCTCCTTTAAAAGCCCTGAAACTTGCCACGGCTCCGGCTCTCTGCATTGGCAAAGGCTGCTCTTTCAGCCTCCTGCTGCTGAATCTGCCTCTGAGGCCATGTACACACGATCACTTTATCGCGCATTAACAGTCATTACCGCACGATAACAGCAACAGCGTACACACGTGCAATAGGGCTCTTGCGCGTCAACAGCCCAGTTGTAGCGCAATACAAAAACCACCTCGACGAGGGTGGTCGCAGTTAATGCGGAACAGCTGTTGTGCCTTTCGACTCATGTGTACGCTTACCGCGCAATGATTGGCCTCCGGAAGTGTCCCAGCATTCCAAAGTCGTCCTCTCTGGTCTTCCCCCCACCCGCTCTGTGGCTGTGATGAAACAGTCAGTCCCCGCCCTGTCCCGATTCCCGGGATTTTCGAATTTCTCCTCTGTTTCACTTCCTGTTCTCTTCCTCATGGAGTGGAGTGCAGCTCTGATCTTCACTAGCAATAGCGACCCATTGTGGAAGACGCGCACCCATTTGGAGCACGGCAGAGGTGCTGGACCTGATCAGCATCTGGGGAGAGTCTGCTGTGCAGGCGCAGCTACGCGGCAGCAGGCGAAATTTCGACACATATGGCATAATTTCTCGGGCCATGTCAGAGAGAGGTTATGATAGAGACACTGCAGTGCAGATCAAAGGTGAAGGAGCTAAGAATAACCTATCACCGAGCGAAGGAGGCAAACCGCCGTTCGGGATCAGCACCTGCTACATGCAGGTATTACAAGGAGATCGAAGCCATCCTCAGTGGGTCCTCACAACCACTGCAAAGAGTCCTGTGGACACATCGCCCCCCCCCCATCCACTGAATGCCAGAGCCGAGCAGGATGAGGACGTGATCGATAAGGAGGAGGAGATGAAGGATGACCTGGAAGAGAGCGCAACAGCATGTAGCCAGGAGCTCTTCTACACCCCCACTGAGACGTCCAGCCAAGACATGAATTGCAGCGTGTCCTCTGAGGTGGCAGAGGGGGGTTCAGGTAAGTTTCTCTTCCGTGCAGATATGGCTACTGCTAAAAAATCATTGTCCGGGGCGGGGGTGCTTGCTGTCTCGGTCCCCACTGTGCACGTTCTTTACTATGCATTCATTAGAAGTGCATCAACACGAGCAGTGATTGTCAAAAAATCATCTGTATTTAGGTCAGTAAAGGTTTCCTCTATGTACCGCCAGAGCCTCCTACTCAGGTTGGATGGGATAGTGTATGTGTCTACGCTCCCATATAAGGATACTTAGCCTCGCCAGCTGCAAAGCACAGCACTGGGAACCATGGCAGCATACAAGGCAGCAGCATACGGTCCCGGCTAGCATCCAGTGGCATGTAGGATATGTATTCTAGCTGGCAGGGGCACTCTGAGGAGAGAGATATCGGGTTCCATCAGTGTGCCCTGTGCAGAATGTTAGCCCCCAGTAAAGTTTCTATTAGGATGTACCTTGTCCGCTTCAGCAAAGCATAGGATGTTGACTGCCCTGTACCTTCCAGTGGAACGTGCTACTGGAAGGTTACATTGGTTATCTAGGCTATGCGTGAACAATAGCTTTATTATTCTTTTTTTTATTAGATTCAACCTTCACAAGGCCAGTGTCTACCCCAGCTGACCGCATGAGAAACATTCGGCGGCGTGCTCGAAGAAACAGGGAGGATATGTTTCAGGAGCTGATGAAAACAACAGAGGCATCCGCGAGGGAGAATCGAGCCTGGAGAGAGGAATCCCAACAGAGGAGGCAGAAACACAGGGACAAAATGATAAGCATGATGAAGGAGCAAACAGAACTGCTCAAGAGCATGATTGCTCTGCAGACCCAGGCGATTAATGCACGGGCTCCACTCCAGACACTTCAGCCGTGTCTGCCTCCCACACCCCGTAGTCCTTCAAAGCATTTCTTTGAAGGCCACCCGTCCCCCTGGTATACTGCAACATCCAGTCCCTCACAGAGCTACTTTTTAGAGACCCGCAGCTACACCCACCTGTAACCCCTCCAAAACTCCCCAACCACCACCACCCCCCTTTTATCTTTTAATAAAAACAGTAACAAAAAATTTGAAGAGTGGCTTTATTTGTACACAGTGAAAATCTCATAAGGTGCACTTGATGTGTCCTTGAAGTGAACTATGCGAGGGCATCATTGAAATGCTCCCTGAGTGCCTCCCTTATGCGAGCAGCTCCTCGTTCGGCCCCCCTAATACTCCTAGTGGCTGGCTGTTCGTATGCTGCCTCGAGGCGCTGTGCCTCCATAGCCCACCCCGGGGAAAACTTTTCTCTCCTATTTTCACAAATGTTATGAAGCACACAGGACGCCGCAATTACAGCAGGGATGTTGTCCTCGTCCGAGTCCAGCCTCCCATAAAAACAGCGCCAGCGCCCTTTTAAGCAGCTGAAGGCACACTCCACAGTCATTCTGCAGCGGCTCAATCGGTAATTGAACCGCTCCTTGCTGCGATCCAGGTTCCCGGTGCACGGCTTCATGAGCCATGGCATCAGTGGGTATGCTGGGTCTCCAAGGATGACTATGGGATCTCCACATCGCCCACAGTAATTTTTTGATCGAGGAAGAAGGTACCCCCTTGCAGCTTCCGGTACAGACCAGTGTTTCTGAAAATGCGGGCATCATGCACCTTTCCCGACCACCCAGCACTGATGTCCGTAAAACGCCCCTTGTGATCCACAAGTGCTTGCAGCACCATGGAGAAGTAGCCCTTCCTGTTTATGTACTCGGTCGCGAGATGGCTTGGAGCCAAAATCGGGATATGTGTGCCATCTATGGCTTCCCCGCAGTTAGGGAATCCCATGGCAGCAAAGCCGTCCACAATCTCACGAACATTGCCCAACGTCACCATCCTCCGTAGCAGAACGCGATTGATGGCTCGGCACACTTGTGAGGGGGCTAATCCGACGGTGGACCTCCCGACTCCAAACTGGTTTGCAACCGACCGGTAGCAGTCGGGAGTCGCCATCTTCCAAACTGCAATCGCAACACGCTCTCCACGGTTAGGGTCGACCTCATGTTGGTGTCTTTACGTCGCAGGGCAGGGGCCAACTCTGAACACAGTTCCAGAAAGGTTGCTTTCCGCATTCGAAAGTTCTGTACCCACTGCTCGTCATCCCACAGCTGCATAACAATGCGATCCCACCACTCTGTACTCGTCTCTCGCGACCAGAAATGGTGTTGCACCGTGTGTAGATGATCGGTGAAGGAGCTGAGCAATGCAGTGCTGTTGCTCTGCAGGGAATCCATCAGCCTCTGCTCCTCAGCGTCCTCGTGTGATTCGGAGCTCATTGCGTACTGAGCAACCAGCCGAGATGTATTTAGAATGCTGAAGGCGACAGTGGAGATCAGAGCAGGATCCATGCTGTCACTGTTCTGATTGCTCGCAAGTAGTGCGTCACTGCACTGTTGAAAATAGGCGCAAGTTGCTATTGGCAACGAGGAAGATGCAAGGTGAACACAGCGCACCACAGGAAAATGAGAGTTTACCCATGGTGCTTTGCGTTCCTTTCCTTCATCCCAGGATTCCAAGCGCCGATTGAGGGAAAATTGAACTGTGGGATAGGTGCCCAGAATTCATTGCGCTACACCGCGATTTTGCAAAGAATTCTGTTGCGTTGCAAGGAGCGATGTGTGTACACACTCTCCCGCAATAAAGGTCACGTGTTTTTTATAGCGCGATTGCCATGTTGCGCTTTAATCTGATCATGTGTACATAGTCTCAGAGCAGCATTCTTTCATCATCGGAGGCCATTTTAATTTTAGCCGCCCCTGAAAGAGCTGCCAGCCAGTGGAGCCTGGGCGGCAGTGGCAACAGGAGTGTGGGTCTTCAGAGGAAGGGGTCCCTGTGTTGCGCACAGTTGGAAGCCCTCCCAACTGTGTAATGACACTGAAGGGGTTGAGAAGTCCTGCTCTTCGAATTATTTTGGGGGATGTTCTACGGTTTATTAAACAGGAGGTCAGACTAGATTATCACAATGCTCCCTTCTCGCCTTAGCATCTATGAAAACCCTCTCGTTTTTAGAAAAGCCAAAATAAAATAAAAGGTATTTTGAACGACTGATTCCTCCTTTAAACCCCTCGAGAAGATCCTGGCTTGCATGGAAGAGAACGTATCATCACAGATTGTGGACAACTCAGGTAGCAGTCCTCATCTTAATGTTTCTACCTCAAATTAACTGACTACCAATTAATTTAAAATATTTCACATACTTAAAAAAGCTGGTGAGAACACTCCCATCACATCTGATCCAACCTATAAATGTTTTTCTTTACCTTAGGCTGATCCCCTAGTGTGCATAATACTGAGATCTTTAAAAACAAAGGGTCTGATTGTGAACCCTTACTTATACTTTCCTGTTCTGACAGGAGAAGATAAGGTTAATTAGGAAACACCATTTGTATCTTATATCACTTCTTTTCCTTAGCTCTTTAACTAGCTCCCTCACTTCTCAGCACAATCTCCGTGTAAAGGTGATAAATCCTGAAATAATTGGATTTTGTGGCTTTCACGGAAAATATTTTGCTCTCCGGCCTTTTTTCATCAGGACATTTTTGTTGATAATGCTGCATAATTCTATAAATTGTGTCCCTGGAGAGAAAGAAGGTTCTGATGGGTCCATCCATTACTAATACTTCTACTGTGCTCAGATTTAGAGCCCTGTAAATACATTCTATATGAGAAAATACCTTTCTCCAAGTTTTCATAAGCTCCTTTTACTCTCACGTTGTTTCTTCTTTCATGATTCTCTATATCAGAGGTTCTCAAACTATGGACAAGTTTCTGGTTGTCCACCAACTGGTTGCCTAAAAAGAAACCACACATCTTTTAAGCACTATGTTCACTATAACTTTATTACAAGAATAGGTGCAAACCAAAGGCTTAATTTTTTTATGTGAAATAAAGAAAAGCTTAAATATTGTAACAAGCTCTTAGACCTTATAAATTTTGTTACTAGAGGGCCTCTGAGTTCACATGCCACTACTGCTGAATAAGCTCAGAACTATGGCTCTGGCATTTCCTTAGTGTCTCTGAACGCTCATGCCACTGGAGGTGAGGGAGCACACAGTGCCACAGCACTGCAGATGCAGCATTAGGGCCTTAATCTTTAAGCTCAGAGCAGAACTGCTCTGAACGCGTTACTGTACCACAGTACAGTAACTGGGATTGTGATGCTGTTCCAAGATTTTAGTGTGAGTGGATTGGTTGCCAGATTTGAAGAGTGTCAGCTGGTTCTGTGGCCTTTGTGGATGTGGTTTAACCTGTCAGTCAGTCTTCAGAACGAGTCCTGTCTTGCTATTTGAAAACTAAAATTCTTATATTATTAAGCCATCCCCTTAAAATGGCATGAACTAAAATTTGAAAGACAACAGAGTCCTGTGGCACTTTTAAAGACTAACAGATTTATTTATCGCATGAGCTTTCGTGGGAGAAAATCCCACTTCGTCACGAAAGCTCATACGATAAATAAATCTGTTAGTCTTTAAAAGTGCCACAGGACTCTGTTGTCTTTCTACAATAGACTAACACGGCTACTCCTTTGGAATAAAATTTGAAAGGATTTCCTCCTTTAATCGCTGCTGTATATAATTGCCAGTCTGCAGGACAAAAAACGGTTAGTGGGGCAAATTTTGCTCCCCTTTATGCTAATGTAAATTGTAAGTAACTCCACTAAAGTCAGTGGAATTACACCACCAGTATAAAATTAGCATATGTGAAAGTAATGTTGTAATTACTTTCTCAAAATGAGTGATCGATGGAACAGATAAAAAACAGCTGGGGAAGTGTGATCTAAAGTTCTTCTAGGACTCATATATTAACCATCCAATTTCCAGAAATACCAAAATCAACTACTCTCTATTTTCAATTGTGGAACAGAATAATTTTTATCAAAATTTCAATATAAAAAATTGTAATCAAACTGAGAAAGTCCTAAACAGTTTAAACATTTTTTTAAAACCCCATACTTTATCAAAAATAAAACAAAATAAAATCAATACATAAAAATAACACCCTGCGGCAATTAAAGATTATTAGCACCCGCTGACATCATCACTTCAAACTATCATAACACAATGCCATGTTTAATTGAACTAAAAAGAACCATATCAATTCCAGTTCCATTTGAAACAAGTTAAAAGGGCACTTGCTACTTTCAGATTACCCTCTGCAAAGTGTAGAAAGTAGGACTCATAGAGGAGATGGAGACAGAGCAGCTTTGTTACATGATCAACTCTGACCATCAGACACTGAAGAAACCCTTGCATGTGGATGGGTCTCAAAGGCTTCTGGGGCTGGAGCAGCTCAGGAGTTAAGAAGCTGCCAATTTCAAACCATTAAAAAACAGAATATTTTCACATTTCTAAAAAGGAAGACATAAGTCTCATTTCTTCCCTCATACATAAAACCGACATCATTATGGCTTGTTTTCTTGAAGACCCTCAGGGGACTATAGCAATCCACTCACCTTCCTCAGTAATAGTTCCACTGCTGGAGCCACCATTGCTCTTGGCTTGTCTGTGAGAGGAAGAGAGAGAGGACTCTGCATTGTGAACCTTAGGGGATGGGGATGGAGATGGAGATGGTGTGAGAGTTGGGGATGTGCTTTTAGATGTAGATGAGGTCCCAGATGGAGGTCTTTTGCTCATCTCCAGTTTCTGCTACAGTTAATAATACACACAGAAATGTTTTTGTTAACTAAAACCACCATAAAAATACTGATTATAATTCAGGCCCCAGTTCACCAAAGCTTTATCTCTAAGTTTGTGCTTGCGTCCCACTGAGGTCAACAGAGCTACACTGATTCACACCAACTGAGAATCTCACCTCAAGAGGAAAGGATATTTATTAATCTCTCAGGACTGAAATAAAGCAATGTTCCCTACCTCAAACAAAAAGTTATATAAATTTCATTTCAAAAATTGGTTTATAAAGGGTAACATTATCTTAACTATAAGATTTTCCGTACACAGATTTAACTAAAATACTACCTATTTAAAAATGTAATTTACACCCTGATTCAACAACATACTTAAACTAATCTGATTGACCATTAATAGGACTTCAACAAAAGTTTTAAAAGTTAAAGATTCATTTAAATTGCTTTGGTAAACTGAAGCTATGATGTGTGACAAGATTTCCACTGCATCCTTAATATTTATATGACCGCATAACAGTAGGGCAAATGACAAACCATTTCATTTCACAAATATATTTATTAAATATTTATTAACTATATGAAGGCATGGAAATGGAAAAATTACATGGATGATGAATGTGACCATGCACATTTCTGAATAGATCTGGCCTAACAGAGCCATTACACCTCATCTTATAATTAGGTCCTATCAAATTCATGGCCATGAAAAATGCATCACAAACCATGAAATCTGGTCTCCCCCACAAAATTTGTTCTTTTATTTACCCTGTACTATAGGCACAGGTGGCCTTTGGCTATTGGGGGCACTAGGTGAAGGCTCATTGTGGGGCCCCCTATAGGTCTACAGAGGCCCCCCTGCCTCCGGCTCCAGCCCCAGGGTCCAGCTCCTCCATCTGCGGCTGACAGAGACAGACACTGCTTTTGGGGTAGGTGAAGCAGGAGATGGGGCCCCTTACTGCTCGGGGCCTGAGGTGTGCACCTGCTTCGCTTACCCCAAAAGCCGCCTCTGACTATAGGGCAAATAGGATAAAAGAATATATAAGTGAACAGCGTTTCTCACACCTGGGGGTAGTCTTCATGGTGGCAGCAAAATCACTGCTGTCAGATCGACCTTCCTGATTGACTGATCGGGTCCGTCAAGACCTGCTCTATTGATTGGGAAGTGGATCCATTAAGACCACCCTGACAACTGGAGAAGTGCCGGGCCTCCCTTGGACTCAGCACAGTGGACATGCTGGGCATAGGGCACTCAAACTGAGATATGCAAGTTAATTTAAGTAACTTACTTACCTTTGTTCGACTGCCACCGAAAACAGCGTGCAACATAGACCTGCCCTGGGGATCCCAACCCAAAAGGAGGTTGCAAGGCTATTTTATAGTGGGTTGTGGTATTGCCATCTTTACTTTTAAGCTCTCTTCAGAGCTGGGTGCCCGGCCAGCAGCTGCTGCTCTCCAATCAGCCAGTTCCAAAGGCAGCACCGTCACTAGCAGCAGTAAGCATGGCATGGAATGGTAAGGTATTGCCACTCTTACTTCTGTACTATTAATGGCAGTGGTGATGGTGCTGCTTTCAAAGATGGCCAGTGGGCTTTCCACTGCTGCTCTCCAGCCAACTAACATTGAAGGAAGCATAGAAGTAAAGGTGGCAACCTGCTGTTGGGTGGGGACCCCTAGTTTGAAAAATGCTGAGTCTTAAGCATTTTACATGTTTATATTTTGTCATTTTAAAATACATATTCATGATTTGCTGAAACACTGTGAAATTTAAGATTTAAATATCTGAAACCACGAAATTCAAGATTTAAAAAATACTGTGACCATGAAATTCACCCAAATGGACTGCGAATTTGGCAGTCTTATTCATAAAGCACTCCGAAGCCACCCAGCACCTACTTCAAAGTTCGTATCAAAGTTTGTAGGAAATCTAGATGACTTTTCCCTGGGGTCCTAGATTGACAGCTATCTTAAGGCCCCTTTATGCTACTTAGACTGGTGCAAAGGGGCTATACAACACACATACAGCACTCAAGAACACTCCTGGTACAGGGGGCCATTATACCAGTAAGCGAACTGGCTCTGCCATCTCTGGGTCACCTCCACAGAAGACACATGCATTCTGGTGGAGGAAGAAAGGGAAGGAAACAGGAGGGATCCTAGCAGGGGTGGGGTGGAGGTTACCCTAGAAATTCTATGGAGAAATTCACGAGTCATTGCTATAGAGATGCAATTTAGTGACGCTCTTAGGCCATCGTAACCTGAGCTAGCCACTAGCAGATCTTGGATATTAAGCAGGGACAAATTTGCTCCAAGGTACTTTGGAAGTTATATTACTAATTATTAATATTACTAATATTATTACCTCCTTTGTCCTGCCTGTCAAACATCCATTACTTAAAAAGCCTAATACAATATTTGCTTTTTTGCAGGAGCAGCTACACACTGTTACGGTCATGTCTAATTTTTTGTCTCATTAAATCCCCAAATCCCACTCTGCATTACCTCTTCCTGGCCTATTATCTGTTGTGTATTTCAGAGAGGCTTTTTCCTTCAAGTGCATTGTCTGCATTTATCCAAAATTAATTACAATCTCAATGATTTATGCCTAGTTCTCTAATCCTTAGTCCTGTAGGTTATTCTTCAATTGCTTTCTTTTCTGCAAGGCTTTTCTAATCTCTTCTAGTTTGATACTGTCAGTAAAACTGATCAACATAAAATCACTACACCTCCCACACTAGATCTTCTCAGGCATGGGGCTGTGACCCTCAATATAAGCTATGAGTAGCTCTGTAAGGGATATAGAGGAATTGCATTTTTACAAATGCTAAACGGTCAGAGACTTTTTTAAAATCTAGAATGGTCACTTACACTAAGTAGTAGTGTTCTTCATGACGTCGTAGACGTGTGGATCCGATTGTAAGTGCACATGCACCCAATGTGGATATGGGAGGAGTCTTGTGAACTGCAGTTTTGGTTGGGGCCACACATGTACCTATATCTTCTCATTCGAAGGCACAGATGGTGGAGTGGCTGCAACTTTCCCTGAGTTTCCTGCAATCTGAAGCCCATGTTTACTGAGGTCTCCAAAAGAGGGAAAGGAGGAGAGTCATGGATCCTACACTTCCAACACCTCTCAAAGAACTACAGTTATCATAGGTAAAGTATTATTCTTTATTATTTCAATGTTAGCAATGAGAATCATCAATGTAGGTAACTGGCAAGCAGTATCTTCTTCAAATGGTGAGATCAAGGAGTTTCAGCTTCATTAGTTGAACAGTAACTTCATACTAATGAAACTTGACAACTGACCCAGCACCAAAGTCCAATGCATAATGTTCAATAGGGTCAATGGGTAACTTCATATCACTGGCTTGCAGATTTCAGATATCAACGGATTTCAGAAGCAAATGGGGGATGTTTGTCCAGAACACTCAACCAGCCAACTTACATGTCATCTAGGGCAGTGATTTCAGGTATGCATGGAATACCTGACAGTCATTTTGTGATAAGAGTTCCAAGCAGTCTGGGAGCTGGATTGGCAGTTGTATGAACAATTGCATTAGGTTTTGCAGGTAAAACTTCTTTGGCCAGCAGGAAGTTACAAGGAAAACTATGGTCTAGTCTTGCTTGATCTTGGAGATCAGTTTAAGAATAAGGGGACTAGGTAGAAAGACGTATTAGAAACCTTGATTCCACTGCAGAAAGAAGGAATCTGGTAACAATCTTGGGCTCATTCCTCAACTAGAGCAAAAGTTCTTGGCACTGTTCTCGGTAGCAAAGATATCTACCACAGGATTGTCTCACTGTTGGAATATCAGCTCTATGATGGAGCTATGCAGCAGCCACTTGTAACTTGAGACAGGTGGCTTGCTTGAAGTCTGCAAGGTTGTGGTGGAGGTTAAGTGCCACTAGGACTAACCCTCATTGGTGACCCCATATCCAGAACTTGAGAGCTTCCAGGTAGATGGCTGATAAGCAGGCAGCTCCTTGCTTGCTTATGTAGTACATGGAAGAGATGTTTGCTATCAGGATTTGCACGGTGGAATTTTGGAGAAGAGGTAGCAATTATTATTGTTATTTGCATTATCTGCCATATAGCCAGTCTGATGGTCCTGAATATCAGTACATTTAAGTGAACTGCCATATCCTCTGGGGATCAGGTGTGACATGCTGTACCTCAAATTTACACTCTGTGATCTCCCCAGATTCATCATTCATATATGGTTGTGAAACTTTATACAATGCTTGTTGTGTAAAATGCAATATGAAAGGTCATAATCTGCTGAAACTCACTGTCTGGCCAAAATATGTATATTGTTAGTGTGTATGAAGTTACAAGATTTTGCTATACGGTTGTTACTGAAATATGTTGAGAGTTTTGGAGTCACTCACACTTCACACTCCCTGTCAGTATCAGAGTCAGGGAAACTAATCATCCAAACAGCAGACCAAATCTGGTAATGAATCCTGGTCATGTGCCACCTGAGGCACGTTGCACATATGCTAAGAAGTTCTCCAGTGACAACAAAAGAGATAATTCACACCCAAGAAGGTGTTAAACAACCGGGAATGGTAAACAATACATTTACTAATCAGTAAGAAACGGCTGCACAAGCCTCACACAATAGGGACTGCTCAACTCTGAGTCAGCAAGGCCCAATAGGACATGTCTGGGCCAGTTTCTTTCCAGGGACATTTTCTTCCTTTAAGACCATAAAATAAGGGACAGTGGCATCCTGAGACACCCCACTCCTCTCCTGGCCTATGCTGAAGGCAACAAGAACACTGGGAAGACAAAGACATTGGTCCCAGCGTGAGAAAGAAATTCTTAGTCTAATAAGATTTAGGATTTAGACTACACATTTACTTTTTTATTTTCTTTGGTAACTATCTCTGATCTTTACACCTACCACTTATAATCACTTAAAATCTATCTTTCTGTAGCTATTAAACTTATTAAATGTTTTATCCTCACCAGAGAGTTTGTCTAAAGTGCTTGGGAAATCTATTCAGGTTACAAAGGTTGGTGCATGTCCACCTTCTTTGACGAAGTGACATACTATTTGATAAGCTTGCACTGTTCAAGAGAAGATCTTTAATAGCATAAAACAGTATATTTCTTGGGTTAAAGGCTGGGTGCATGGGAGGTTTGCTTGTTTTTCCCTGTGTATGGATCATGAATAACTTGGGAACCCTTCGTACAATTTAGCTAGGGGTGTCTCTGTATGCTGGTAGCTGAGTGATAACAGCACCTGGAGGGGTTTGCTATTTGTCACTGGCAAAGCATTGGAATAGACAGACCAGGCTGGAGAGTTAAGGGGCACAGCAGTCCCAGAGTTCAAAGTTGCATCCTGGAGTCCTGTCGCACCAGGTTCCCTGCATATATACATGATCCAAGTGGGCTTTCCAACCTGTCAAAGACAATTCTGCGATCAAGATCACTGTGGGAGCTGAAATGATACCCTTATTCACATTTTTGTTGTCTAGCTACATATTCAGAACAGACATATTACAATCAAATATCACATCTTTCTTGGAGAACAGGCCAACCTAAGCTAGAGTTTTAGTGACCACATGTGAAATCTAACAAGTGGTGTCAAGTAAGTGCACATATGGTCTAGGTATGAAGCCAAGGTATGCACGTAATGTTGTATTCTGACTTTATTCCATGTAGGTGCAACTGTAGTGGTAGGAATCAGTCCTCCATGACATAAGCTCTTCCCAGGCCGAATCTGATTATGGTCTATCTACAGTGATAGGATAAAAGACAGTTTTTTATATTTCACTAGGAGGCCTAGGCAGGTTCTTAGGAAAAGGGCATGTTCTAGACTTTACATACATACCTTAACCCATGCACACCACCCCCACTGGGATCTGAATCTCTGCAGCCAATCATCCAAGTAAGGGTACAGATGGATGCCCCTCCTCCACAGCTGTGCCACCACCAGGCACTTCATAAAAGACCCTAGGGAGGGTCTGTAGAGTCTGAATGGCAGCACTTTATAATTATAATGATTGGACCACTCTGTGACTCTGAGGTACATTCTGTGGACCAGATGGATATCTAGGTGGGCGTATGTGTCGTGTAAATCAAAACCCACAAACCAGTCCTGAGCCTTAAGGCATGGAATGATGGATGCTGTCACTATCAGCCTTGGCTGTCACTCTTGAGAATAGGTCATTGCCTCTATTGAGCTGGTATTTATAGGGCAGGTGGTAGGTGCTGAGGTACAGATTCCAAGAGATCTGAGCTTGGCCCTTGGATCATTATGTGAATGGTGTGCTTCATCAGTGAGTCTGCTGAAGAGCTCCAGAGTTCTATCCCCTCTAAACTCTAGTGGACTGGACATCTTGGGGGGATACCAGACTGTTATGGCCATGACCACTGACCTGGCAACTGCACTGGATGCATTCATAGACTGTTGCATTGCTGTTCTAATGAACCTCTGGGTTCTGGCACTTTTTTATGATCTCCTTCTGTTTCTCTTTATACTCCTGCAAGAACCTGGATAGAAAAGGAGTCACTCCCACCCATGTGAGAAAGCTATGCTTTTCAAACAGGGCCTGTCAGTTCACTGTGTGAAGATGTAATAAGGTGAAGGAATATGTCTTGTGGCCAAGAAAGTCCAACTTCTTAGTATCCTTGTCCACCAGGGTGTCTTTGTAGATCTGGACTTCTCTTGCACTGCCGACCCTACCATGGACCCTGGATATGGTCTGTATAAAAATGTTCAAAGTACTCGAGTTATTTGATATTTTTTCCACTTGTTTGGATGTGGAAAAAACTGTGGCAAAGTCCTTCCACCAACTTGACTATACCCATGTTGATGGACAAGAGTGGCATTGGCCAATCTAATGGAGTTCAAGATGTCAAAAAGCATATGGAACTTTCCTTGTATCACTGTGCTTTCAATGCCCAGGGTTTCTGGGGTCAGGGGATCATGCAATACTCTGAAATCATCAGTTACTGAAATGGAGACCAGCATCACTGTCTTGTCTGGCTATTTGGGCAACGTTTGGGGTCCCTCTTGTCCCTCTGTTGTCAGTTAAGTTTGATCCCAGACTGATATTTCAGTCTGGTCTGGGAGGCCTCATTAACAATACAACTAGTGAGTGAGAACTCCACTTTTTTGAAGTGTAGAAAGGAGGAACATGTGCGACGAAGATCCTCCATAAGAACAAAACTGACAGGGTGGCATACTATATGGATACTAGACTGGTTGCTGTTGGCCAGTATACTGCCATTCATATCTGACTTGAGGTGGAGCCTTGAATAGCATCCCTTTAGTCTCCTTCTTGGGGGTCACATTCTAATGATAAAAATGAGGCTTCAATTTTTGATGCCGGTGAAAATGAATAGCTTAATAGAAGAGATAAGGAATATGCCTCCTGAAATGGTGGTACTGTGGAAAGTACAGCCCCAGTTGGGATGATATCTGTGTCACCAGGGTCTCAATGTGGAACAGGTCTATAAAAGTGATGTTGAGTCTCCAGTGCCATGAATCTTGAGTCTGTGATTGGCTTGGTCATCAGCACCAATGTCATTTTCACTGTTATCACTCCTGCATGGCACTCGTCTTCTGGCTTGAGTCCCTTTCCTTCAGGCTGGCAAAATATGAGTAGGTTGTTTTTTTTCCTGGTGTTTCCTGCAAAAAGAACCTGCCTGATGTTTGGAGCAATCTTTATGCTACATACTGGCTTCTCTCTCAGGTGGCAGAGGCTGAGGTGTAAGATCGTGCTGGATCCATAGGTACCAAGACTGAAGCCGAGGCTGCCAGTGTTGAGACTGCTGGTGCCAAGTTTTATGGTAAAGAGGTCACTGGTGCCAGTCTTGATGGAATAGAGGCCATTGGCATTGAGAATGAAAGTGTTCTCAGCACTTTCACCCCTCTTGGCTGTCTTCTTCTCATGTCTCATCCCAAAGCACCTCTGCTCTACTTACACTACACTGATGACATCTTCATCATCTGGACCCATGGTAAGGATGCCCTTAAAGATTTCCACAGAGATTTCAACGATTTCCACTCCACAATCAAACTTAGCCTGGGACACTACACATAGGAGATCAACCTTCTGGACCCTACACTGCAAATTACTGATGGACACATAAAAACTACCCTATACTGAAAATCTACTGATCGCTATAGTTACCTACATCCCTCGAGCTTTCATCCAAGACACCACACAATCCATTGTCTACAGTCAAGTCCTAAGATATAACCGCATTTGCTCTGATCCTTCGGACAGAGACAGACACCTTCAGGATCTCTATCAAGCATTCTTAAAACTACAATACTCATCCGCGGAAGTGAAGAAACAGATTGACAGAGACAGACAGGTACGCAGAAGTCAACTACTAGAGGAGAAGCCCAAGAAAGAAAACAACAGAACGCCACTGCTCATCACCTACAACCCCCAAGTCAGACCTCTTCAACACATCTTCAAAGATCTACTGCCTATTCTACAAGACGGTCCCTCACTCTCTCAAGCCTTGAGAAACAGACCTCTCCTTGCTTACAGACAGCTCCCCAAACTTAAGCAGATATTCACCAACAACTACAGACCAAACAACAGAAACATTAAAGCAGGAACATATCCCTGCAATAAACCATGTTGCCAACTTTGCCCTCATATCTATACTAAAGACACCATCACAGGACCTAATCTAGCCAGTTACTCCATCAAGGACTCGTTCACCTGCTCATCCACCAATGTGATTTACGCCATCATGTGCTGGAAATGCCACCCTGCCTTATATATTAGACGAACAGGATAGTCTCTACGTTAAAAAAAAATAAATGGATACAAATCTGACAACAGAAATCACAACATTCAAAAACCAATAGGGGAACACGTCAATCTCCCTGCTCATTCCATCGATTATTTGTTAATAGCTGTGCTCAAAACAAATGAACAACAAATTCCAGCTTCAAAGAGAAACAGCAGAATTGGAATTTATATGCAAATTTGATTCCGTTGCCTCAGAGTTAAACAGGGACTACGGATTTTTTTCTCAATACAGCAGGTGATTTGACCTCACCTTCCTCCATATGCTGTTCTCCAGTGTTTGAATCTCAACACCTATTTGATTTGCTGTTACAGCCTGACCTGATACTATGTCATACACTTCCCTGATTTATTTTCCTCCCATTCTGTAAGATCCCCATCTTCAATGCATCTGACGAAGTGGGATTTTCTCCCACGAAAGTTCATGAAATAAATAAATTCGTTAGTCTTTACAAGTGCCACAGGACTCCTTGTTTGTTTTGCTGAATTAGACTAACACGGCTACCACTCTGGAACTTCTTCTCATTATGGATACTGGAGTATGGTGCCTGCTTGAGCGGTTATTAAATTAATTCTTCATTAAATTGAAATTCCTCAATGAAATAACTGCCTCTAGATCCAAAGTGACCTTGTTGGACTTCAGCAATAGGTATAGGTTGAGACAAATAACCCTTGATTTATGGGGCCTTGAGGAGATAGACTTGGAATAGATGCTCAGTTTGCTAGTCTAAGAGACCCCTAGATTGTCCAGATAATTTGTGTGCAGTGGGTGGGTGATGGATGGTGCCAAGTGACACACTCCACAGGACAGGAGGATAGTTGGATTATTTAGATTTCGGGGTTTTTTAACACCAATAGCAATCAAGTATAGATTAAGGAAGAGGACAGTGTTCTTCTCACAGTGGATTTGAGGGGGAAAAGAAAAAGGTTATAAAGCTCTGAAAAGGGGAATGCATCAAGAGGAAACGGAGGGAAGGTCATAGAAGCTCCATTAGGGACGCCCTTACACAAAAGCACAAGAAGGTATCGGGTGCATGCATAGCCTTGGTGAACACTGCTTTTCAAAAGTCTTGTGCATGAACCACATGTGCCTACACTGGAATCCTCATCGTCACACACTCAAAGAACTATAAGACATATTCTTGCCAGATAACATTAGAAATATTATTCCAGGTACACAGGAAATCACTAATGCAGTGTGTTCCTTTTACAGCATTTTTGGCCTTCAGAGCTGAAACTGCACAGAAAAGTCTTGTTTCCATAGTATTCATTTCGGAACAACATTCTAACTTTTCAATTAGATTCTTAAGCAGGACCACACCAAAAATTTTGCCAAAATCTAAGTATACATGGCTGTCCTGATCACATAGATAAGTATAATTAAGAAAAACTGTCTTAAAGTTACTAGAGTAAAAGCACAGTGAAACAATTGTAACAAGATCCCTGGACATCACAGAGCTTAATCCAAGGCCTCTGTCCAGTAAGGTCACACTGATGTGTCTACATTTAGGCATGTGCTTAAGTACCTTGCTGAATTGGGGCTCTGGCTCATAATATTTGCAAAAGCTCAGCAAAATTGTCTGGCACAATTATCTCTTCATGAACCCTGAGCTTCAGCTGGTCATTTTCTAAGTGTTTACACATCGATTTCTTTATGACCTTAAAGCTTAAAGTTATAGCATTCTGCCTCCCTAAAATTTTGGGGGGTTAACTCTTGCGCCTTATACCATCTTTCTGCCTCTGGCCCCAGTTCAAGGGAGCACTGATACATGTTATAAAGCCACACTGGCTTCAAAATTAAAGTTAAGCATGTGCTTAAGTGTTTTGCCAAATTGAAATCTTAATTCCTGGAAAGGGCATATGCTTCATTACCGCTGCATATCTCATCACGTTCTACTGCCTTTCCTACAGGGGAAAAAAAAAATAAAAATCAAAACTGCTATTTTATTTATTTTAAAATTTCCAGGAAAATGCTGCATCCTAACCTCCTTTCCTGCATACATATATATTTAAAACTTGGTTCCAAAGAATTAGTTGCTGAGCTGTGTCAGATTCAGGTGGCTTTGCAAACTAAGGCCTTATCTACACTAGTTCTTATGCCAGCAAAACTTTTATTACTCAGCGGTGTGGAAAACCACCACCCTACAAGTGACACAAGTTTTGCTAGCATAAGAGCTTATGCGGACAGAGCTATGTCTCCCCCAGACGTAGCTACTGCAGCTCATTTAGGTGCTTTTATTATGTCGGCAGGAGAGTTCTCTCCCATCGACGTAACATGGCTACACAAGCATTCTTACAGTGGTGCAGCTGTACTGAAACAGCTGTGCCGCTGTAAGTGTTAAGTGCAGACTAGCCCTAAGTGAGCACATGTTAGGCTGAAAGAGATATTTTCAGGAAATCTATTGAAGTCTGGATTGCGTACACATTTATTTAAAATGAACCCAACAAAAAATAAATAAAAACAAAATCTCACCTTAATTTTGCCAACCCTTGCACAGATATGTTATTATGGGAAAGTCTGGCAGAGCTGACATGTTCCTACCAGTGTCTCAGACAGTCACACATTTTAGCATACCCACTGTGTTACCTACCATGAATGACTAGGGCATGTTTCATTAACCTCTTTGTTAAGTATCAGCTATTTTAGCAACAGGAAAACTAACTCATATATATACCTTTGCAGTATGTCCATTGCCAGCTACCTGAGTACTCTGCAGTTCAGGAAGCGTGGATGAAGGAGCTGTGTGGATTGGGCTATGTTGCTGGCTGGGTTTCTGTTCAGGTAAACCTGCTGCTTTTTTCCTTTGAGCTGCAATTTGAGACAAAACACTATCTGCACTGCCACCTGAGAAGGAACCATAAATAAAAAAAAAGTTAGGTACAAGCAGCTCACTGCATAAATTGATGCAATTTTGAAAACAGATTAACCCAACTCCTGTACCACCCCCAAAAAACCTCAGTGCATGGACAGAAATCCCATTACAGCAGGGCTGGTTGTCTTTTTAGGAGTCACTGTATCTTCATGGGGAACAGTTAGGTTCCCAGGAAGGCCCTGCGTCTTTCCTGGATTGGTCTTTGGTATGCAGGAAAATAGAAGCAAACCAACAAGAATGGGAAAACCTGCTAAATCCCCAGTCTCAGTGTAAGAAATTCCCACTGCATTTATGAATGCTAAATTATTGCCAAACTCAGAGAAATGTCTAAGCAGTGCTGTTGAAGCACTTGACCCATCACGTTTCACTATAGAGCTGTCACTGGAATTTGGTGAAAGTGACATGAATTTTTTATGTTCCAAGTTTGGCATTGCGTTTAATGAAGTGAAATGTGCATATCAGGACTATAAAGATCATAATACTTCTTGTGTTATGCAGTGTTTGCTAGTTTGTGACAATAATTGATATAGACATAAATGCCATATAAAATTATAAATATGTTTATGGCGTGATAACCGAGGCATATGGTACTAAGAAGTGGTTGCATATACCTACTTGGGCTGGGACCCGCACATGCATGTAGGGGGCCCGGACAACATGGGAAGGGGGCCCAGAGATTAGGAGGGTTCTGGGGCCCAGCGAATTATACGTTAACCACTGGTGATAACAATGCCAGATGGGGTTTGCTGCTTCTTACTAGCAAGAGATTATGAGATACAGCCCAGGTTGGAGAGTTAAGGGGGCACAGCGATCCCACAATTAGAGGCTGCACGCTGGGAAAACCCATCACACCTACCTCCTCATGTATCTCTTAACGTTTGTACAGTAATTTGAATTCATGAAGCACAATCTAAATGCTAAGCATTATTAACTGAAGCTGTTCACCTGCCCACCTATAAGTCTAATGAGCTCCAATTTCTGCAGCAGGCCTTAGCATATGAGGCGTAGCAGGAGCAAACCATATGGGGAGGTTGCCGCCACCCTTGGAAAGTATCACGTCAGTGACAATATATCACCAGTATAAGTGAACAGGAGAAGAGCAAATATTTGAAAGGCAGACAAATGAGGGAAAGAAAGCCCGCAAAGTTTATCTAAAGTGCCAGAGACAGGAGGCTGAGAGCTGCTCTCCATGCTTACAGGAAAGCGGCAATGAAAGACTAAAAGGCTGGGTGGGAAGGTAAGCCTGTGTGTACCTTTGGGCTTTCACTGTTCCCTGCCTCCAGGTTTCACTAGGTGTATTGGAATCCCAACAGGAAATGAGAAGAGGGAATGCCTGACAAATTAAACTTAACTCTTTTCAATTATTTGTATCCAAACCTCAAACTTTCTTCTCAATACACAGGACAACAGGATCCAGGTACCAATTCCAGGTTTTTGTGCTGCTAACAAAGATGGGCTTGCCAGCTGGTCAAAGGGCATCACACACCCTAACCATATGTGAAAGTCAAAAATTGGTGAGAGATGGTCCTAAATTCTCCTTAAAGAGCCAGCCCAGTCTGTACCAGAGTCTTACTGTGTGAGGGGGCTCTATGAAGGCAGAGTGAAATTCTGGCCCTATTAAAGTCATGGCAAAATTCTCACTGATTTCAATGGAGTCAGAATTGCACCAATGGTCCCTATCCTGAAGAATTTCTCAATCTGAAAAGATACAGATGAAGAATGAAGAAAAAATGCGTGTAAACAAAAGTCATCAAGATGATGGCAGACACACATTGTTAGCTGCAATTATTTCCTTAAATCCTCCTGACCACCTCCACGAACGAAAATCACTCAGATGTTTCTGATGAACCCACCGGGCTGCTGGACTTGTGAAATCCACCCCTGGTGCTTCAGGCACTTTACTGCTCCTTGTCTTCTCTTCCCTGAAGTGTGAGACCTTTCATAGGCCACCCCCTTGGAGATGTTGTTGGTGGCCTTCAGGTAGGTATGTGGGGAGACCTGCCCATTTCTTGTTTGTGCGGCACTGCATCCTGTTAAATCAACTGAGCAGAGAGCTACAGGAGTAAGGCTGCTAGATGCCTTTCATAATTAGTCTTCTGTTTCAGGAAATTGTGTGAGAAGAAGTTGAGAATAGGGAAAAACACATCTAATTCTCAGAAGATAATAAAATATGGGGAGTAGATGCTGCTGTCAGAAGAATTTGGGCAGCAGCTGTAACATTGCAGAGTTACAAAGGCTATCCAGTAGGGTTCTTTTCCTGTGGATGGGAGTTTACACTGTAAACTCTTCAGGGCAGTAACTATCTTTTTATTTGTGTACGTTACCTAGCATAATGGGGCCCCAATCCAGACTGGGTCCTCTAGGCATTATCCCAGGAAAAATGATAAAATGTATTTGGTGGATGAGAAGAAAACTCTAAAACAACCCAAAAATGTCCAGTGACCACCTGTTTAATGCAAAAATCATCCCCCTCCTTCCCCCAGTAAGGCTAGATTCTATCCAAACCAGCAACCGTTCATGGGGACTTGGGATGGTCAATGTTTGAAGCAGTGAAGAGGGTTGATTCAGTCTTTTCCCCACTATGAGCTGAAGTGGTTTCTGATCTTTCTGTAGAAAGACATGGGGTGTTTCTATACCTCCTGGGTCTAAAATCTGTAGCAATTCTGATTACTTTTTTTCCCCACTTGGTGAAAAATACCTTTTACATTCAAGATGAAAATATATGGAAAAAAAGTCCCAGGTTGCAGCTGCAATAACATAGGAAAATGGCAGACAACAGGAGTATTAATTTTATGGATTTCAAGATGAGAAAGAAACATTCTGATCATATAGTCTGACCTCCTGCATTACACTGGCCACAGAATTTCTCACCCAGTGATACTTGCTAGATAAAGTAGTTTTTTTGGAGATGATCCGTAAAGAATCCTCATGTGGCTATAAGCAGGTTCATTCCCCTGGGAGAACTGACAGGTGTCAGTATCCTCTGCTCTGTCAAAATATTACAAATATATTCCTTTATATTTGGAAAACTGTTGAATCTTTAGATTACTTTTCAAGTGATGTGCATCATATACCTTCCTTAGTGGTATGATCTTTTGCTCTGTATTCTGGGAATGTGTCACATGTTAAACAATAGATTTTGAAGTCAAAATTTTTTCTTGCATGTTAAAATTGCCAGTTACATTATGAAATATTATTTATCTTCACACACTTAACCCACACTTACAAAAACAGTTTTCAAAATAGTATGCTACATTATCCAACGTTATGTAGATCATGTTATGAAAGTCTCTACCATAATATAAGCAAATATGGGATAAAGCAGACAAGGCTTTTTAGTAGGATTTATGATTAGAATATCTTGTTTGCATCATAGTATTTTGGATAGGCATGCATGTTTCAAGTTTGATTTTTTGTTTCTTTTCATTAAAACATCAGAACATTTCAACCAAAAAAAGAAAAAGTGACACATGAAGAAACACTAAACTCAGGAAAGAAATATTGAGATGGAAACATATCCTTTAGAACATTCCCAATCCTGTAATCTAATTCGTATGCATGTACCACCATTAAAGTCCTCTATGGGTCCAACTGAGTGATTGGGCCCTTAGTCCTCTACCGTGACTGTCTGTGGTTCCAGTTCCACCAAAGTCCATGGGAATTTTGCAGGCACTTGCATAACTTCTACCTTGCCTGTGAAATTAAATTACTTAATTGACTGTCTTAATGATTTTTATACATGGAATTAAAATATATATATCACCTGATTTATTATGGAGTTCACCATGTCTGTTAATTCCAGTTATGTTGTTGGATCCACCAGATGAGTGTGGCGAGTGGTTGAAATTGCTTGAATTAGAGGGAGAAGCGGGTCTTCTTGCAAAGGTTGGCAATTTGACTGATCTATTACCTTTGGTAACAGATGCCTGAAAGAGCAAGGAATATATTGACTTTTTTCATTTCTTTCTTAAAGAAATGCCAGATAAAGCGTTAAACACAATTTTGCTTACCACAAGAAATTAATGGCTTTCTTGGAGGATCAAAATGGACATCAGAAACGAACATGACTTGAACGTGACTATTCTCTTGAACATTACAAAATCATAATTCAAAAAAGAATAAAGTAGGTAATATAAAAATAGTTCTCTTCCTTTCATTTTGTGCAAAAATCTCACCAATATATCATGGGCAATACAAAATCTCAACATCAGTGCATAAAATCACATGTAAAATTTATCTAATACAAACTCATGCTCTAGTCTCCCCCGTCTTACAAAATCACCCTTGAACTCCCTATCTGCTTCTCTACCACCTCTTTGCCCCTCCACACTAACTAAATTACAACTACTGCTGTGACTTCTCTTTTGTCTCTATTCTCAACTGTCTTTAATTCCACTTCAGCCTTTTTCATTCCACAGCAAATGTTCTCAGGAAAGGCTCCGATGATTTTATGGCCAACTCCTAAGGCCTCAATGTCATCCACATCCTCCTTGAACTCTTTTATATCACCATCCACTCGCCACTCTCTCGTGCCAGTGCCCTTTGTACTTCCATCCTCTGATAGTGGTTCTCTTATCTGTCTGATTGTTTCTTCAGTCTCTGGTTTGGTGACTTCTTCTCCAT
Source organism: Pelusios castaneus (assembly GCA_007922175.1). Classification (NCBI taxonomy): domain Eukaryota; kingdom Metazoa; phylum Chordata; order Testudines; family Pelomedusidae; genus Pelusios; species Pelusios castaneus. Next base: position 30,906,639 of record ML685756.1, on the reverse strand, counting down.
CCTTCTAACCTTGAGTTAATTCCTTCCCCGCTCCATACCTGGCTCTTTGCTCCTTCCACACAATATCAACTCATGCTGCTGTCATCTTTATGATCACTGACTCTTAGATTTACCTTTCTATTAACATATCTCCTTCCATCAAATCCTATATCCTTTCCAATCTGACATCTCTTGGGAATGTCCAGCTGTCAACTTAAACCAACTTATACTTAATGTGGCCCAAACCATGCTTTTGATTTCTCTCCAATGCCCTTCATCTAGGGTAGCCATAACATGCAACTCTGCAATTTTTTTCTGAACTAGTAAAAAAAGTCTTCCTTTTTCCTTGGCTAGGTGGACTGAGCTCTGGAGAGAAATACACCCATTCTTTTTACTACTTCCTGTAACCAGGAATCTAAAACATATCAAAGATCCATACGTTATCACTTAGACCTGGTCTACATTGGCCACAGATTTCGGTGGCAGTGAAAAGGAGATACACAAGCTACTTCAGTAACTTGTGTATCACCTGTCACCCTCCTACTTACCATAGTGTCCCCACCGTGTTACATTGATGGGAAACGCCTTCCCATTGATGCAGCACTGTGCTCCTTGCCAGGGTGGTCTTAACAGATTGACTTCTGGTGACTTCCAGGTTTGACTGATTGTGTTTTTACTGATTCTCAATCGAACATGCACATTTGATCCTGCCCTGTCAGCAGTACCGCCGGTAGTCTAGACATAGCTTAAGTCTCATATGAAACAAGATTATTTCCTTTTGTCTCTCGTTGCCTGCTGATGTAGTCTTGGAAGTATGTATGCCTTTTCTATAAGAAGTAGGACTTATTCAGGACTTTTCGTGAAAGCCTACAGCTTTAGTTGATTAAGAAATGAAATTTAATACTCATTTCCTGGTTCACTGGATCCTCAGCAGCCACAATTTTTACCATACACTTAGTTTTCCAAAACTGCATGCTTAGAGGTATCTCATTTCTTTTCTTTCACTTGAGTTATATTTTTCCCCTCCTTCCTTCTTGAACTCACTTAAAACTCTGAGTAACTCCTGGCCTGGGAGGGGCCTACTTGTGGGGACTAAATCATATCATTTGGAATCTACGATCACCTCAGCAGTTTATTACAAAACCTTCCTAGTTCTGGAGCTTAGTGTGTTTAAGAAAAAGCGTGGCATGAAAGCTCTTACTCTACTTAAGCTTCTCAGAAAAGTATATTCTTCCTGAGTAACTGAGTTGAGTGGGACAAACCATTTTAAAAATATGGATTTATTTATTTATTTTTAAAACCCTCTCACTGGAAAATACATGATTCTACCAAGTGTTCTCACAGCTACATGTTGGAAGAATCCAAGAGGACCAGTAGCCTAAGAGACAGTTATCAAACTACTGTGTCTTATAAAGCAAAATTTCCTGGAGGTAACAAAATACAATATTTTGTTGTGTAATACATTTACTTACTATGTCAGAGTTTGTGCTAATGATAAAGTCATGCCTGATCCCTCGCTGCGGCAAGGAAGTCCTCATCTCTTCAGTCTTGCCATCTTTGTTCATTCGTGTTCGGTCAGAATTCCAGAGCTCAGAACTTGAAGGAGGTAAGAACGGAGGAATAACTGCTTTCAGTTTATCACTCGGTAGCCTAGTAAATGGCGCACCAATTCTTAACTGATAAGAAAAGGAAAAGACCTCTTTTTAGAAAGATTTATTTGACTCTAACAATATGCAATTAAAGCAGGAAATGAAGCAACATAGGGAATGGAAGACTTCTAATATACATTAACTAAACAAAAATATGGCGGGGAGTAAGTGGATTTTTACACAGACCAAAGTAAAATTTAACACAAACATCTCTGAAGATGTGCAATATAAATAAATAATAAATTTAACACATAAACATCTCTGAGGATGTGCAATATAAATAAATAAATAAATAGACTCTATACCAACAATCATTAAAGCTGTAATCATAAGCCTCATGTATTGGATCGAAAACTGGTTAGATCAACGGGCTCAGCGGGTAGGAATCAATGGCTCCATGTCTGGTTGGCAACCGGTAACGAGTGGAGTGCCCCAGGGGTCGGTCCTGGGGCTGGTTCTATTCAACATCTTCATTAATGATCTTGATGATGGAATAGACTGCGTGCTTAGTAAGTTTGCGGATGACACCAAGTTGGGGGGAGTGGTAGATACTCTGGAGGGCAGGGACAGGATCCAGAGAGACTTGGACAAATTGGAACAGTGGGCCGAAAGAAACCTCATGAGGTTCAACAAAGACAAGTGCAAAGTCCTGCACTTAGGACGGAAAAATCCCATGCACTGCTACAGGCTGGGGACCGATCAGCTAAGTAGCAGCGCTGTAGAAAAGGACCTGGGAGTTATGATGGACGGGAAGATGAATATGAGCCAACAGTGTGCCCTTGTTGCCAAAAAGGCCAATGGCATATTAGGC
>ML685756.1:30873249-30903800 GCA_007922175.1 Pelusios castaneus | reverse complement strand
AGCAGCTGGAGCGCAGGCTGGCACCCGCGCTCCAGCTGCACAGCAGCGGGCAGCTGGAGCGCTGGTCTCCAGCTCTCCCTCCTCGTTGGGACCGCAGGGTCCCGGCTAAGAGGGAGCATGGGGAGCGTGGAGCTTCCTTCTCCCCAGGGTCCGTGCTCCAGCGTGGGACCTGGGGAGAAGGAAGCGAGCCCCGCGGTCCCTTCTTGCTGGGCCCTGAGCTGTCCCGGCGAGAAGGGACCCATGCCCTAAGCCCGTAGCTACCCCACATCTACACTGGCTTAAGTCGACTTAAATAGCCGACTTAAGCCTCAAAGTCGACTTTATACAAGGTGTTATAAAGTCGACTTTGAATTTCCTTAAGTCGACTTAAGCAGTTGCTTAAGTCGACTTAAGGAAACTGTAGTGTAGACGTGGGGTAAATTAAATCGACTTAAGCAAGCTTAAGTCGACTTAATTTTCAAGTGTAGATGCACCCATATAGTGCTGACAGATCTAATGAAATCAATATGGGAATATTTTGACCTTTTACAATTGCAAAGAAGAGGTCATCACCTGAAAAAGAGATCATCAACTTTAGGGCTATAACAGAATCTGAAGATGGAGTACAATAAAGGAGAGGAGGAATCTAAATGACGCTGAAGAAGGTTCACCACTACTACTTCTTAACTTTCTCCAAAAAGAGAAGGTATTGAGATAGGGCAAAAATTGCTGAAAATGTTAGCAGCAAGTGATGCCTTGTTCATCATAAATTTTAATACAGGTTACCTTTTTACCGAATGGCACATATTCATTCATGTGAATGGTAATGAAATAAGTCTGAGTTACATTTCCTACATTTCTTTGCCAAGATATCTCCCTCACTGCATTAAAATTCCTCCTTAAAACACAATATTTAAGGTAGTTTATCATTAGTAACTAGTCAAGTGTTCTTTTTTTAAATCATTATTGACCATAAGAAGATTCACCCATCAACCAATAGACTGCACTTGCTATAAAAGTCACTATTTACCAGAAGTTACCAATCCATTCTATTTGCAATACTGCAATTATTTCCTGTTCCAACTACATAGAAAAAAATATAAAAGCCTAGACACTATTGTCTAATGATCATCAGCAAATGCTATTTATTTTACTATTGGTTACAGTGGTATCATTTATATACTACTGAACTGTATATTGTCTGCTTAATTTGGACTGTAAATATGGAGTGAGAGTTGCATGATGTTTTATTCTGTGCTGAACACACTGACAGCACTGTAACTTACCATGGTTGTCAATAATTCATCATCTTTTCCCACTCTTGTGCATACCCCTGAAAAACACATAAAAGATACTTTAAAATGCTTATTTCCATAGATAACTTTGACAAATGTGCAGTGTACCACAACTGTTTCCATCAGCAAATACAACGAATTTGAGCCATTTGCTGTTTTTATATTTCCTAAACTGTGGGATACATTTTAGTCTTTCAGTAGAAATCTATAAAATGCCTCTTAATTTTAACAAGTTTGTTTCAAAGTTTGTGCATTTTTTAGCTCCAAAGCACCAGCCAGATTTACCAGCCTTTTGTTATCAATCAGCATTTTCAAGAATACTAAATTCTCCTATGAGTTACTTATGAACCTATTGTACACAGTGTTGCTAATATCCTGGGACCAACACAGATACAACAAGACACAGTGGCTGACCGAGGCAATATCTTTTATTGGATCAACTTCTGTTGGTCAGAGAGACAAGCTTGCACGCCTCACACAGCTCTTCTTCAGGTATCAAAAAGAAACTCCCACTCCAGCATCACAGCTAAAGGCAAGATGGAACAGATTTATTAGTATAAGTAGTTAGCGCATATTCTAAGGAACCATTCAGGGTGAATAGTAAGTAGCCCATTAACACCCTTATACAGGACAAAATGTGGGGTTAGTAGCTTTGTAGTACAGTTCTTGGTGGCCTAAGTAGCCTAGTGGTTAGCATCCCCTCCTGCCCAGAGAGGGGTCAGGGGAGGGGAAGGAGTAGTAAGGAAGCCTGAACCACTTACCCACTCCACTGGTCTGAGATCCAGAGCCCTATGAGGGTGAGAAATGTTGGCCCTGGCAGGATTGTGGACCCTCTGTGTTACCCTCTCTGGATTGCTTCCTATCATTGGTCTCTCTGCTTCCAGTTCAAGATATGAAGAAAAAAATGCAAAAACTGTAAGCCCCAACAGGGCTCAGCACAGAGTCCTTAGCATGTCAGGGAGGCCTCTCTTACTCCAAGAGAGGTCTAAACTCCTCCCGTCTACCCCTTCTGACCTGGATTGCTCCCTTCACAAACCTGTCTACAGTCAGAGCATGCTCTGCCAGTTGGAGGGGCAGGGCTAACTGGGCCCAGTATAGTCTTAACCCCTTATGTCCCAATGTGTGGTTTTTATACCCATCACATGGTTATAGCCCTTTGTGACAAGCCATAAATCCAGTGTCTTTATTAAGACCATAATTTTTAATGTCTAGCAAAGTTATGAATTTAAACTCCAATCAGAATTTTAGTTATGAATTTGAGTTTAACTCATAACTTTGCTAGACACAAAATCACGATCTTAACAGAGACATCCAATCTGTGGCCGACTTTCAACAATCCGTAACCCACTAACCCTCTTTTTGTCTATTTGAATTTTAATGTGCTACTGCATCTCAAATAGTGGCTTAGAATGTGTGCAAACTACCTGCGCTAAACTATCTGTTGGATCTTGTATTTAGCTGTGACACTTTGAGGATCTTTTCCAGACCTGAAGAAGAGCTCCATGTAGTTCAAACGCTTGTCTCTCTCACCAACAAAAGTTGCTTTAATAAAAGATAACACCTGTCTATTATGAATCTATTGCCCATGTCAAGAAGATTTGCTAGCATGCACTAATGGCATGACATGATATTATGCAGCTTTCTTCCTAAGTGATGCTAAATTCAGTGTTCACCAGAAAAAGTACAAGTCTGATAAAATAACTCTCTCTTCACTCTTTTCCATATACTGCATACTTATTATGTATTTCCATCTCTAGTAAATATAGTATAGTATCATCTTGGCTACCAGATGACAGAACACGTCCCATATATCATAAAAGCAATTCTGACTTTACCACTAGCTTTGATGTTTGTGATCCAAGCTGTTGCAGCATCACAGTTTCCAGAGCTATTCACATCAGGCTGTGGATTGGCTTTTATTGTGGAATTCAATGATGATTCAGGCTCATCAATAAAAGGCACGGACTGATTGGTGGAAAATCCATGACGTAATGTTTGGGTCAACTTAAGCTTGCGGAATCTATTGGACATCCTGTTCCACCATGACTAGAGGGATGAGAAGACAAAACAACTTATTTCTAACACATAAAAGAAAAGTTACATTCACTTTCACACAACGCTATAATTCTGTCAAGAAAATTTAGTGATAAACTACAAGAGTTGACACTAGAGTGGTTTACCAATGTCACTCGATATCCTAAACCGGGGTTCCCAAAATGTTATATGCATATCCATGAAGGTAGGTAGGAGAAATTGCTTAGTGGTGGGATTTTATCGTTTGATTACTTTATTTGTTGCATTTTCATAATAGGCCACTCAGACGAAGCTTTAAAACTCTGTGGGAAATTCTTATACAAAATATGGTAGTTAATTTACTTCAAGATGCACCACTGAGAACTCAGATACACAGAGATGCTGAGGTATAGAGCCCTCACCTCCAATCACCATATAGTGTGAGTTCAGATGCCTAGCAACTGTCCAGTCTAACTGAGCTCAGAACTTAAGGGTTTTTTCCGGTTGTATATGTCACACTATAACTATATCTATACATAATAGTGAAACAGGGACAGATGAGTAAAGAGAGGTCATGTTAAGAAGAACACACGAAGCATCAGGGATGAGAAGGGTAGGGATATGTGGGCAGCTGGTAGATATGGAAGGGGGTATGCAATAAGAAAAGTTTGGGAACCTCTGCCCAACATTGAATTGCTGCTAGCAACGTCCCAAGTCCTTAATCCTATAAAACTTCTAGGAACTAGAAAAATACTTCAAAGGACAATAAAATCCTAACTATGAACAAGAATAAAAACAGTTCTTCTAAAATATCTGGAGAATGTATCACCTAAGATGAGAGGACAGCAGAAGCTCTGACTCAGACCATATAAGGAGTCTGGTGGCACTTTTAAAGACTAACAAATTTATTTATCACATGAGCTTTCGTGGGAGAAGACCCCTCTTCATCAGATGCTTGAAGATGGGGAACTACATCTGATGAAGTGGGATTTTCTCCCACTAAAGCTCATGCGATAAATAAATTGGTTAATCTTCAAAAGGGCCACAAGACTCCTTGTTTGTTTTGCTGAACTAGACTAACATGGCTACCCCTTTGGAACTTAACTCAGATCATGTGGCGATGAGAAGAAACTGAAGACACAGTCTGCCCTCCTTTTCTCATCTAAGGTGATACCACAAGACAGGAGAAGGGTGTGTGCACAGACCAAAGAGTAATGCTACTTTGAAGAGCAACAGCTCCAGGAGCACAGTGCATAACAAAATACAGTAAGGACCATCCCTTGAAAAAAAAGTGATTTAACTGTCAGCATCAGATCAGTGTACATCCCCCTCTTCTGCCCAGAATACTAATTAAACTCCAAAGCCCGTTCACTTCAAATACAACAGAAAACGTCTAACTTGGCTGCAGGTATAACCTAACCAATATTAGGCAAATACAACTTTTTTGTGGATTTCAGAAGGAGACTTAAAATCAGGATTAAAATGGAAACTCAATTACAACTTTAACTATACAGTAACTTTTGCCATTCTAAAATGAGTTTCCTTATAAAGGTGCTTATGTCAACTTTCCTCTATAGTTAAAGAAACAGTTCTACCCCTTCTCCCGACCCGCACTCCAGCAGCCAAAAAGTCTACCAAAACTCAAATCTTAGAAAATCAAGGCGGACTGATGTACACATGGCTTGCAAAAAGCAAATATGTTAGTTATGTTGTAGGATCCATACACTTCCATGTGGTGTCTTTCCCTGTTTCATACATTAAAGTAAATTGTACATTTGTTGTTTATTCAAAAAGCATCAAAAGAAAATACTATGAAATTTGTTTACCTTTAATCCTCCCTTGTCGTCTGGCAACATCAGCGTATTTAAAGATTGCCTACTTCTAGAACAGGGCAAAGATGATTTGTTGTTCTGCTTACCCTTGTCTTTGTCTACTTGCATGCAGGCTGATGCTAGCTGCCGAACAAGTTCTGTGTCTGGAGAAAACAAATTTAGTTTTTTGTTTTACTTGTGAATGTCACTTCATCTCAGATGTATCAACCAGGATTGATGTGCAGAAGCTTCTCCTATGCGAGTATAAGGCAACAGCACCAGATATATAAGCCTAAGGTGCCAACGGCTCCTTTTTTGGTCTCCCTCTCTATTCTCATCCAGATGAAACTTTCATAGCATTCAGACCCCAAATACTGAGCGCTGGCCCTGCACACAGTGAGCTGCTGACTTACACAGTGGTGATTATACCACCAGATGCATAGAAGAGCTATCAGTGCTTGTCTCACTAGACCTAGACTCAGAGTACTGAACACCAAGAAGATAGCTTTGCTCAGTCAGAATCAAGAACACTTTAACAAATGAGCCTGAGAGGTGCCTGACGGGGCTAAGAAAAACATTCACTGAGAAGCTACCTTTTCTTACCTGAAACAAAAGAAGAAAGCAGAGAGAAAGGATATCCTTCTTTCTTTCCTTGAGCATAGGCTGGAGGAAGTTTGAAGAAAAATTCCAGAGGGAAGAGCAATGCTCAGGTTGAAAGAAAGAAAGAGGGGGAGGGGGAAGAGAGAATCCTGAAGAGAAAAAATGCAGAGTGAGTGAGGCAGAATCAAAAAAAGCACCTTGGAGACCAAAAAATGGCAATAATGAACTTAGAGAGGGGAAAAAATTGTACAATTAAAAAAACCATTAAACACCATGTAAAAATTAAACTATGGGAAACAAAATAGTGAAAATGATGGAGAATACATAAAGAAACAAATCATAAATAAACAAAATGGGAGTGAATGACAGGGGAAAGAGAGAACAAACCACACACAGTATGTACATAAATAAGGTAATTTTTTGTACTGGCAATAAATGTTCTAAAAATGGAGTGTGGGTCCTTGACACTACTGAAGACAATAGGGGTTAGGATGTCACCCAAAGTGCTAAATGAAATACACAGAGGTGGGATTTGCAAAAGCATTTTAACGGCTTATTTGTGTTACTATGCAGCAAGCTGTTTCAAAGAGCAATATATCAAAGTGCACAATGGAACTTTTGTGTACAGTAGCAATGTCCGTATTGGATGTTATTGCACAACAAGTAGTGCACATAGAGTCACACTCTGGCTTGCCAAGCAGTAATGTCCCACAAAGACAAGCCCCACGTGCGTTAGGAACACGGAAGGGAGCTAGGACTTTCCATGATACTGGTTTTTGCTAACTTCTCTTAGGCACTTCTATCAACTCAAATGCATTCTCTAAATTAGAAGGGATGTTTTTCTTGCTGTCAGTACCGTCACTGCAAGCATTTCCTGTGTGCTCTATGACATAAACATACCTGGATCATTCAGCAGCATTACTAAGTCAAAGGCTGTGTATCCATTTTTGGCACGAAGATTGACATCAGCTCCTCGATTCAACAAATATTTAACAACTTCTTTATTTCTTTAAGGAAAAAAAACCTGGTCACATATGTGAAAGAGTGCTAATGTTCCGTCTCTTCCCTCTTATGTCACATCCTTCCTCCTAAATTAGAATTTGTCCAGATACTGTCCAAAGGTTCCCAGAATTCCTCCTGAAAGCCACTGTTTTCTCTTTATGGATGAACATAAACCAGGTGCAGAAGACCAGCTTGCATCCTACTTTAGGGACATAAGAGATTCATAGTTCTTATGCTGATCTTCTGTACAAGGCTGACTTCAAACCTATGTTCCCAAACACCTTCAGAGTTAAAGACTATTACTGCATATGCATCTTAAAGGCAAAAAGCAAGTAGGTTCTTTTTTCCCAAAACAGAGTTAGATGTCACTTCATAAATTAACCACCAACCCCCAACACCATCATTATGGTGTTTCTCTTACACTTCATTATTGGCTGGTAATTAAACTATGGATATGTAGTTAACTGAGATGACAGGAGATAATATGTGTTGAAAATATTGTTATTTATTTAGATTTTTTTTTTAAATGTACAAAAACTCCCAGCTATCAGTCACTGTCGGTGCCTTAAAACTTAAAAACACAATCAAAACTAAAATAGCAACACCCTCAAAGGCTCCCCACACTCACAATCAACTAGTATAAACTCCCTCTCTTCCCATCAACCGGAGTGAATAAGCAGAGCATGCCCTAATGGTCAATAATTTTGAGTTATTTTGGCACAAACTGTGAGTGGGCACGTACCAAAGCAGCAGAACAGCTGCAGAGAACATTCTGTTACCAGAGTGGCACCACTCCTTGACCTGAGGGGGGACAGCTATAAAAATAAACGGATTCAAATACATAACATAAAAGTAACAATGTCCACAAGTAGTGCAGCTGGTTCCCAAAATAAGTTTTGGGGCTGGAGCTGAAAACTGCATGACGCTTTCTCCAACTGTAAATCTGACCCTCCAACAAACACAGTAATTTCTGATCTCCTAATAAAATCAACCAACTAAACAATTTTGGATTCTTCTCCCTACCACTATAAATAAATAAATTCTGCTCTCCCACAATAGCTAGTGTCTTGTAACTCCCTCCACTGCTTACCCACTCCTTGAAAATCAATCCCCTCTGCTCTGCCTCCTACTCCTGCCCCATACCAGGTCTCCTTTTACCCCTTGCTAGATCATCCCCGCCACCACACCCACACCCTTCCTTTCACCTCCTAGGACACCAGCCCCTACCTGCTGCCTCTTTGAAGTCAAACTAGCCAGCTCCTCTTTTGCTCTGCTTTATCTTTCCCCCACCTCCCCAGGAACTTCTGATGCTGCTCCTGAGGGGAAGGTCAAGACCTCTACATAGAAGCTAGTAAGTCTCTCTGAGACTAAAGATTTTTAGTCCCAGAGGAAACTGGAAAGGCAGCCTCTCAGCAAATGCAACTCCCAGCTACGTTCTACACTTCAATAGAGTGAGGATCTCTCTTTGGATATGTCTACCCTGCAATAGAAGACCCATGGCACAACCACAGCCAGCATGAACCAGCTGACTCGGGATCAGGCTGCAAGCCTAAAAAATGCCCTGTAGATGTGTAGACATGGCTGGAGCCCTGGCTCTGAAAACCTGCAAGATGGGGGTGGATCTCACAGCCCAGGCTTCAGGGAAATCCAAACATCTACAGTTCTATTTTTAGCCCTTCAGCCAAGCCAACTGACCAGGTCCAAGGCTTAGAGCCATGGGTTATTTATTGAATTGAAACATTCCCTTAGAAGCTAGAATCCAACCAATCCTGACTACCCCATCCTGTTCTGGCTGCTCTCTGTGGTGCTGACATACTTAAACTTCCAATGGCTGGAAGTTGAAACAAGACAAATTCAGATTAGGAATCACACACAAGTGTTTAAGTGAGGGTAATTAATCATTGGGGCAACATACATGGAGATGCGCTGGATTCTCCATCACTTAAAATATTTACAACAAGAAGGAATATCGTTTTAAAAAGACAGTTCAATCACAAGGCGTTGGGCTGGATGTGGCAATTACTGGATACAATTATACAATCACTGTAACAGAGGATGTTCAGGTAGAGGAACAAAATAGTCCCTTTTTATTTAAAATCTATTAATCCACCATGTTCTGAGCCAAATATGTGAGGCTAAAACACCAGAACCAGGAGTCCTGCATAACATGATGCTGTTGGCTGCTAATCTGACACCCACATCAAAGAGATGGTATATTGGTCTTAAGGCATGCCTAGGCAGTCTGTTTTATAGATATAAGTGTTCTGACCATTTTTTACCTTATCCTCAGGTTGGTCTTCCAATAGGGGTGAGAGCTTCTCCCAGATGATAAAGTACCTCACCATCACAGCCTGGTAATTAGCCATTTTGATGGCCAATGAAACTGAGGCCTCCCTACCAAAGAACCTGATCAGACAGCTCTCTTTATCAGCCAAGACAAAGTTAGATCCTTTAGATTTCTCTAAAGCAGCTGAAATCACTACAGAACTGGCAGATGAATACTGATAAAAGTACTTGACATTCCCAAACGGAACCCTGTACAGAGACAGGAGAAAGTAAAAATGGCTTTTATCAAACTCATCTCTTCTGAAGAACAGCATGAAGGCTCATGAAAGACAACAACCGGGAAGCCAGCTCCTGGAATTGTCAGGACTCATCAGGAGATGTACAGATGAGAAGCCCATGCAGTCATCAAGAGAAGCAAAGCAGCTCTGATTTTTCCCATGTGCTCTGATTCACGAGGCATCCTCCTACCTCATCTCTTGACTCTGGTAACACATCTGTTACATTATCAGCAAGTGTCAGAGGTAGTGCAGGTTTCTCCACTGGAGAAGGAATAGGTGGAGGTAGCTCAAGAGAAAAAGATGGCTACTTTGATGACCCAGGGGTGGGAGAGTGATACTGACTTGTGCCTGCTCCTGCCCACAGAGGACTAAATCAACAACACAGGGGCTGCCATGTAACAAGAATTCAGTGTGTGAATAGGTGTAGCAAGTAACCTATGCTACAGTTATGAGAATCCCCTGTGGGATACATTCAGTCTTTCCCAGACAGCACCAGGGACAACCTACGTGGCTCTCAATTCTGTAGGATTGGCACCAGTAAGGAACCATCTGACATAGAAAGTGAGACCTCACTTATAACAGGGGAAGCAGTGGACCCCTCATATCAAAACCTTTGCAACCAGTTGGAAACCTCCTAGCTATCTGCAGAACCAGTTTAGCAGATAGGATCCCCAATGGTGAAGTCCCCAGATCTTCCATTGAATTCTTGGATCCACAGTCACAGTAACATCTCTTCTCACCAGCACAGGACTTTTTATGCCCTGGGATCAATATCAAGAATTCTTAATTAGCTTGCCTCAGTTTTTCTGAGCCAATATCTTACGGATTACTTTTGTGTCCATATCTAGAAAGTGGAATAGGCATTCCCCTGCCACTAAGCAAGGAATAAAAATCACTTACCCATGGTACGTGGCCTGCATTAGTGCTGTCCAGCCATGAACATTATCCTGTTTGTCAATATCAGCATTTCTCTCAACAAGCAGCTGTACAAGGGCCAACTGCCCAGTTACAGCTGCAATCATCAGTGGAGAAGCACCATCACCATTAATAATATTAACTTGATTTGAGTCTTCATCTACAATCTCTTTAACCAGTTGAAAATTTCCTATGAAGAAAGTCATGAAACATGATAATGATGTATATTAGGAAGAAACAATTTCTCAGCTACTCAATTTACATATATTTTGATTTGCTAACATTTAAAACAAAACATATTCTTACTTTGTGTATACACACACACACACACACACACACACACACACACACACACACACACCACCTTTAAAATGTTGTATTGTTCTATGAAAACTAAATGAAATCGCAACATCAATAGAAAAATAATTACTTCTCATAGACTATAGCTCCGCCTACATTAGAGAACTGCACTATTTCAAATTTAAAGGATACAGCTATGAATTTGCTGTGCTATATGTTCCTTCAACTGATCAGCATATCTGTCCTGTTTTGCATAAACTGGTGGAGTGTATCCACATCCAGTCCTCCCTCCACTCTTTTCCTGTGCACCACAACACTATTTCATAATTCTGAGGATAAATCCCTAGAGCTAGTGCATACAATGGTAACAGGTGCACGTGTATACATTAAATATTATGGAGACATTGGTACTGACTCTGTAATTAAGATTGTACGCTGATTTGCACTTAAAATAGAACTAAACCCTTTTTCCCCTTCATGACTCAATGTGGTATCCAAACTTTACCACAAAGAAGCCGGTTAGCCACTGGGGCCTTGTCTATAGTAGAAAGATACTTAAAAAATAATATTTTACAACATGATCCAATACATTTCAATATAAACCTAGATAGGATTTAACACCTCTAAAAACATGTTAGCTGGTCTTGGTCAACTTTAGCGCAGAACCAAACCAGACCTCCAGCCTTATCACCACATAAACTGTCATGATTCTTGGAGGGTCTGGTAAAGGGGGGAAATAAGGGAACAAAGACAATGGAACAAAAGGAATTCCTCTGAAAATCTACACCCCTGCAGTAATGGAGGTAAAATGAACAACCCCTCATCTGCCGGAAGCTGTGAAATCTCCAGAGCTCTTCTGGATAGTAAAGTGCACTGCCTCAGTTGCTTTGACTGTACTCTAGCACCTTAACAGATTTGAAATGAAAAAAGGAAAGATGGGTAGATCGCATTAATATACAGAAGCAGCACCCTTGAAGAACTCCAGCTACTAGCAAGTATCATTTTTTCTTTATCAGGGTGGTCTCTGCCTAATTTACAGTACTGATAATTTGACAAGCAGTAAAATCTCCATAGATGGTGGGCTGAAGAGTTTTTAACTGAACTTCAATTGTACCAGTACTCTCCCAAACCTAGCATCAGATCTTGAGGCAAGTCTAGGTTTCAGAGCTGTGTAAACATAATCTAATGGTTCTTTAACTTTGTATGTGATGAAGACAACCACAGAAGGTACTTCTTGTTGAGTTAAATGCAAAATGCTAAAATGCAAACAAGTCTCTACGCACAACCTGATCTACCTGGACAGACTTTGAGAAGGAATGACATTTTCCTTACAATGCTCCACACACACACACGAAAGTTAATTGTCTCATTAAGGTCTGGGGGTGGGTAACATGGCCTTGTGAAAAACTAGAAACAAAGGGTCAGGCACAAGACCCAATAGTTTACTCACTCTCCTCATTTCATATCATCTCCTGTAATTTCAATCTATCACCAAATGTTTTAGGTACCATTCATGTTATTCTTGAACCAAGCAACTCTTCGGAGTGAGGTTGCCTTTTCCTGATAGGGGAAGAGCCACAGGAAAGATCTGGTGGATTGTACGATAATGCCACAAAGTGATGGAGTCTTTGAAAAGTAGTCTAGCATGAGAACACATAAATTAGACTTGTTGTCCACAATCTCACAACACCTTTTCTAAAATATTACTGGCATCCAAAGATTTATGGATTAGCAGGTTAGATTACAGGTTAGAAGGATGAACTGCAAAGATTTTGTTTCATGTATATTTTTCCTGCACTTGAATCTGAAAGTGAGAAGTATGGTTAAGTCATCTCCCAATTTGCAGTCGGTGGACTGGGTGTCATGGCTATGATGTAGATTGGGTCAGGTGACTCGTTTTGCATAAAAGGGTGACTGCTGACTTCTACTGATCAGCATAAGGTTGAAATATTATAATGTATCTGCTTTGGCTCTATTTGGATAGTCTATTTGCTGTGTTTACTAGATTTTAACTTCTTATCTCCTTATCTTTCCAGTCACTGGTGGGTGCTTCCTCTGTACCTTACTTCCTGATAAGAGTTCTATCACGGAAGGGTGTGCACAGATGGTCAGTTTGATCAGGGCATGCCCAAGAACTCATGGGTATCTTCTTGTACTGATGTAGGCTACATGTTCAGAGCCTCACCCATCTTGATAGCCACATCCTGGAATTGCTGAGGTCAAGTGCGGGGGTCAGCAATGTGCAGCTCCGGAACCACATGGGGCTCTTTGCTTCCACCCATGCGGCTCCCTGGCGTTTCGCTCCCGGCAGGCACAGCCCCACACTGTCTGCCTGAGCCGCCTGGGAGGAGGCAGCTGGTGATGCAGCCCTGCCCTTTAAATCTTCCTGCTCTGCAGCACATAGCACGGAGGGGGAAGAGGAGGGAAATTTAAATCCTTCCTCTCTAGCCCAGGCAGCCTATCGGAGGCATTCAGGCATGGGGTCCTCTTCCTGAGATCCAGGAGCTCAGGACAAACCAGGTAAGTATTACCTGGGTGAGGTGAGGGGACGGGGAAAGCGGAAATGGGGGAGGGGCTGGCAGCAGCAGGGAAAAGCTGATGGAGAGCAGAGGGCTGGCAGCGGCCAGGAGGATGTGTATGACCCCCTGCTCCCCAGCAGTTGGGGGTCCAGTAGTTAAGCACCAGAACGGGGGGAGGGAGGGCAAGATGAGGCAGGGAGCAGTGTGAGGCAAGCCCGATCCAGCCTGGCAACAGGCAGCCGAAGCTGGAAGGTGGAGAGGTAGGCTGAACCAGCTTGGCGCCACGGAGCCAAGGCAAGCCCAGTCCAGAAGTAGGGGGCGGGCTGAGGCGGGTACAATCCGGCCTGGCCTGGTAGCAGGAAGCCAGAGGCATGAGGAGGAGAGGCGAGGCAGGCCCGATCCAGCTGATGGCACGGAGCCAGGGCGGGGGGGGGGGAGCAAGGCAGGGAGCAGTGTGAGGCAGGCCTGATCCGGCCTGGCAGTGGGATGCCAGAGCCAGGGGGAGGGGAAGCAAGGTGGGCCCAATTCAGCCTGACAGTGTGGAGCTGGAGCGAGAGTAGTGGGGAACACAAGGAAGGATCAGTCCAGCCCAGGTCAGCAGCCAAGAGTGGGCTGAGGCAGGCACAATCTGGCCCAGCTGCAGGGAGCTGGAGCCAGAAATGGAGGGGGGGCGGGGGGGGCCTGAGGCAGGGAGCAAGGTGAGGTGGGCCCGATCAAGCCCAGAGGCAGGGAACTGGTTGCTGGGAGGGGAGAGGAAGCTGGCCCCAGCATCCAGGTGAGTGTGGCAGTGCGGGGAAGGGGAGGGTGGACCAGGAGGCCACACCCTTTGCTGCTCTCAAAATACTGGCCTACTGAAGGTATTTTTAAAAATGGCTCTTCTTATACTTTGGGAGGCCGACCCCTGGTAGTGGATACAGAAGATACTCCAATGTTGTCATATAGAGAAGTTATCAATACCAGTAGGGACATCAGCACCCACATCATCATCCCTGACAGCCTGGTCATCAGTCTCAGCAAGAGCAAAAGTAAATGAAATCCAATTCCCATCAGGATCTAATGTGGGAGGAGAGGTAAATTTCTCAACCCTGAAAATACTGGGAAAAGAAGGGCGAGCAAGAGAGAGAATGTGGCAGGCTCCTTTCCTATCAGGGCTCTTCATACATCAAGGATGACTAACATCACCCGAGGGGAGAGTGGGGAGTTTCTTCCAGGGCAAGGATAATAGCTACATTTCCCCAAAAGGCTCTGGAAGATCAGCTCCTGACATACTTAGTAGCAGAAACACTTACCAAGAGGCACATGATGCCTACGTAGGTCTTGATTATACCATGGCCAACTCAGACAAGTTCCAGGCATGCCAGGTAAAGAAGCTGCCCGGGGTGACTCCTCTCCACAGTGTGCTGCCACCAAGAGGAGTCATTCTGGGCAACTTCTTTCCATGGCATGCCTGAGGACCACCAATACGAGCCACTTCAAGCAACTTCTGTGACACACCTGAGGATCCCTGTCCCCAGGTACACCACCAAGAGGACCGCTTCAGGTGGCTTCTTTCTGCAAGCAGCTCCTTTAAGTGGAATGCTGGGAAGTGTCGTCCCCCCCAAACACATGCTTCAGCTATGGCCACCGCTGAATTTTTAGGTGGCCGCTAGCACCAGCTAAGGGCCAGGGAGGAGGGTCTGGCATGGGGTTAGCAAAGGTTGATGAAAGGAACTGGGGGCACCTAATTTGGTGTGACACAGTTCTCTCACTAGTTTCAATGCACCGTCAGTGAAAATAAAGACTGTTCATGAATGAAGGGACAAGAAGCTGGGATGCTATCTCTTTCTCTCAATTATTTCAAAACCAGATTGCAACGTATGGCTGAAGAGAAAACTATTACATTTGCACACCAATTGGCATTTCTGCTTTCATGTCAACAACTTATTAGAAATAAGCATTTTAAAGGTAGCATGTATTTGAAGTAATTGGACCTTCTAAAGTGGGTCACTTTGGAAGGATTTAGGTTTTTATGGCAAGTTTTGTGCCATGTAGATTTTATTATAATGGAATGAGAGGAAAGGTAAGCCTAGACTACCTGAATATAGAACATTTCTATTTCCAAGTTACCTTGGAATAACAGTAAAGTAACAGTAACAGTAAAGAAAGGTCAGAGGAGCCTATAACTACAGTACATGCTGTCTCAATTTCCCATATTAGTAAGCCTGCCCTAAAATATCAAGAAACAGGTGTGGTAGAGAACTTTTTGAAGGCTTACCCATTTTCAAAGCATGAAAAACATCAGGTTGCCTCCTGTCATTATCTGAGAAAATACAAATATTTGTATTAAAATTAGTCCCAAAGGCAAAAATTTGTAGTACAGTTCACATAGTAAAAAAATATACATTCTACACACAATTATCTTATTCTAAAATGTACATTCTGACTTCTATTTCATCGGTAAAGAAAAAAACACAAACAAATCAATATAGGCCCTGTGGGAACAGAGGTCCACCAACAGGGTTCTCAGTGCAGGATCAGGACCAAACACAGCATCGCATCCGTAGAGTTGTTTGCCACCCAATATCTATTCTGTATACAGAAAGAAATCTTCAAGTTTATACAGTAATATGTCTGGAAAGGTAATATATCGGTTAAAAGAGGAAGTTCACTTCAGAGAGCTCACAATAAGGTTCGAAGCATTAGTGTGAATTTCAGGGATAAAACGTGTGAGCTTCTGTATTGAGGTTAATAACCACCAAAATGTGGATCTACTCTGATACATGACTCAAAAATGGCTTTGAAGAGCTCCATTTTCATTTCTTCTCATGGATTTCCAGACCAAATTTGTTCACTTCACATAAAAAACAATTTTTTCTAAATTTCCTTTCCAAGATCTTCATCTTCATTCTTATCAACGATAAAAGAACTTAAGAACAGGTCAGGCCAATGGTCCATCCAGCCAAGTATACTGTCTTCAGACAGTGGCCAGTGCCAGATACTTCTAAGGTAATGAATAGGGCTATTATCTAGTGTTCCATCCCCTGTTGCAGCATCTGGCAGTCAGATGCTGAAGCTTCTCCATGTGAAATCATTTCAATGATAAATTATTCACGGGATGGAGCTTGTCTTCATAAATGTCTGTGAAGTGTCTGGAACTGGTGGCACTATATAATTAAGGGTGAGAATGATACATTCTATTATGTGTATACAAGTCAGAAAATAAATCTAGCTCCATCTTTCAAAACTTTATTGGCACTTTAATGCTAACAGGAGTAAAAAGTTGTAATGACATATTTGAAATGAAATCAAAAAGCAGTAGACAGAGCTACTAAGGCCACATCTACATTGACAGTGTCAGATCAACTTTTCCAGATTGATGCAGCAGTCAGTTAAGACCCGTTAGGTCAATCTGTAAACCGACTTAATAAAACCACCTCCTCAAGTGGCATAGCACTGCGTCGAGAGGAACGCATTTCCTCTCAGCGCAGAACAGTGAAGGCACCACATTGAAGGGAGTGAGGAAGTCTACAGGAGTTATGCAAGCTACTCTGCGTAGCTTGCGTAACTCCTGCCAGCTGCCGCTGAATTTTGCTGCCATGTAGACCTGGCCTAAGTTAGAAGATGCCATTTTTACAGAGACAATTTTCTGTCCATCACTGGACTTAACAGGAAATAATTTCAAAACATCTCATAGGGTCAAATGAGGAGAAGAGAACCAAAGGAAGAACAAGAATCTCTTGAACTCTTTAAAACTGGGAGCTGAAGCTGCAGATCATATCTGGTCCTAGTCACATAGACAGGCCATGACAAATCTGCTACAGACCTAGGGGACAGCCCCAAAACTGAGGCACCTAGATGCAGCAGTGAAGGGGCCCCCCACCGCCAAAAGATCACCACCACCGCCACTTCTTTCGGTGGTGGTGTGGTGTGCACAGGGCCCCCTATTGCCAAAAAATCGTCATCGCCCCCAACTCTTTCAGCACTAGCAGAGTAAGCAAAAGACCCCCTGCCTCTAAAATAAGCTGCTGATGGAGGTGCTTTTGGCCAGGGGTAGGAGGGGGGAGGGGCAAGGTAGTGGCACAGAAAATGTCAGCGCCACTGGCTCTTTTTTTAGATGCCAGGGGGCATTCGATTCCTGCCTACCACAGCACAGCTAGGCACCAAGGGCAAAATTCGTCAACCCCTAAGAAAGTAGGGGAAATTGTACAGAATATATCCTAATTCTTAGGTAAAGGGCCAGAAAGGAAAGACCCGATGTCAGAAAAGGACCTGGAAAGGGGGACTCCTAGCACCCGTCAAGGGAAAGGCCAGATAGGGGGACACCTGCAACAGCGGCTGGGAGGAAGCCTCAGCTGGAGACTCTCCTGGATGAAAGGATAGAAGGATTGTAAAGCTCTGGAGACAAAGGTTAAGACAACACCATGTGGGGCAGTCAGACTATTTTTGGTTGTTTTGTTTCGTTTTAATTTTGTTCATTTAAAAACCCTGAGAAGAAAACTTGACGTGTGCTGTTGTTTAAGGTCTGAATTCTCCTTCCCTCAGCTGGTGCATCAACAAGCCAGATAACAGTTTATTAGCAGATACCCATCTAAGAGGTGGAGAACTAATGTGAGTCTCCCTCTCTGATGCCTTCCCCCTTTTGAGAGAAATGCCCTTTGTGTCTGAGTATACAGCTAGACCCCTTGTACAGCAGAAATTAAGTAAAACCTTCTCTCTGAAGCAGACAGCAATGTCAAGTTTCCATCCTAATTTCCTCGACTACAGGGGAAATGGTGCCAAATTAAACATGGGTTAATGCGTCTTAAATGAGGAATGGCCTAGCGATATGGGGCTTATGACAACAAATGCATTAAAATACAATAACTCTGAGAAAAACCAATGTAAGAGGGAAGGGATCCAGAATACTGTCTCAAAGCCCCGAGTCCCATTTTTTATAACCTTTGAGAGATTGGCTGAAGTCTCTAAGGGGGCAATTTAACTGGTTTCAGGAGCTAAGTACCCAAATATCCTTAAAAATTTGCCCAAAAATGATGATGCTCAGAGTTGGGCATCAATCTTAAAATTACAGGCACAGCAATACTTACCAAGTTTATCAATGTCTGTTCTACAGTAACAAAGAGGGTAATGTAGTATCTTTTATTGGAGCAACGTTTGCATCAGTTGTTCTGGCAGAGGCTGGTGCTGCTTTGAGTTGATGTCTCCTGATCTAGGAGAAGCCTGGAGAGGTTGGGGAGTTGTTTTGGAAGGTCAGAACTGGGATTACAGGAAAGATATCTTTGAAGATGAGTCCCCATCGAGTATGGGTTGTATGTAGTTTGTTTTATGATACTCCATAGATTTCTGGAGGATAGGGGGGTGGTAGGTGACAATTAGGAGTTTGAAGTCACAAATTTTACTTCTGAATTGAAGCAGGGTCTTTCGGGGTATTTGGTTGGCCCATTCCATGATGCAATCTATTTCTCTGGTGGAGTACCCTTGTTTGATGAAGGTGGTTTTAAGAGTGTTAAGGTGTACAACCTGGACTTTCTCCTCAGAGCATATTCTGTGGTATCTAGGTTGACAGCAGACAACAGATTTCTTGGTTTATCTGGGGTGGCTACTGGATCTGTGAAATTAGGTGTGGTGATCTATGGGTTTCTGGTATATATCTCTGGTTCTGGTCTGTGGGGTTCCATTGTTAAAGCTGATGTGGTGTTCCAAAGAGAAATTAATGGACGGGTGGTGCTTGTTGAAGTTGTGGTGGGAAATCTATGAGAAGGACGTTTAGGGGATGAAAATTCCATCAATGTATTTCGGCTATAACATTGTTTTTTGATGCACCTGCACAAAAATTCCTCTTAAAGACAGATGGCCCATGACCAGGACATACCAACTCCAAGTGGCACCAGAACTTGCCAAAACTACAGATGCACCTGGCAGACACATCTCCTCTGTGACAATGACAAACACGCCACACCACACACACTTCAAGATCCATAAATCGTACACATGCATATGACAATATGTAGTATACATCATCCAGTGCACTAAATGCCCCAATAATGAGTACATGGTGAAATCAAAACATCACCACACTTTTAAATGAACTCACATAGGAAAATGATAAAAGACAAAACACCACATCACCTGTGAGTGAACACTCCTTGGGTAGAGGGGGGGGGAGGAGAAAAATCACTCCATACCCCACCTATCTATCCTCATCCTCAAAGGAAACCTGCACAACACTTTCAAAAGATGAACTGGGAGCTTAAGTTCATAGTTCTCTTAAACACTAAAAATCATGGACTGAACAGAGACACCGGATTTACGACTTATTACAACAATCTGTAAGCTGCTAACCCTCTCTTTTTCTTTTAAGACTGCAGAGGGGTTAACAACAGACCCTCTACCTTCAATGGTCCCTTATAATATATGCTAACTACTTAGGCTACATAATCTGTTCCACCTTTCATTCTGCTGTGATGCGGGGACCTTCTCTCCTAGACTCGGATCTAAAGCAAACCTCTGTGTGGCTCAAAAGTTTGTCTCTCTCACAACAGAGTTTGATCCAATAAAAGATTTTTTATTGCCTCTCTGTAGATGTTTTGGTCCCAGAATATCAACTACACTGCATCTAGAGCAAGACACTTTGGAAGGACATACCAAAACCATGCAACAACCACAAACCAGACAGCTGCCTCACCTCAGAAATAGTTGATTTACGACAGAACAATCCTTCACTGAAGAGAAGAAAAACAGGTATGCTGACTCCATTGGTCTATGACCACAATTAATGTTACATATGTCAATGGAATTCTTCAGTAGAATTTACTGAGGAAGAATCGGATATTAAATGAAAATTTTTAAAAACCTATTATCACGGAACATTCCCAAGTCAGGGTTGGTTTTTATTTTGTTCTCTTTTGTTTGGGGGGGAGGGGAGGAGTTGGGGGGGAAGAAAAAGGAGTAAGAAAAAACAAGTAGGAAATTACACCCCAAAAGCTCCTGTTAAAAAAACATTATTCGGGTTGCAAAGTCATGCACTTAAGTTAAGAAATGCCAGGTTTCTGGTTGCTTGCACAACCTTAATTCTGCCCCTTTGGATATATGCATCATGATAATCATTATCAAGACACATGGTCACATGCTATCTTTTTTCACAGGACCCCTGGCTCATTCACAGCAGAGATGGACACATAAAGGAGTGGCATTAAGACAACCACAGAACTGGCATTTCCCAACTGCCATCTATTTGAGATTGCAACCTAAATAATATTCTTTGATCAGAATGTGTGTGAGCAACAGAGAGAGAGAAAATCATTTGAAAGTGCTGATATTGAAACACCATAGGTGTGTGGTACCAGGGTTAAGGTTTCTCCCTGCCAAAACAGAGTATCTGGAAAGGGAGAAAAACAGCAAGGATGTTATGCTGCTTTGTTTTGGTTTTCATCCATATTAGACTTCTTGGCAAATGGTGTCAAGTACCAGAAGGATTTTCCGAAGATTCTACATAGATTTTAAGGCTAATCATAACATAGCACAGGGCTAATAATTTCTTTCACCCAGTAATTCCTGCATCAAACCCAACAATATGCAGATGAATTACAGAAATTGCAGATGAATTTTAGAAATATATCCACTTTTATTTAAAGACTTCAACTGACAAAAAATTTACCACATTCTTTGGTGGTCTGCTGCAAAAGTCAATTACGATCATTGCTAAAAAAAATAATCTTATTTCCATTAAGAACTTTTCAATATTACTGTTCCTTTTCCTGCAAAAGAGCCCTCCAGTATCAGATTTCTTGGCCCCAAGTAGATCTATTTACACTTTGATCAAGTCACCTCTTAATCTCCTCTTTACTAAACTAAAAAGACTAAACTCCTTTAATCTCTCACTATAAGGCACAATTTCCAGGCTTGAATCATTCCTGTAGCTCTTCTCTGAATCTTCAGCAATTTTTCATCATCTTTCCTTTGATGCCCCTTTGGGAAAATCTTTCTCTCTCCCGCCTCCCACCCAAAGAGGATCCCACTTTGAACACCAATTTTTTGGTTTTAATTTCTCAAGTAAAATTCATACCTTGTTACCATAAAACTATGGAAATTACATACTTCAGTGTTATTTGGAGACAGATGGCATACCCAAAACTGAGTAAATCCACTACAATATCATCTAGATTAGGGGTCTCAAAGATGTGGCCCGGCCACATGCAGCCCGCAGAGCTACTTCCTGCGGCCCGCAACGAGACCTAGAATCTGGCCCTTGGTGAGTGCCGAGCCCCTCCGCTGGCTGGGAGCTGGCAGCTAGGCTGTGGCCGCCCACCTCCCGCCCAGGGTCCTGCCACTGACCGAGCTGAGCTCGGCGTCAGCAGTGCTTCCAGGGCAGGCCGTATCACCTGCCGACCCCCGCTACCCCCCCCCCCCCCCCCAGCGTCATATCATCCACTGCCGGGGAGGAGCTAACTGCCACCCAGGAGACGCCACTCGCCAGAGCCCCGGCCTGACCTGCAGTGGTTGGGGAGCGTGGCGGGTCAGGCGGCTGGAGCAGGCCGCAGACTCAGTGCCAAGGTCTGTGACAAGGCTCAAGTGCGGGGGCTCAACGGAGGGCAGCCTGGGGGTGTGGGGAGGGTTCATGGGGGCTCTGTGAGCTCCGGGGGTTGGGGCAGGGGCTCTGCCTGACCCGTTTCCTGCCCAGTCCCAGCGTGCAGCTGGGAGCCAGGCTGTGACTGCTCGCCTCCCCTCCAGGCTTGCAGTTGCAAGCAGCCCTTTCCATTTCTCTGTCTTCCTTTTTTTGCCTTCCTTCTCTCTTTTCTTTGCCTTCCTTCTCTCTTTTCTTTCTTTCTCTGCCTTCTTTCTCTTTCCTTCCTCTTTCACTTCCTTCCTTCCTCTTTCTTTCTCTTCCTTCCTTCTTTTTTCCTTTCTTTCTCTGCCTTCCTTCTTTCATTCCTTCTTTCTTTCTCTTTCTTTCTTGTTTCTTTTTTCTTCTATTTTCCTTCCTTCTTTCTCTTCCTTCCTTTCTCTTCCTTTTCTTTTTTCTCTTCCTTCCTTCTTTCTTTGCTTCCTTCTCTTTTTTAAAAAAAAAAAACTTTAAAAAGTAATTTTAATTAAAAACCTTTCTAAAAATCAAATTTCAATTAAAAATTCATTCAAAGTTAATTAATTAAACCCAGTTACTTAGTTCTATTTACAATCACTTTGACTTCAATTAATTATTTTTTAATTTAATTTTAATTAAATAAACTGGTGGCCCTGTTGTATGAAAAGGTTTCAGTGATGCGTCCTTCGGGCCAATATCCTAGTCCTCAAGTGGACCTCATGGTGATTTGAGTTTGAGACCCCTGATCTAGATCAAGTGCCCTGTGCTTCTAAGTGTAAAATGTGCATTAAAAACTACCTCTTTGGTTTGTATGTTTCAGAAAAATCTAAGCCTAAAGTCTAAGAAAGGAAAACAAGAAGATAGTAGCCCATACCTGCCTGGGGTCTGATTGTTGTTAGTGATTCCAGATAATCTTTCATGTCTTTATGTTTGAAGCCAATGGAGATTTCTAACGGTGTTTTATGCAGCACGTTTAGATGGTTAGGGTTGGCTCCCTTGTCCAGGAGTTGTTGTGCCAAGCTCACCTTTCCAGTAACAGCTGCCAGCATTAGAGGACTCCAGCCCACAGTCTTCAGCGTGTAATTACAATCAGCTCCCCAGTCCAGGAGCAAGTGTACCACTGCTTCATACCCATGCTGGGCAGCTGCTATAAGTGGTGTTATATCTGGCAGTTCCTCTTTGCTGTTGTCAACTAAACTGGTATTAAAATGATCATAATTATCAACAAAAGCTCCAGACTCCAGCAACAATTTCACCACACTGATATGGCCACCTCTAGAAGCCATTGTAAGTACACTGGCTCCCAGCTTATTCTGTGCATTGAGATCAGCACCATTCTCCAACAAGATGTGAGCCACAGTTAGATGTCCAAACCTTAAGAGGAGAAAGAATTAAAAAGAGATAACTAATTCTCCTGTAACAAACATCTTCTACAGAGAGCATGTGAAAACATTTTGATACAGCAATTATCCAGTTTTCTAAACTCTCATACTATGCCTACATCAACTGAAAACATACCATTTGGACTCAAGATCAAGACTATCATCTCTGACCAACCCCTGTCCTTCGACATTAAGCTACAGAAGAATCCACAGAACTATAAAGATCTGGACAAAACACAAATGTCCCAGATCAAGAAGGCATTTAAGGATGTGTGTAACTTTAAGCATGTGAATAATCCCATACTGAAGTCACATGCTTAAAATTATGCACATACTTAAGGAATTTCCTAAATCAGGGCCTAAAAAAAAAAAAAAGAGATTGTTTTAATATCGACAGTGCCACTGTTTACAAGTATTTCCACTATAAATTCTTTTTGTTCAGATACACTTACTTTTAGGAGATTTATTTCACTGTTAAATCTTTCTTCGTCAGAAACTGATCCCCCACCCCAAAATTTTGAAATTTTATAGGGGAGGTTTTATTTGTTTCTTTTAATTACCCATCCAATTAACAATTGTCCTATTAGTCCAAAACCTCAAATTAAATCTTCCTTCCTATAAAATAAGTTTCTACTCCTGTGAGCTCTGCAGTGCCAACATAGCTCTGAGAGAGTGAGACAAATTCTTACTAGAATGAGCCAGAAAGACCTAAGTTTGGCCGCAGTAAAAGGGAGAAGTTAAACAGTATACAAACCAAAAGGCAAGGGGGAAAGTTCAATAAACAAGCAAGCAAAGGTTTCTGCTTTTTTAATACTTCAGAAATACCCAGATTGTTAGACCTTGTTCTTACTTGAGAACTAATTGAAGGACTTGTACATTGGGAGCGTTCTCTGGTCTTTAACCAAAGAAAGACTCTTGACTCTTGAAAAGATTTTTTTTCTTCAAAATTTTAAACTGACCAACTATAAATATAATAATTTTCCCTTTCAGTAAACTCTTAGGTTCTGCATGCTGCATCCAATCCTGCAGAAGATGTACACTCATGCTTAATTTAATTTAAGACCTATGAGGTACTAACATATGTAAAGAAAAGCACATATTTGCAAGCATCTGCAGGGTTGGGACTAGACATGTCAGTCTAGTTCAGCAAAATGGAGTCTTTAAAAGCGCCACAAGACTTCTTGTTTGTTATGCACATTAAAAACTGTTTTGCACCTCTTTCCTCCCCTATGGGAATAACGTATGTCTGAAAGTTTATTGTTTTGGTTTTGTTTGTCTGGTTAGGGAAATCGTCAGTTTTAGAAGCTGATCCAAAGCTTACAGAAGACAGTGAAAAGACTCCTATTTCAATAGGCTTTGCCTAATTTGTCTTAAAATCGCACAGTACAAAATGAAAAACAATTAGTTTATAAAAATCAATAAAAAGAATCAGATATCTGTTGCGTCTGTCATACAGTTTACTACAGCACTACCTAAGGTCCCAACTCTAGCCACGGGTGAGTGGAGGAACAGAGCAGACCCACTCCACATGCACATGGGATGCTACTCTGGTCCGGCAGCTCCCCAGGTTTCAGCAGTGCCGGCTGAACCCTACGGGTCTGGTTTGTTTTCTGATCGCCTCCCTGGGAATGATGGGACAGACGGGCACTTTTAAAGCACCGACCAGGTCTACCCGAGACGGGCAGGACCAGCTCCAGGGCAGCCCGGGCTGTTCTCCGGAGAGGAGCGCTTGCGCAGGCCGACGCAACCCCACAGCTGCCTTGCGGGAGCCCCCAGCGGGGGATGACCACGGGCCGGGCCGGGCCGGTCTTCTTCCCCCAGCCCGCTAGGCCGGAGCTCACTGTGTGACCGCGCCGCCTGGATACCGACGCCGCCCGGGCGACCCTACCTGGCCGCCTGCATGAGCGGGCTCCAGCCGTAGTGGTTCCGGCTCTGCACCGAGGCCCCTTTGCGCAGCAGGAACCGCACCAGCTGCTCGTGGCCCCCGGCCGAGGCGAACTGCAGCCCCGTGTTGCCGGCCTCGTCCGTGCAATCCACGGGCACCGAAGGAAGCGGCGTCACCTCGCCGCCGGCCACCCCCGAGTCCGCCACCTCCTCTGCCCCGCCGCAAGCGGAGCCGCCCGCCGCCTCCGCGCCACCGCCGGGCAGCCCCAGCAGGCGCCGGGCGCTTTCGTAGTCGCCCTGGTCACAGGCGCGGAGAAACAGCTGGACCTGCGTGGGAACCCCGCATTCCCCCATGGGCAGCGCCGGCCGCAGCGTGCGAGCCCCGAGCAGCCGCCAGCTCCGTTCCCTGGGCTCTGCTCCGGCCGCGGCCTGGAAGTGGTGGCGCGGGGAGCTGGGCGGCGGAGCAGACGGGGCGGGACGTTTGTAAGATAGCACCGGCGGGGCTGCCCTCCCGCGGGCGGAGCGCGGAACTGGCTCTAGCCCCCCGCCCCCTTGCCGGCCGCAGTGCCTACCAGCGAGGCCCTCCTGGCGCTTGTCCCTCACCCTTCTTTGCTGTAGGCTACTTCATTCTGCCCTGGGCTGGGCGGGCACTTGCTGCCCTCTCAGCTTGAGAGCGAGCCATTCAGAGCTACTATATGAGTCCAGTCTCTCAACCAGTTGGGCCGCCATCTTATAGTAGTTTCATCTCGAGTGACCACGTTTCCCCCAAAAAACCAACGGAGTCCTGTGGCACTTTCAAAGACTAACAGATTTATTTATCGCCTGAGCTTTCGTGGGAGAAAATCCCACTTCGTCAGACGCTTTGAAGATGGAAAGTGGGATTTTCTCCCACGAAAGCTCAGGCAATAAATAAATCCGTTAGTCTTTAAAAGTGCCAGGGCCATCTTCCTGGAAGATGAAAGGCAGCATTGAAAGGTGATGCTCTCCCGTTGATATAGCATTGTGAAAACACCATGCTGCATAGACCTAAGTATATTGATGTGAGATACCCTAGTGAGATAGTTACATTATGTCACTAACATATCTCATGTCAGCCCAGCACTGTATAGACCCGGCCTAAATCTCTGCCTCTGAGCATGTACTCTTTTGCCTTACTCTATGCATCTGGATGCCTGTTTGTTTCCCACTTAAGCTCCAAAGCAAATCAGAAATCAGAGAAGATGGAGGGAGAGGGCAATGCATATCTTGTGTGTGGTTCCTGGTCTAGTAGACATGCTTTGAGGATGTCTACTGGATTAAGTCCCAACCAAAATTTGGATAAAGGAGGCCATAATGTCATTACCAATATTATAATGTCCTATCCCAGTGGTTAGAGTTCTCAGATAGGATGTGGGAGACCTAGGTTCAATTCCTGTCTAAGGAAGACAAAAAGTTTGAACAGAAGTCGCTCACATCGGATGTGAGTGTACTAGCCACTAGGCAGCTCCCTGTCTTGTGTGCTGGCTTTTGTGAATCCCACTCTGAGATGCCTCTCTTTCCCCATTCAGTGTACAGAGAGCTTAGGCATTTTAGGATTTGTGAATCATACTGGTGATCCTATGCCTAAAAGCTAGGTATTGTGAGGCTGACCAGTCTACACTGACATATTTGGGTCAATGTGAGATATGCTAGTTATGTAATATAACTAGCATATTTCACGTTAGCATACTAAATCTACACAGGGTGGTGTTCTCCTGATGCTATGTTTGATGGGGCTAAGAGTGCTCTCCCATCAACTGAGCAGGTCTATATAGACCTATTCGACAGCTGACATTGTGGCAATGTAGGCATGCCCTGAGTGTTGTAATGCCTAGGTCCCTTTGTGAATCTAGCTTTTTGGCCTAAAATGGTGATTTTTGTTTTGTTTAACTTGGGGTAACTAAGGTGAGGGAGCTATTTTGAGGTTAAAAACACAGTGAGGACATTCAAGTGTGAACAGTGAGGAAAAGTCTGAGAAAATAGCTCTGGAATAAGATTGATCTGGGACAATATGCTCATACGTTTTGCCAAAGTGGATAGATAGATAGATGAAGTTGTAAACAAGATCAATATGGTATAATGGTGACAATGGGGAGAAAGTCTGTGTAAAGAAAAATAGAAGGCATTCTTTTGCCTAACAGCTTTCATTTGAAATGTATTTCAAATACTATTTACAATGTTTTACACTGTCAGTGTTTTGCCAACATAAAATGTTTTTTTATTATAAAAACTGTATGTCCTATTTGATAATGGAAAGAGACTAATAAAGAAAGACATCTTCATTCAGGGTTTTACATACACTAGTCCTACAGTTTAACTCTGTACTATAGCATGCTTTTCCGAAGTACAAAAATATCTGTCCTTCAGTTGTGTCCAAATTGAAAATCCAGATTTCACAGCGATGACAAAAGGTGACAGCTCCTCCCCAAACATCACTCCCTTGATCAGGAACTGTGGAAAGGTAGGTGGATGGGAGGGAACTAGCAAATTCTGACACATAAGGGTGGCAGCTTAAAAGTGGTTTTGATAGTCTTCTCAGATGTGCTTTGTTGGTCTGTGAGAGTGTGGGCGTGGGTGAGAGTGTTTATTTGAATCTGTGGCTGGAGGAACTAGCCCTGGGTAACTTGGGTCCTGCAGGGTAGCTCCATTGGGAGGGAACTTGCAGAAGGGAGAAGTAAAGCTTCAGAGGAAAACACAAGTGGCACAAGCAGTACAGTAATAGAATTACAAAGTAACCCAAAAATGAGCACACCCCAAGGTGATGGGCAAATCTTGTCATACCATCACCTGGGGGTTGCATAACCAGTTGCTCTCCAACCCTTTAATGGTCATCTCAGCCTCTGATAGCCTGAAACTGGAAAACTTTGGTCTCACTGCGATGGTTCACTATGAAAGGGGCTGAAGACACGGCTGAAAAGGAAATTCTTCTGCCTGCGCTTAAATTATTCCATCTGAAAGTGAATGATAGAAATATGTCCACAGTTTATCTTCCTAGCCACAGAAAAAGGTATAGATGGATACATGTTCTGGTTAGAAGGGATCACTGTGTCCATCTAATCTGACCTCCTGTATAACACAGGCCATAGAATGTCCCCAAGTGGTTCCTCCATCAAATCCAGAACACATGAGTGAGCCTCTTGGAAGGATCACTTGGAAGGACATCCACATGCATTAGAGCCAGCTGGCTAACAGAAAATCTTTCCCCTGCAGTGATGTGGGGTTAAGGCACATGGCGAAGAAGAAAAACTCTACATGGGTTGGTAAATGTAGAGCAGAAAGACCACAATAACCAGGGCTAGAGTCCAGGCCTGGCAATCAGAAGACCTGATATTTTCTGTTCCTGGCTTTGTGACCATGAGCCAGTCTCTTCACTTCTGTGCACCTCAGTTTCTCCAACTTTAAAATAGAGATAGTCAAGGGTTCATGTTTATCCCCATTTTACAGGATTGGTGACTGAGTCACAGGTGGGGCCTGTCAACAATATCAGTCTGTAATGCAGTTATAAGCTGCTCACCACCACATATTGTTCAGAGCCTATGGATAACACGGCTCTTAAGCATGTGCTTGTTCTGTGCTTAGCCCCTACATAACAGCAGGGCTGGATCGCTTTTCTTGCCGTGCTGTGGGGAGTAGGTACTCGGCACTAGAGCTCTAAGGAGGCTCTCAAGAACTAACATTATAAAATAATTATCAGTGAACTGGAAGGAAATATAAAATCACCAATGCTAACACTGAGAGGCAACAAAATACTCACAGAGCAAAGGGGTTGATGATGAGGACGGATCAGTCATACAGAGAGAACTGGGTCACTGGGAACGCTGGAGCCATTCAAAGAAAAGTTTTCAGGAAGTATGGTCAAATGCAGGTTTGAACATAATACGTCCAAATGCAACGTCGTGTACCTAGCAATAAAGCTTGCAGAACGCTCTTACGGAATGGCGAATTGTATCCAGGAAAGCAGTGACTCTGAAAAGGATTTAAGGGTCATAGTAGGCAAGTCACTCAACATGAACGCCCAGTGGAATGCTCCTGGGGAACAGGGCTAAAACCAAGGCAAAAGAAAGCAGTGAATAGGGTAAGGAGGAGATACAGTAGTGGTGAGACAGAGCCTTACGTGGCTTGGAAAATATTATTATTAGACAGGATACAAGTACTGTGTACCACAACTTTATTTACTTCCTATATCTACACAATCTATTTTTTTCTATCTTCTTTTTGGTACCTGTTTCCTTTTTTGCACTTCATTAATTTCATCAGTTAACATCTTATCCTATTCCTGTCTCACAGCTTCTAGCATGGCATAGAGACTATATCAGTTTTTGGGCTACTGGTATGAATGTCAGCTACTCTAACCTGTGATAGCTACAATCGTCCAACTTTGAATAAGGAGTCATAGCCCGGTCAAGTCTATCAAATTGTTACCTTGAATTTAGTATTCAAATTACTCATATCTCCACTGGAGTTTGTGTAAATCAAAGTTGGTTTTTCATTATAACAGAGCTTTGACGGGCCCTTCAATATTGTCATCCCACACACC
This sequence comes from Pelusios castaneus, assembly GCA_007922175.1. Taxonomy (NCBI): domain Eukaryota; kingdom Metazoa; phylum Chordata; order Testudines; family Pelomedusidae; genus Pelusios; species Pelusios castaneus. The sequence continues at coordinate 30,874,424 of ML685756.1, read as the reverse complement.
ATTTTCACAGGAAACTGGTTTTGTTGTAATGTTTTTGTGCTAATGTTTAGTGACAGAGAAGGCTGCATGAGTCCATGCTCCACTCAAAATCTTAGAAGCATGGAAATAAGAAAGATTTGTGCATTTCTTTCCACCTTCATGCTGCCCTCAACACTGTTAATAACTCATTCCAACACTCCATACGATTTTTCACTTCCATCTCTAACAGAAATCAAAAAACAATATGTATCCGGACTTCATCAAGCTTGCACTCTAATGCAAAACCAGAAGACTGACCTCCTGTTTTATTTTTAATCAACAGATCAGCCTATCTGACTACTGCCCATCTCATGCAGTTGAAAAGTTATTCTGTCTTAACACTGCTAAGGAAACTGCAGCACTCTGCAAGTAAAGGACACAGAGAACTGGCGAAGTCAGAATTGGTGTCCAGTTGCAGGGAGGGATCAAGGAAAGCTGGAAGTGTAGGTTGGTAACCTAGGCTGGCTAGAGTACAATGCAACTGAAACAAAGGAACCCAGAAGATGAGCTGCTGAAGCTGGCCAGAAGCTGTCATCTTCATTTCATTTGTAGGTAATGAGCTTCAGAGCCAGGCCCCATGGCCTGCCAAGGCCTATGGAATCTAGAGAACCTACAAAGAAAATCTAAACTCAAAAACAGCGTAGCAGCATGGTAAATGTGATGTCAAGTCATTGGCCGTAGTTTGTGGGTTTGGGGACAGCAGGACTTTAAGGCATATCCACAGGGGAGAAGTCCTGTGTACCCACTCCTATGCTATGGCTCTGCCCCACTTGGAATGAGAGTAGCAGAGTGTCTTCTTCCAGCCCCAGAGAGTCAGGGGCAGTGTAATTGGGTCCCTTTCTTCTTTTAGTAATGGCAGCAGGGGCTTTTTCAGTGATGGCCACCTTGTACTTGTTCCAGTAGTCAAGCTCTGAGTGGGTGGGCAAAGCCTGCAGTGCTCTTTTACAGAGTGCTCTGCTGGGATGGTGTTGGTCCCCTCCTCCTGAACAGGGAATCTGGGGAGTTACCGTATTTTTCGGACCATAAGACGCACTTTTCCCCCCCAAAAGTGGGGGGAAAATGAGGGTGCGTCTTATAGTCCAAACCAGTGAACCCCCGATTCCCTAAGGAATCGGAAATTGAAGAATGGCAGGAGCCGCTGGGGGATCGGGGGCGGG
>ML685756.1:30859824-30873149 GCA_007922175.1 Pelusios castaneus | reverse complement strand
GCCTTCCTTTCTCTTCCCTTCCTTTTCTCTTCTATTTAGTTTACCGGTACTATTTGGTTCAGAATATTTTTTCTTGTTTTCCTGCTCTAAAAACTGGGTGCGTCTTATGGTCAGGTGCGTCTTATGGTCCGAAAAATACGGTAACACTGCTAATGCGCACCTGCTAATGCTCTGGTGTAAGAGGAAAGGAAGATTTTGTGACGGTGGAGCATTAGTGGACGGTGGGGGCCCCCCAGACACATTTCCTCTCTGCTAAGCTCTGTAGTAAACAAAGTAATCAAATAATAGTTCTAGTGTTAAGTAGTTTGAAGTTTTTGATAGTAGCAATTAATGCCCATCAGCAGCCGTCTACCTGACCAGGAATAGGGCTTGATCACCTCTCCCTGGGAGTGATGGGCTATAACAATAGCTCACTACCAGGCCCAAACTGGACTTCGCCGCAGGATCTTGGGAAAAGAGGCCTCGGACAACACACTCCCCTGCTGAAGCCTACGTCGCCTGGGGTCCCCAACTGCAGAAGGGGCATAAGCTGTTTATCTTGCATCTTTAATTCTGATTCCAGTAATCATACTGGTATGGGTGATAGGTGATCCACTAAATAGTTTGTTAGTTAATAAATCCACTTTATTCTGTCATTTGTGTCTCGGTAATTGTTGCTGCTGAATCTTCGAACCGTGTCCCCTTGGGGAGGGGAATATTACATCTGGGTTATCCACAGCCTCGGGCAGATGCCCCAGTCATATCTTCAATCTTCTCTTTGCACCATGAGACCTAGAAACATGTTTTAAAGTGAAAAGTAAAATGCTGATGTAATCACAGGGGACCCTAGGCACAGGCCTACTCTTTCTATGCCTTAATCTGGTGCTGTCTGGGGGCAAAAGAGTTGAGAAATAAAGCCAGGTCTATACTAAAAAGCTAAATTGACCCAGCTATGCCACTCAGGGGTGTGAGAAGTCCACATCTCTGAACAAAGTAGATAAAATGACCTAACTCCCAATACAAACAGAGCTAGGTTGATAGAAGACCTACTGCCTCCCCAGGGAATGGATTAAGTAGTGAAGGGCTACACTGACTGACACACTAGCTTTGCCACTGTGTTGGTTTAAGTGTAGACATAACCTTAACATTTTTCCTGGATACAAAAGAAATTAGCATTGGTGTGAAATTTTAAGTGATCTTATGGAATTTGGCCCTGTTGTGCCATAGAACGAGTACTGCTAACCCTAAACATTCAAAAATCATGTCAAATACCCCTAAATCACAAGGGCTTTTTCTTTTCTCCCCTCCCCCCCTTGCTTTGAGCCCATTAAGGTCCACTTGGATGACATTATCTAGACTTTTCCTACAAGTCAGGAGAGCTGGAAATAAAAAGAGGCCCTTAATCCCATGATTCCACGTGTTAGATGTTTTGAGAGAAACACCAACTACCCATAAGCTTAAAATAAAACTGAGAACAGCATCCCTGAGTGCAATAGGGTTTTGACTAGAAGTATTGTTCCCAGCTCTTCCTGTAACTAGCAAGCTCTCTCACCGGCAGCTGCTGCTGCTTCCTGCCTGGACGCTTTCCTGTTAGCGAACAGCGATTTGCTCGTAGATTGGGAGGCCAGGCTTCTCGGGGGTGCATTGCCGAGTCGCAGGCCCAGTGTCCTCAGCCACAGGCAGCCGTGGGTGCGGGAGCGCGGCAAGGACAGCGCTGGGGATAAGCGGAGCAGGGCAGTAAGGCCCTGCGGGGCTCCCAGCCGCCGCGCGTTGTGCTGTGCCTGTGAGAGCCAGACGGCAGCGGGTCCGGGCAGTGTCGGGCTGAGGCGGAACCAGGCTGCTCCGGACTCCGGCTCTGCCACCCGCTCAGATCCTGCTGGCAGGGGCGGGGAGAAGGGAGGGAGGAGCCGCCCGCTGGCGGAGGATCCGGCCGGGTTTCCTGGAGGGGGAAGGCGGGGCGGAACTTGGCGCCGGTGTTGCTCCTGCAGGGCAGCCTGTGAAAGTTTGCGGAGTGCCACCCCCGGCCCCAGCGCAGGGATGGCCGGCCGCGGCAAGTGGTGGGGCAGGCGGGGCCGGACACCCCGGGGCTGGGGGGCGCTGCTGGCCCTGGGGCTGCTGGCCACCCTTGCTTTCCTGGTCTGGCGGCGCGGCCCCCCGGAGAGCGACGCGGCTCGTCCTGCCCGCGGAGCCCCGCAGCCTCCGCTCCCCGCCGATCCCGAGCGCCTGCGGAGACCCGTATATGAGAAGCCGCCCCTGGAGCCGGGGGCGCTGGGCGAGCTGGGACGGGCGGAGCGGCTGGAGCTGAGTCCGGATGAGAAGAGCCGCCAGGAGGAGAGCATCCGGCAGCACCAGATCAACATCTACCTGAGCGACCGCATCTCCCTGCACCGCCGCCTGCCCGAGCGCTGGCACCCGCTGTGAGTACCGGGCCCCGATCGATCCCTCCCACCTGCTGCAGCCAGCCTAGCCTAGCCTAGCCCTGCCCTGCCCTGCCCTGCCCTGCCCTGCCCTTCCTGCTCCGCGCCCCGGGATCCCCGTTGTGCTGCGGCGCCCTCGCCTCGGCCGGGCCTGCCAGGCAGCTTGGCCGAGCCAGCAGCACGCTCGGTTCTCGCCTCGTTCGCCCTCGGCCACCGACGGAGCTGGGCGTGACTTGCCTCCCTGAGCTTCAAAACCTTCCTCAGGACTTGAGAGGGCAGACCGGTGCTTCTGCCCCTTGGCGGAGCACGTGCGACTAGTCTTCAAATCTTAGCGAGCTAGGCTGGAAAGAGAGCGTCTGTGTGGCAGCACTCTGGTCACTGAGCAAAGTTAACCGTCCAGTTAATTTCCTAACATGCAGACTTTCTGCCCTGTGGTAAACTTGCATATGATTTCTCAGAAGTGTTTAAAAATGAAAGAAATGTCCCCGTAAGCCCTAAAACTGCAGGACAGTTTATTGTATTTTGTTTGCTTGTTTAAAAGACATGGACATAGTTTTGGGCAGTGTGTGTGTAAGTGAAGGTGGGTGAGAGTCATGTTTCTTTGGTTTGCAGTAGCAATCTTAAACAAATACGCTTTAATGGAGCTACAGGAGCAAATACGCCCAAGAGCAAATATATTTGCTCAAGTCCAAACCAGTGCTGTTTAGCATTAGCTTTTGTGATTAATGACTGAGCATAAGATATGGTCCTCTTTGTGGGTCCTCCTACAAAAACACTTCCAGTGGGGCATGTCACATCCACTGTTAGGGTTAGCTTTACTCAGAACAAGACTAACAGCTGGTGTTGTCCACACTGTGACTCTCCATTGGTGCAGTGCTAGTGGAGGTGGAAACTGCTGATGTAATAATCTTGAAAACACACACAATTCACCCTCTGGTGCTCAACCATGAACCAGAACCAAGAATCTGTTTATGATGGAGCATGCTATCACGTCAATTCCCGGAAAAATCATGGAGCAGGTCCTTAAAGAATCCATTCTGAAGCACTTGGAGGAAATTAGAGTGATCAGGAACAGTCAGCATGCCTGACCAACCTTATTGCCTTCTATAATGAGATGACTGGATTTGTGGATGCAGGAATAGCTGTTGACATGATATACCTTGACTTTAGCAAAGCTTTTGGTACAGTTTCCCACAACATTCTTGTCAGCAAGTTAAGGAAGTATGGCTTGGATGAATGGACTGTAAGGTGAATAGAAAACTGGCTAGATCATCGGCTCAGCGGGTAGGGATCAATAGCTCAATGTCTAGTTGACAACCAGTAATAAGTGGAATGCCCCAGGAGTCGGTCCTGGGGCCAGTTCTGTTCAACATCTTCATTATCAACAATTTAAAAAAAAAAAATCTAATCTATCTACAAATGGAAGAAAGGGGAAGCAGATGGTAGTACATATAAATCAAATCTGAGAACTGTAGAAAAATTATAAGGGAACAAAAGGACACAAGGAAAAATCTGCGACCCATGGAGTTAAGGACATTATGGAGTTTTTCAATTATATTAGGAACAAAAAGAATCTTAACAATTGCATCAATACTAGCTGGAAAAGAAATATTTAAAAAATGCAGAAAAGTCAGAAACCTTCAATAAATATTCTGTTTTATATTTGAGGAAAAAGAGAGATACAGGTCACTTTCCATTCCACTAGGCTCGCTGGAGGAAGTTAAACAAAAGCTACTAAAATTACAGATTTTTAAGTTAGCACGACTTATAAAAAAAAAGTTTTAAAAGAGCTGGCTATGGAGCTTGCTAGACTGTTAGTGTTGATTTCAATACGTTTTGGAACTTTTGGAGAAATCCCAGAAGATGGAGGAAAGGTAAAGTTGTTCCAATATTTAAAAAGGTTAAATGGAATGATGTGGAAAATTACAAGCCCATGAGCCTGATATCTGTTCTGGCTGAGATAATGGAGTGGTGGATGTGGGACTCTATTAAAAATTTTAATAAGATAATCCAATTAATGCCAGTCAACATGGTTTCATGGAAACTAAATTGATTTCTTGATAAGATTGAATTTAATTGATAAAGATAAGTGTTGATCTAATATACTTAAACTTCAGTAAAGAGTTTTCCTTTATACTACAAAAAACTTTGATTAAAAAAATTAGAATGATATTAAATGAACAAAAGAACTAATTAAATGGATTAAGAGTTGACTAGCTAATAGGTCTCAATGTAATTTTAAATGGGGAATCCTCATCAAGTGGGTGTGTTTTTAGTGGGGTTCCACAGGGATTGGTTCTTTGCCTACTCTATGTAACATTTTGATCATTTACCTGGAAGTAAACATAAAATCATCATTGATAACAGTTCACAGATAACACAGAGTGGTGAAGTGGTAAATAATTAAGAGAATTGGTTGCTGATACAAAGTGATCTGGATTTCTTGGTAAATTGAGCACAAGTAAACAACAATATGTGTTTTAATACTGCTAAATGTAAATGTATATATCTAGGAACAAAGAATATAGGCCATACTTAGAGGATGAGGAGCTCTATCTGGGGAAGCAGTGACTGTGAAAAAGATTTGGGGATTGTGTTGGATAATCAGAAGAACATGAGCTCCCCATACAATGCTATGGCCAAAAGGGCAATTGTGATTCTTGGATCCATAAACAAGGGAATCTTGAGTAGCAGAGAGGTTATTTTAATTCTTTATTTGGCACTGGTGCAACTGCTGCTGTAATATTGTCCAGTTCTCATGCCCACAGTTCATGAAGGATGTTGACAAGTTAAAGAAGGTTGACAGAAGACCAACAAGAATGATTAAAGGATTGGAAAACATGCCTTATGGTGATAGACTCAAGTATCTCAATCTATTTAATTTAACAAAAATTAGGCTAAGGGGTATCTTGATTACAGTGTATAAGGTCCTGCATGGGCTCTTTAGTCTAGCAGAGAATATTTAATAATGGATTCTTTAGTCTAGTGGAGAAAGGTAACATGACCCAATGGCTGGAAATTGAACCTAGACAAATTCAGACCAGAAATCAGGAAAAAGGTTTTATCAGTGAGGGTTTATTGGGTTTAGCTCAGTTTACCAAGGGTTGAGGTGGATTCTCTGTCCCTGGCAATTTTTATATCAAGATTGGATGTTTTGTCTACAAGCTATGCCCTAGAAATTATTCTGGCCTTGGAATTTATGACCCAGGAATAGGGCTGGAGTTAGGTCGTAAAGGGCTTCTATACCCCGCTTACATTTCTTACCTTTCAAATATCCATCTTTTCAAGGAATGTCACTCATTTTTAGTCCTCAAATTATCTACTTTTCATGCAGTGTCCCCTTACTCTTGTTCAAAATTATTGACATTAGAAATAAAAATAATATAACTAAAGTTACAGAAAGTCATTTGCACTAAATGAAAGAATACCATCAGGTGTTTGAATAATTTTTTGTGTTCTTCATTTTGGACCTGTCACATATTGTGTCCCAAATTTGAACCTTAGCAGGTTGTGCGATAACCCCATACATGCAGCAGTCCTGTTCCTATTTGAGATGATAGTGGCAGGGTACACCCATACAAGAGTGTAACAGTATTCTTTGGCTGGTCTGGGGCATGCCTCCTGTCTAGACCACCACTTTCTGCCTTCAGGCAGGCTGGGTTGCATTCAGAAGGGAGGACTACATTCATCTGAGCAAATGACTCTGCTCTAGGTGGCTGGGATTTGTACCATCACTGCCTCATTAGTCATTATAGAGGGGCTAGGGTCCTTCATACTGCTCAAGCAGTAGCCTCTTTAAATGTTGGCCTCCCCTCATCACGACAGAGCTCTGATTTAGCCGAAGCAAAGGGGGCATTCTCGTACAAGATCCTTTGCTGGAGAAGTGTTAGCAGGGAACCATGCATATGTGGGAGCCACTGCACAAAGGCTGCTCATACTCACTTTAAATTTGCATGTAGAACAAATGAGTTCTCAGGTACAAAACCCATGGTCCAAATTCTCTACTATTGTAAATTATCTCAGCTCACGGGAGAATCTGGCCCTGTAAGCACAGTATCTCTTATTCTGCCCTCTTTTCACTCTCTCACCAAGGCCCCATTTTCATTACCTCTTTATTAATTCATTCCCTCTGCTTCCTCCTTTATTTCATGATTCATTGACATGAGAAAGTTGCACAAGTTAAATCACAGCTATGATTTTAAACCTGTTTAGTTAAACCAGGGAAACCCTTGTGTGGACACTTATTTCAGTTTAAGACTGGCTTATTTAGGTTTACCTTTAAACCAATTCCTAATCAAACTAAGGTAAACTGAAATATATTTAGGTTTACCTTTAAACCAGTTCCTAATCAGCCTAAGAAAAACTGAAGTAAATAAAATACCTTTAAAAAAAAATTGTGTGCACTAAGGGGTTTGCATCAGTTTAACTTAAATCAGTTCAGGAAAGAAAAGAAGAAACCCCCAAAACCTATTCATCTAAATGCACAGAAATGTGAATGGAGATTCAGGCAGAACATATTAGTCTGAGGATCAAAAAGTGAGGGTCACTGTTAAAAGATGGACAAGAGTATAGGAAGGCTTGTGGCATGACAAGAGACATTACTGGAGATAGACTAAACAAAAATAAAAATCAGAAATATATAAGGAAGGAGAGAGTACAGTGAGGTTAATGAGTAATTATTTGAAAGGTAAAAGCTGACTGTTGATCTAACCCAGCATTTTGTCCCTACCCTTTTTGACTATACTACACCCTCAGTATGCATAATATTACATATTAGACTATCTCTGCTCTTCTGTTATCTCACAATATTAATCTTTCCTTAGAGATTCCACTCCTTATAGTTACAGGGACCTGCAAGCTTGATTGCATGTGCTAAAGTTTATTTTTAAAGTAAATACTCCCTGTTTTTCTATGATACTGACAGCATCAGTTCACTTCCCCAAAAATACAATTTAGCTCCATAGTTGACAATCCTACCACATGAAAAACAGAGTATGTTAATTACATAATAATGATTAACCCACTGCAGCTTCTTCACATATGAAGTTTTCTGTATGTATGTTTAATAGAGATATTTCCATAACAAGAAATAGGTGTGATATAGCATGTGAAGGGTCATATTACTGTTCTGTGTGATCAGTGAGGGACACAATACAGTCAAAGAACTTCAGGCCTATATCAATACTATGCCCCTTGTAAATTATACGAGCATATCATCTTAAATTGCCTTTCACCACTCATTGAAAAGCCCCTTATCTCAGAGCAAGATGGATTACATTCATGCAAGTCATGCACCTGTCAAGTACTGAATATCGCTCCATACCTCAAAGATGGCTTTGAAAAGGGTGTGGAAATAGGCACCATGTTTGTCAACCTATCAGCAGCGTATGACACAATGAATCACCAGAGACTTCTCACAAAAATATACAACAAGATAAAAGATTATCACCTTTACAACTGATACAATCTCTATTAGAGAACTAATATTTTTATGTTGAGCTATGCAAGAAGTGAAGCCAATGGCAACAACGGAAATGCAGCCTACTACAAGGAAGTGTACTCTCGCCAGTACTTTTGATCATTTACGTGAATGATCAACTGATTCACCTCAGCACATGAGGTGTTGGTGTCTAAGCCAAGGATTTTGCCTAGACTGAAGCTATGTTAACATTGGTGCTGTCTAGGTGTTCGGTTTATCACACCAAGAACCAATGGTATGCCAGTTCAGCCAAAATACAAGTGATTCTCTTCCATCTTCATAACTATGAACTGGAATGGGATATTGCTCCTCCATTTCCTGTCTACCTTAGAGTGTTGCTAGACTGTGCTTCCTCCTCAAGGCATGCGTGGGGAAGATAAAAGACAAAGTTATGCAGATTAGCATATTCAAAAGGCTTGCAAATTCAAAATGAGGAGTCAGCCCCGCAACACTCAGTCACCTCACTAGCACTTTGCTATTCAGTAGCCAAATACACATGCCCAGTGTGAGAAGGGTTGGCTCATGCAAACAAGCTGTATCCTATTCTAAATGACAGCTGCCACTACATCATAGGAAATCTAAAAAATGTGAAGGAGTTTTATGTGCTTGCTGGAATTACTCCACTGGATACCAGGAGATTAGTCAAAAGCAAATGGAATGATTATGACAGGCCGAAGATACCAGACATCTCTTACATGGCCACACCCCGGTTGTGAGAGACCTGAAATCATGGAAAAGCTTCCTACCTTCAGTGGAGCCGTTTAAAAATGACTGATGGCCACACAGCTGAAAATTTGATACACACAGCTAAAATTGCTGGAGATGCATGTCAAAATGCACATTGTTATTGCCAAATGCCTTCCTGCAGAGAAGGGTCAAATTTGAGATATTTAAACTACCTCTGAACAAGAGTTGGCCGGTTAAAAGTCAATTTGTAGTAGCAGATCTATTCCAGTAACCCAGACGCATGGTGACTGTGGTGAAACACAGACCATGGAATTTCTGTTAGTCTGCTGGCTCTTAGATGACCAGTCCACCATGGAAAGCTTTGCCAGAGCCCCAGATAGGGCCTCACGATTATTCTGGAGTCTGAATCATCATGGAAGGTCTTCTGAAATATTCCAGCATTTATTGGTACAGCCAAGACAAGGGTGGTCAAATCTAGTGGTTGGAGCAGTAACTGGGAGCTGGGTTGAGTACTGGGAGGTAAGGGTCTGAGACAGGACAGAGGACAAACTGAGAGTCAGTTGTCAGGAGGTAGGCAGCAGAGGTGGCCTTTGGCTATTGGGAGCCCTAGGCAAAGGCACATTGTGGGGCCCCCTATAGACCTGTGGGGCCCTGTATAGGCCCACAGAGGCCCCGTGTCGCTAGTCCCAGTTCCCCACTGCTTTTCCCGGTCCTGGCCCCCCCACCCCTCCCCAGTTCACTTCCAGCCCCATCTCCCTCTCACCAACTCTGGACACGGGGGCCAGCTCCTCTGCTGGCTGCCAACCGAGGCAGACAAGGGGGCCCCCTTACAGCTTGGGGCTCTAGGCATGCGCCTGCTTCGCTTACCCCAAAAGCCGCCTCTGGTAGGCAGGGTCAGGTGACAGGTTACAGACAGCAATCAAAAAGTAAAGTCGAGGACAAACTAGGCTCAAAAGCCAGAAACAGTTGCAAGCAGAGGCTGGCAGTCTTTAATGTTGCTCAGATAGCTGCACATCATGGCTTAGTAGTTTACATACTGGTACCAGCCAATCGGTGGGCTGTGAGGAGCCCAGAACCCCTGCTGTCCCAGGTTCCAGCCCTGCAGAGTCTAACAATCAGTGCTCCATGGAGCTGTCCCAGGAGCTGTGGGATGGATGAATACATAATATTGCTAGCATAGATGGGATTGGAGGGGGACTGTCAATCATATTGAAGAAAAATGGCATTGCTTATATTAAAGGATTCCATTGTTAGAATTTACTTATGAATTTCCATAGTGGATCAGACCATGTTCTATTCAGTTCAGTATCCTCTCTCTGACAGGAGCAAGCACTATATACTTCAGAGGAAAATGCAAGGCAGATAATATTATAATGGCTGGATGCCCCAAAAGGTATATTAGAATTGGAAAAAATAGAGTGAAGGGCAACAAAATTGTTGTGGGTGTGAAACAGCTTCCCTTTGAGGAGAGGTTAAAAAGACTGGGACAGTTCACCTTAGAAAAGAGATGATTAAAAGGCAGTATGATGACAGTCTGTAAAATCAGGAATGGTGTGGAGGAAGGGAATAAAACAGCATTATTTGCCCCTTTGCATGACATAAGAACCAGGGATCACCCAATAAAATGAATTGACAAGGTTTAAAATAAACATAAGGAAGTACTTCATACAATGCACAGTCAACCTCTGTAACTCATTGCAAGGTCACGTTCAGAAGACCAAACATCTAACTGGGTTTAGAAAAAGATTAGACAATTTCATGGATGATAGGTCCATTGGTAACTAGTAGCTAAGATGCTCAGAGACGCAATCCCATGGTCTAGGTGTCCCTAACTTCTGACTGCCAGAAGCTGGGACTGAATGACATGGGATGGGTCATTAGATAATTATACTATTCTGTTCATTCCCTGTGATGCACCTTTAACCAGCCATAGGAAGACTGGATACTGGGCTAGGTGGACCATTGGTCTGACTCAGTATAGTCATTCTTATGTTCTTTATGTATGCCTTTAGTGCCTTAGATAGACTGACGAGTAGCAATCCATAGTGACTGTTCCTTTCCCATCCATAACCTCATAGATTTGCAGTGCACCCTTGATGGCTATGTGGAAATAGACATCTTTGGGATTGAGTGCCAGAAACTGATCTCATTAGGACAGAGGAGGGATGATGATGATTCCCAGGGTCAGAAACCTGAACATGTTGGCTGTGATGAATCTATGTAGCCTTATTAGAGCCATGCTAGGCAGGGCTGGCCCAAGGGTTTTTGATGCCCTCGGCAAACTATGACTTTGGTGCCTTCCCCCTCGCCCCTACATTCTATATAGAGAAAAATGATAACATATTTTTTAAATGGAGCGGAAAAAAAATCACTCCCATCTCATTTGATGCCCCTTTAAACCTGGTGCTCTAGGCAACCACCCAATTCACATATATGGTCAGGCCGGCCCTGATGCTAGGACTATAAATAACAATGCCTGTGCTACCTTCTTTTCTTGAGGATACTGGATCCTTTTGAAATGAGAGTCACACTCCCTGTGAAACTGATTTGTGCATGTATTGCAGAGGATAGTCAAAGCGCTGATGTAATTGTGTATCAGACATTTAAAATGGAGAGAATGTCTATAGGGAATGGATGCAGAAGTATCAGAATAGGTGTCATGTTCTGGGGGAGCAATTCAGACTACTGAGGGGCTGTATCACCACCTGCCCATTCTGTAAGTTTCCCATCTTCAAAGCGTCTGACGAAGTGGGATTTTCTCCCACGGAAGCTCATGCGATAAATAAATCTGTTAGTCTTTAAAAGTGCCACAGGACTCTGTTGTCTTTCTACAATAGACTAACACGGCTCCCCTTTGGAATTTCACCTGCCCATAGTCTCTCAATGCTCTGTTGTGCTGGCTCATAGAGTGGACGCTGATAGACAAGTATTCATATCACACCCTGAGTGTCTGTGTCCTGTACAGCCCTGGATCAGCCTGCCTACAGCCCAAAAGACCGACCGTCAGCCTCAGTTACTACTTGCAGTGTGATTTTTAAACACGACCCCAGTCCTGAAGTTTCCCAAAACTATCTGCTCCAAAGTATCTAGCCCTCTCCTGGACCACTCAGAGAAATAAGAAGATTGATTTGTTTAAAAACACAAAACCACATTACAGCTTATTAATGTAACTGGAGGATATACTTGTTCCCTTCAAGCACAGAGGAAAGTTAGTTTACAATAAAAAAAAATAAAAAAAAAAATAGGTTAAGTGATGCCAAGTAAAAGGAATAAAGTTAAAAAGGGTTGCAAACAAACAAACATGAAAAGAAATCCAAAGTCTAAACCGTAATCAAGCAAGGTAAAGGTTTTGGTGAAGATGTTTTCTCTTTCCAGTTACTTTCCCTTGATCAGAATCTTCCACAGAAATACAAGATGCTGGCATTTCTTAGCTTCTGAAAGGTCTTTGCCTAAGCAAGTTTCTCACCTCAGTTCCCAGAGACTTCAACCCCTCTCGTCCCTTGTATCTGTCTAGAGCTGGATGCTAAAATGGATTTCTGCCTCTGCTGGTTATGGCTCTCAAAGTTCAATGACTTTGTTTCAAGAGGCAGAATGACCTCATGCTGTTCTTTGCTTCCTGTGGTCTTTCCAATATCCTGCTGATTGGAATGTAAATAGGGCCTCCGTTGTTTTTGATCACACCTTGCTTAAAGACATTGGATATACGCAGTGCTTTTTTTCTAAAAAAAAAGGTACCGGAACTCCTATTGATGTCCGTCGTGTCATAAAGAAATAACACTGAAAATAGTGCAGTAAACAGTAAATTTTTGAATATATCAAAGAAATAAAAATACAAGGTAAAAACTGTTAAGTTTTATTAACTATGCAGGCCGCTAATATACTGAAAGACAACCTGTGAGGTCTTACAGCAGGGGTCCTCACACTTTTTAAATAGGGGGCCAGTTCACGGTCCCTCAGACTGTTGGGGGGCCGTATTATAATTAGAAAAAAACATGAATGCGTAGCTATCACGTCTGCTGCTGGCCTGTGTTTCTGGGTACTGGGTGGCAGGCAGTAATGCATCCACACACTTTTTGTTGGTGCTGTGGGCTCCGGCCAGGCCCAGAGTGTGGGACTGACCGATGTTAGCCTGCTGGCCTGCTGTTGTGTACGCAACTAGTAGCCAATGTTCCCTCTAGGTTTGGTGGCTTGTGTGCAAAATTTTCAAGCCGTGTGAAAAACTTTTTCAGAATAAATTTTTGGGGAAAACTCACAAGACAGAAATTATAGGCATTAATTGAAGATAAAGTGACTGTAAATAGAATTAATTAATTAATTGTGTTTAATTTAATTGGAATGAATTTGGAATTGAAATCTAATTTTAAGAAAGGTTTTTATTTAAAATTAATTTTTAAAAAGTTTTAAAAAAGGAGAGAAAGAAAAAAGAGAAGGAAGGAGGAGACAAAGAAAAAAAGAAAGAAAGGAAGGAAGCAAAGACAGAAAGAGCAGGAAGGAAGGAAGACAAAGAAGAGAAAGAAAGAAAGGAAAGGAAGAAAGAAGAGAAAGGAAGGCAGGGAAGAGGAAGACAAAGAAGAGAAAAAGAAAAAAAGGAAAGGAAGAAAGAAGAGAGGAAGGCAAGGAAGAGGAAGAGAAAAAGAAAAAAAGGAAAGGAAGAAAGAAGAGAAAGGAAGGAAAGGAAGAGGAAGACAAAGAAGAGAAAAAGAAAAAAAGGAAAGGAAGAAAGAAGAGAAAGGAAGGAAAGGAAGAGGAAGACAAAGAAGAGA
>ML685756.1:30764556-30859724 GCA_007922175.1 Pelusios castaneus | reverse complement strand
AGGGGAAAAAAAGGAAAGGAAGGAAAGGAAGAGGAAGAGAAAGAAAGCAGCCCCGGGGCTCTGGAGGGGGCGGTGGGGGCTGCCGGCCTGCGCGGGGGTCCCTCCTTGTCCCCACCCCTCTAACCCGGGCCGTCTCCTTGTCCCCGTCCCCACCCCTCTAACCCGGCCCGTCTCCTTGTCCCCGTCCCCACCCCTCTAACCCGGCCCGTCTCCTTGTCCCCCCACCCCTCTCCAGGCCTCCCTCCAGCCCCCTTACCTGGCCGGAGGCTGGGAACCACAGGGACGGCCGCAGAGCTGCTGCCGGCCAGTCCGCTCCCGCCCTGAGCACGCTGTAACTGCGCATGCTCAGGGCGGGAGATTTAAATCTCCCCAGCCCGGCCCAGCCTGCACAGCTGGGAGGGAGCACCGGCGGGGAAAAAAAGGTGCCGGAACGCCGTTCCGGTGCGTTCTGGCAGAAAAAAAGCACTGGATATACGTAGAGAATTATGACGTTCCCTCCTGTCTGGGAGGAATCTGTCTCTCCCTTTGTTTGATCTCGGACTGTAAAGCACAATATTAATGAGTATCCTTAGTTCCTTACATAGCATTAATAAATACAATTCACAATATTAATTATCAGTGTCTCACAAGCTTTCATTAAATACCTCACTCATTATACACTTATAATACAGTAGTATTGTGCAATCAGTTGATTCATTTGCTTATCACTTGATCTTCAGATCCCATCTTTACAGTGCAGATAAAGTTTCTCTTTCCCAGCTGAGTTGTAGACCCCATGCTGTCTCCTCCTCCATTTGTTAGCTTTTTTTAAATCTAATATATGAATGGATGTTCATTGTCTCTGCCAGATGACTGGAATAGTCAGAGAAACAAGTGTATTCCTTCATCTAGGGTAAACTTGTTTACCAACATACAACACGAAAGAATATTAACGATCAATGAAGTTATTAGTTTTCCAATAAAGCAAACAAGGAGTCCTGTGGCACTTTTAAAGACTAACAAATGTATTTGTTGCATGAGCTTTCATGGGAGAAAATGTCACTTCGTCAGACACTTTCAAGATGGGGAACTTACAGAATGGGAGGAAAATAAATGCAGGGAAGTGTAACTCATAGGATCAGGTTAGACTGTGACAGCAAATCAGAGCAGTTAAGATTCAAACACTGGGGAACCAGCATATACAGTAAGGTGAGGTCAAATCACCAGTTATAATGAGAAAAAAAATCTGTAGTCCCTATTTAGCCATGAGGCAACAATGTCAAATCTGCATATGAATTCCAGTTCTGCAGTTTTTCTTTGAAGCTTCAATTTGCTATCCATTTGTTTGAGCATAGCTATTAACAAATCATCAGTGGAGTGAGCAGGGAGATTGAAGTGTTCCCCTATTGGTTTTTGAATGCTGCTATTTCTGACGTCAGACTTGTGTCCATTTATTCTTGTGCACAGAGACTGTCCTGTTTGTCCAATATATAAGGCCGGGGGAGGGACATTGTGGCACATGATGGCATAAATCACATTGGTGGATGAGCAGGTGAATGAGCCCTTGGTGGAGTAATTGGCTTGATTAGGTCCAATGATGGTGTCTTTTGTGTAGCTATGTGGGCAAAGTTGACAACAAGGTTTGTTGCAGGGATATGTTCCTGCTTTAATGTTTTTGTTGTTTGGTCTGTAGTTTCTGTTGAGTATCTGTTTAAGGTTGGGGGGCTGTCTGTAAGTGAGGGAGAGGTCTGTCTCCCAAGGCTTGAGAGAGTGAGGGATCGTTGTGTAGAATAGGTTGTAGATCCTTGATGATGTTCTGTAGAGGTCTGACTTGAGAGTTGTAGGTGATGACCAGTGGCGTGGTGTTGTTTTCTTTCTTGGGCTTCTCCTGTACTAGTTGACTTAAGGGTACCCGTCTGGCTCTGTCAATCCGTTTCTTCACTTCCGCAGGTGGGTACTGTAGTTTTTTTTCTCATTACAACAGGTGATTTGACCTCACCTTCCTGTATGTGCTGTTCCTCAGTGTTTGAATCATAACAACTGCTCTGATTTGCTGGTACAGTCTGACCTGATCTTATTACTTACACTTCCCTGCATTTATTTTCCTCCTATTCTGTAAGTTCCCCAACTTCAAAGCATCTGACAAAGTGGGATTTTCTCCCATGAAAGCTCATGCAATAAACAAAATTGTTAGTCTTTAAAAGAGCCACAGGACTCCTTGTTTGTTTTTATGAACTAGACTAACACAGCTACCCCTTTGGAAATAACTTTCCAATGATATGTTACATGCCACCTACTATATACAAATTATGACATCAGTGAATTGGGGTACACTGAACAGGTCAGCTACCTGAAACTTATTACGTGATAACAGTGAGCTCTTTGCCTCTTGAAAAAATATTTGATCTAAACCTCATGAACTGAGCAAAGATACTGGATTTATGGCTTATTGCAACAATTTATAACCTGTTATGGATAAATATTACAATGTTAAATATTAATATTTAATATGATATGATAGTATGATATGGTAGTTTAGTTGTTCCTATTTCGTCACTGTGTGTACCTTTCTATGGTGATCTGGCTGCAGCAACCACCATTTTTCCCATTATAGCATTCTTCTTTAATGTGAAGTAATTTTCTGTTGGGGCAAAGATTGCACGTGAATGAGCCAAGGGCATCTTCCATTTTCTTTTTAGTTATTTGGGTATTTTTGGAAACATAACTAGAAGTTAGACCCTTCTGAATAATAACTACCTCACTGAGACAACAGTCTTTAAAAGTGCCACAGGACTCTGTTGTCTTTCTACAATAGACTAACACGGCTACCCCTTTGGAGTTTACCTCACTGAGGACATTACATGACCTCTAACATTGTTTTTTAAATTTTTGATGTGCTCTTGCTAAAAAATAGTAATAACTACCTGCTGTCTTCTTCGAAAACTCTTTTCTGAAAATATACAGACAGTTTCACACTTCTACTAAATTGGGACCCCTTATTTACAGGTGCAAAGAGAAGAAATATGATTATCATAACCTGCCAAAAACCTCAGTTATAATAGCTTTTTATAATGAGGCTTGGTCAACACTTCTGCGAACAGTTCATAGTGTTCTTGAGACATCCCCAGATATTCTTCTGGAAGAAGTTATCCTTGTGGATGATTATAGTGACAAAGGTAGGCATTTTATTTTATAAATAACTGTTTGTTTCCTTGTCAGACAGTCAAGGTGGTTGAGATAAAAGTCCACATGACAAAAGCGTGTTATGATATCAGTATACTTTCTAACTGTTATATATAGCCATACTGTAGCTTGAAATCACTCTTACCTTGCTGTGCTGTTAGAACTGTCATATTCAGCATCTTGTTCAGCAAGTTGAGAGGAAGATTAGTTTAATGGTTATAGTGCTAACTTAAGACTTCAGAGACCTGGATTCAATTCTCTGGTCCACTGCAGGCTTCCTATATTACCTTGGGCAAGTCCCTTTTGGCTCTCTAGGCCTCCATTCCCCATCTGTACTCTATCTCACAAAGGTGTTCTTAGCATAAAGACATATACATGTACAAAGCATATACTACAGTAACGGGGACTATGTAAGGTAGGTAGCAGCTGGACAGATGTGCAGTAGAAATATTAGATATAGTTTTGTCTGCTATTCATGATTTCACATCTTTATACTGTGGCTGTTTACAAATATTGTTACATTGTTATTAGCCGTATAAATCTCTTTTTAAATTGTTACTTATCTTTTAAAAGCTTTCAGGATTTCAAGAGATACTGCTAAGGTATATAACGCATGTATACAGTTTTTTTTATTCTAAAATGTGATTTTGAATGTATGTGGAAGAGTGAAGCATTCTTTCACATTACTGTGGAATAGTTTATTAAAAGTATCAGTTATATTACTACTGTACAAGGAAGATAGTGGGTGGAATTACTTCTGTCCAGAGTTCACTAACATAACTTGTTTGAAATTCTTACTTTTCCCTTTTTTAAGACCTCTAATTAATTTCTCTGCACTATTCATTGATAAGGCCCAGAGTGAAGGACTGTAAAATGGTTATAAAAATATGTAAATAAACAAATGATATATTTAAGCCACTGGTCCTTTATGTTTTTACAGAGCTCTGCCGTTTTACACCATAACTTATTTCTGAATGTTTTCCTATTATTCTAGCACATCTAGCTTCTGAAGTGGTTCTCAACAAATTTTTTTTAATTGAGATGTACCTCATCAAAAAAGGTTATCTATCGTAGTCGGTGTATCTTAAAACAGCTTGTAAAAAACTATGTAAAATGTATATACATTTTATGTTTCAACACATGCAATATAAGCAAGCTATTGTCTACAACTTATAGTAAACATGTGGTATTTATTTTTATATGTATAATTAAAATACTGTAAATACCTTAAATATCCACCCTAATATAATATTTGAGATTGGAAAATATAAATAGGTACTTCAAGGAATGGTTCCCTGCTCCAGGATCATTCACTGTGCAGTTCCTAATTGCTGAGCTGACTGTGATGATCCATTCTCATGGAGCGACTGAGTATGTGGTATCCCCGGTGGGACTGTAATTCGATTTTAGGCTGTCAAATTACAGAAGGTGAACGCAAGGTATAACACAGCAAATTTCTTTCTGGGGTCTCCTGTCCCCACTGCTCAATTACTTCCTAAAATGCATTGCACTGTGGGAAGTAGGCACAGAGGCCTGTGGGGATGCAGACGTCCTCTGCTCACTTCTTCCCCCGCCCTTTTCTAAAGAAAAAGATGCAGGAAAATCTTTCCTCGCTGTTTCTCTGCCACAGATACAACAGAGAGGCGCAGTGAGGCATGTGGAGAGAGAAATTCAATTTACTTTTCAGGGCTGCAGGCTGGGGAGGAGCTATTTTGCATCAGACTAGAAAAACAGGAAAATCAAGATTAGCGCTACTTTCTGGCTACATGGACCTAAATTCCAATGGTAGATTTCGACCTCAGTGTGTGACGGGATGCACATCCGTGCAGCTCTAGGGCATGACCTGTATAACTTTTCTGTTCAGTTTTGCACTATAATTGTGTTATTTGATGCCAATTACGCTATACCAGGTTCCTCTGTGAATGCTCAGAACATATGCCACTGGTGATTACCAGGGTGCCATGTTCCCTGCTGCAACATGTATGTATAGATGTGAAGCATGTTACAGGGTTCAGACTCTCAGGACTCTCTCTAGCACAATGGCTGAAGATTTACATGTCAAAGGGAATGCTAATGCCCTCCCCTGCTCAGGTAGAAGTGAAGAGAATCTCACAATAGGACAGCGGGGGGGAGGGGTTGTGAGCAGTTGGTTAAAACAAAGACACAGAGACTGTGTGGGGTGGAGAAGCTGCAGGCTTTCAGCCTGAGAAGACACCATCTTGCAACCAACTTCAACAAGATCAGGGCCCTGCCTGAGAACAGGCAGAGAATGGCTGTAAAACATCAAACAGCCGAACACCATGCGCATAATCTTGGACTCTGAGGTCAGTTTAGGTAGAGATGTTAGGGTAGCATGCGGTTTATACCTTTTATTTGATAGTGGTCACTCCTGACTCATTTATAGTATGGTTCTGCCTTGATTGGCCATGTTCTCACTTGAAATCAGACTCTGATCAATAAACTAGTAGTTGTTTTACCTAAAGCTGTGTGGTCTTTAGAGGGTGCGGATGTGGGAGGCTGGGCACAATCCACTTCTTTGTTAAGTGGACGGACTTGAGACTAAGGTGATTGGGAGTGGGTCCCGATCCCTGTAGGGCAGCAGCTCCCAGTGTAGTGTCTGGGACTGGGTGTGCTTGCTTGGGGACCAACGCCTGTGTGGCTGGTGGATTTACACCCACTGCCTGGGACCAATTACACGCTGGTGGCTGGTGTGGACTGACTCAGGAGTGAGTGGTCACCCAGCAGAGCGGAGTGAATTGGGGTTCAGGAGTGGGGTTCAAGCGGTCATAGCAGCACACCAGACTGGATTTGGGGAGCAGCCTGTCACATTGCCTCAGTGCTATACCACTTACAGGGGTGGTGTTATCAGGTCAAATTACAGCACCATTTAATTCAAATTTACTGCTCTGACAGTGGAGACTGACACTGTAGAAGGTCAAGGTAAGCAGTATTATGTTGAACTTCTCTGTCAGTATAAACCAGGGCTGAGAAAGATTTTCCAATCGATCGTCCTCACGGTCATGTTGCCACGCAATAGAAGTGAGAGCAAGGACACACTCTTTCCTGCACTTGCAATGCCCTCCTAGCAGCTAAGCAGTGTGGAGGAGGAGGAGGAAGCTAACTGATTCAAACAGATAGGAGAGGCAAAGAGGGTAACAGAAGCTTTGTGAGGGGGATGGAGACAGGGACAGAAGATAGGAACAGAAACAGTGAGAGAAGTGGCAGGGCAGAGGGGTAGGAATTAAAGATTGTCTGTCTTACTATTAGACCATAGAAACCTAAATATTTCTTTACTAGAACAGTTTCCTTTCCACAGAAAATTGTTCTTCTTTTCAGCCCCTTTCTAAACTTTCACCATGTCTACCATCACCACACTATGTCTACACTAGAAAAGTTAAGTCGACTTTGTTAAGTTGACTTTAATACGGTCGACTTTAAGTCAACTTAAAGTCGACCTCTTCTGATGCATCCTAGGACTGCATCAGATTTTTTTCATGGCCACATCACATTGGTGGTCAATAGTCATCCTGTGATCATGCAGTACGCCCAGGTTTTTCTTCTGCTTTGTCACTTCCAACTGATGAGTCTCGATCTTACAGGAAAAATTCTTATTAGTTCCTAAATGCATGACCTTGCACTTTCTACTATTAAATTTCATCCTACTCCTAATACTCCAGTTTATAAGGTCATCCAAATCTTCCTGTACGATATCCCGATCCTTATCTGTACTGGCAATACCTCCCAACCTGGTGTCATCCACAAACTTTATTAACACATTTCCATGTTTTGTGCCAAGGTCAGTAATAAAAAGGTTAAATAAGACCGATCCCTGAGGAACTCCACCTGTAACCTCCCTCCAGCCTGACAGTTGACCTTGCAGCATGACCCATTGTAGTTTCTCCTTTAACCAGTGCCTTATTCGCCTTTCTATTTTCATAATAATCCCCATCTTTTTCCAATTTAATTAATAATTCCCTAAGTGGGACTGTAGCAAATGCTTTACTGAAATCTAAGTAAATTACATCTACCGCATTCCCTTTGTCCAAAATATCTGTTGTCTTCTCAAAAAAGATCAGGTTGGTCTGACACAATCTACCTTTTGTAAAGCCATGTTGTATTTTATCCCAGTTACCGTTATCCTCAATATCCTTAAATAATTTCTTTCAATTTTTTCCGCAAGCTCTTGCATGCTACCGAGGTTAAACTAACAGGCCTATAGTTACACGTATCACCTTTTTCCCCTTTCTTGAAAATAGGAACTATGTTAGTAGTTCTCCAGACATGCAGTACAACCCCTGAGTTTACAAATTCACTAAAATTACTTGCTAATGGGCTTGCAATTTCATGTGCTAGTTCCTTTAGGATTCTCGGATGGAGATTGCCCCCGCTCCCCAGGTTAGTCCCATTAAACTGTTAGAGTTTGGCTTCTATCTTGGATATGGTAATTTCTACCTCCATATCCTCATTCCCATTAGCCACCATACCATTATCCCTGAACTCATGATTTTCCTCATTAAAAACAGAGGCAAAACATTTGTTTAGATATTTGGCCATGTCTAGATAATCTTTAACCTCCACCTCATCTTGTGTTTAGCAGTCCCACTTCTTCCTTTTCTGTTTTCTTCCTATTTGTTTTGCTGTAGAACCTTTTATTATTGGTTTTAATTCCCTTTGCAAGGTCCAACGCTGCTTGCCTTTTGGCCTTTCTCATTTTATCTCTACATGTTCTGACCTCTAAGAGGTAGCTTTCCTTTCTGATCTCTCCCATCTTTCATTCCTTGTAGGCTTTCTGCTTTCTCTTAATCACCTATCTGAGATGCTTACTTATCCAACTTGGTCTATAACTCTTGCCTATGATTTTTGCCCCTTCTGTGGGATACAGGCTTCAAATAGTTCCTGCAACTTTGACTTGAAGTGTTTCCAAGCATCCTCCACCTTTAGAGACAAGAGTTCTTCAGTCCAATCTACTTCCCCAACTAATTCCCTTAATGTTTTAAAGTTAGCCCTTTTGAAGTAACCCCCTAGTCACAGATTTATCTTTGTTTATCTTTCCATTTAATTTGAACTGAATTAGCTCATGGTCACTTGAACCAAGGTTATCCCGTACAACCAGCTCCTCTGAGGTCTCACTACTCACCAATACCAAATCTGAGATGGCATCCCGCTCTTGTTGGTTCAGTAACTGTTTGATAAAGGAATTCATCAGCTCTCACATCCAGGAAAATCTGGGCCCTTTTATTACTACTAGCACATGTCCTCTAGTCTATATCTGGGACATTAAAGTCTCCCAAAATCATACAGATCCCAGTAGTATTTACTTCATTAAAGGCCTTAAAGAGGTCTCTATCCATGTCCAAATGAGATCCTGGTGGTCTCTAGCATACCCCAAGCACTATCCCCATTGGCAGATTTTGGAGCTTCCCCTTGCTGACCCAGGCCCCACTCCTGGCCCCTCCTATCCACCACCCCCACCATGCCCCCAGCCATGCCCCTTCATCCTCAGCACCTCCTGCATCCCCCAACCCAGCACTTACTTCAACTTCTTTCTCCAACCCGCCCACCCACCTCACTGCTCAAACTTAATTTACGTTTGTTATGCACTTCTCCCGCCCTGCCTACAGTTTGTCTGTCCCTGTGTGAACTATGTGAAATACATGGGGACAAGAATAGGAGGAGGATCACACAATCACAGAGATGCTACTACTCAGTTTCTCTTGAGACTGTAAGTCACAATTATTTCTGGACAAAAATAAATGTTGTAAACCAGATTCATTCCCTGCAACTTTTTGAGCATTATTTGTATTGTATAATAATGCATTAGTAGTGTACGGGAGGGAGTGGGGATGGCCACCCAGGACCCCTGTGAAATGTGGGACTCCTGTCCTGCTGTCAGTGCCGGGGGTGTCTATTGACACAGGCACAGTCCGCCAGCAAGGCTGCCTCAGCAGGGAGAGGGGAGGCAGTGAGCAGCCAATCAAGGGAGGCGGGAGGGGGGAGGCAGTGAGCAGCCAAACAAGGGAGGACATGCCTCCCTGTGCCTTCGATAAACTCCGCCCAGGACTATCACAGGAGAAACTTTAGTAGTTTTCTTCCCCCATGTGATTTTTTACCCAGACAGACTCTCTTATCAATTCCATCACTAATTTCTTTGCAGTCTACCTCATCATTGATATACAATGCCACTCCACCACCTTTGTCTTTATATCTGTTTTTCCTAAACAGCATATAGCCTTCAATACATGTATACCAATTGTGACCACTATTCCACCAGTTTCTGTTATCTCAATAATATCTGGTTTCATTTTCTCTACCGGCAGCTCTGTGGTCACGATGTGTTATGGACTGTGTGGTTCAGGCCCATCAGGCGAGAGATATTCATATCAGTCCTTATCATCCTTATCAGTGTTGTTCTGTCTCCAGCACCAATATCAGCATGGCTGCGTGCGTGAATGCGTGAGTGAAGGTGTTCCATCAGGATTACCCCTGGCTCAGATCTGTAAGTGGGGACTCTGTTAGCCCAGTGATCTAGAGCCTGGCTTGGATCTGAAGCGGGGACTGAATTAGCCTGATGATCCTAAGCCGAGATGCTCCTTTGGTGAACACTCTGGGTTACCTTTGGCTCAAATCTTTAGTAAGAACTCGGGTAGCTCAGTGATTTGGAGCCCAGGTGTACCCTGTGTGCAAGACATAAACTGAGGCAGCACTCACAATCGAAGAAACCAACACGACCGCAGATCTTTGCAGAAACGAAGGTGCCAGACTAGGCTTTATTGCAACGTAGCACAATGGCAAGCGATCTATATCAACAGATCTGCTGGCAACATACGTGCTCTCAATGCAACGGAACAGCTCAATTGATGGTAGGACTCCCCATCATCCCTTTAGGCTGCACAGGGTCTGAGCTCCAGGGCTCCTACGTTTATACCCTCAGCTGACCTTACATTGATTGGTCCATATTCTATTTGATTTTAACATTGATTGGTTCACGCATTACTGGGCATCTCCATCCATCAAGGTGTCATGGTTTGGCCGAACCTTACCTTTGTACGGGCCAAACCATGCAAAATATCTTTTCTTATCTTCTTGGTGTTAGACTGACCCAACACCACCTTCCTCAAGGTACATTCTGATTCTTGTACTTATTATTATAATTTCAGCTTGTTTCTTCCAATTTTAGTGAAGTCAGACTTCCACAACCTGTATCTTTAATTCAGGTCTGCAGTACATTGTTTGGAAGGTACGCTACAGTACATTGCTTTGGATTACTTTGTTAGGCCCTGGGTCAGCACCTAGGTGCATCTTTTGTCTTTCTGTTTTAACCTTTTACTTTCTCCTACATGCTCCAGTTCCTCCATTTTGTTACCCAGGCTTCTCTCATTGATATACAAACATCTTAATTTTTTTTGCTTGGCTGCATTCTTATCCAGTTTGGCACAGTTGTTCTACTGCCAATATCACCTATTAGACTGGTATTTACACTACCTTTCCTTGTAATGTCCATTCTGCTCCCCATCTCTGTGACCTTTCTTACTTCATTTTCCTCCCTCTCAATGCTAAAACCAGGCATGGAAATTACCCAGCCATCTCCCTCAACTTCCTAGTTTAAAGCTCTCTTAATCAGTTGTGCTAATCTTCATCCTAGAAGTCTGTTTCCCTCTCTATTCAGGTGAAGTCCATCTCAAGAGAAGAGTCTTCAGTCCATGAATGCCTCCCAGTGACCATACATCCCAAAGCCCTCATTATAGCACCACTGCCTGGGCCATTTGTTGATCATCAGAATCTTGTCATGCCTTTGTCCTCCTCTAGGGCTGTGGTTTTCAAACTTTTTTTCCTTGGGACTCAGTTGAAAAAAATCACTTATGTCTGCAACCCAACAATTATATCGTTGAGCAATGCATTCTAGCTTTGCGGCGGCAGCAGCAGGGGTGCCATGACCCAGTACCTGAAGGTCTGCGACCTGGTACTGGGTCCCGACCCGTAGATTGAAAACCACTGCTCTAGGGAGAGGCAGAATCCTATTAAAGATCACCTGAACCTTGAGTGCCTGTAGAGTCCTCCCCAGCCTGGCATACTCTCCTTTGATGCATTCCAGTAAGGATATAGCTATATCATTTGTACTCACATGGATAATCAGAGGATACTTTCCTGCTCCCTTTAGGATTCTCTTCAACCTCAGATCCACATTCCATATCCTAGCGCCTGGCAGGCAGTACACCCTTCTGTTCTCTGGATCAACCCTGGTTAAGGGCTTGTCTGTTCTTCTCAGCAGGGAGTCCCCAATCACATAGACTTGCCTTTTCCTGGTAACAGTGCGATTCTCCAGCCTGTTCCCAGTTCTTTCTGGCTGTAAGTCATCTCCTACAATTCTCCTTTAAATCCTCTACCACTGTTCTTGTGTACTCTTAGGGCTTTTATTTGGTGATCTTTCCATTGGCTCATCCACGCTTTGTATAGGACTAGCTGCTATACTCTTCTTCCTTGCCCTCCCACCTTCAGTAACCAGCAGCTGTGCCCCTTCTTCATTTTCCAACCCCACAAACCTGTTTCTGAGCATTTATTTCTCTGTCACTAGCCCGTTTTTTCCTCTGCTGGCTTCTCACAGTCACATGTTTCTACTGGCCACTTTCCTCACCCAGCATTTTCCCCTTGGAGTTGGTCAATCCTGTTTCCATCTGTAGGTCTGTGTTTTTCCCCTACAGACTCCTCATTCGTCTACTCCATCAGCTGCTGGAACTCCCTTCTAAACTCAACCAGAGTTTCCACCTGCATCTCTAAGCCTCGAATTTTCTCTTCAATCAGTTCTATGAGGCAGCACTTCATACATATGAAGCTCTTTTGAGGTACCCCCTCTACGATCATGTAAATCCCACATCCAGTCATCTTTACTGTCTCTTTCACTGCTTGAGTGACTGGCACTGCTGCCTCCGTATCTGCCATAGCATTTCCCCCACTTCCTGTCAGTGAGAGAAGAAACAGAACCCCCACACCACAAACAAGCACCCAACAATATCAAAACACCTACACACTTCCCCCAAATCCCACTCAAACTCTCCTGTTCTCAGCCCTGTTAGCTGCTGCAGCTGCGCGACTGCCTGCCTGAGTGGCTGCCTTTATAGCCCCTGAGTAGGGAAGTCCTGCCCCTAATTGGGGTCAGCTGATCTCAGTGCACCACTCAGCTCCCGCTCCTGCAAGCTGAAGGGGAAAACAAAATAAAACAAACACAAAGACACATAACTCCACAAAACTCATCCCCTGCCCCTAATGCCCACTCAGCTCCCTTGTTCTCAGCCCTGTTAGCTGCCTCATGTGTCACTGCCCCTGCAATATTGTACTATTATTCATGTTAACGGGATGATTTCAGCTATTGTACTTTTTTAAAAGAGAAAGCCTATCTCCAAGTCCCAGTCACTTCTGGATTACATTTTCAGAAGATAAATTTATATAAGAGACTGCTAGAGTGTATGAAGGAAATATGCCTGTGTAGAGGAGTTTTCCAAAATGCCTGTAATGATTTTTGTTCATCATCTCTCTGTAAAACCCAGAAAGTCCGTTTAGAACATGTATGGAGCACTAAACCACTTGCTGCCTACAGTTCCCTGGTTGCACACATGCATAGAACCTAGTCAGGCATATTGCACACAAATATTGGAATAAAAGCATAATTGCGTTTTATACAGTTTCAGCTGATAATCTTGATATTGCAGTGAATTACATCTTTCTACTAATTTGAAATGAACATCAGAGAAGGAGTCTGGATATTTATGCATATTAGTCTGCCTGAAATGACTTTCAGCTTCTTGATCAAGATCTCCAAGCACAATTCCATGAACCATTGGGGAGCTCCACTGTACACAGATGAATTTCCTTTTCTCAGTTAAAAAGCCTGTTATCAGAAACAAGTCACTCAGAATGCTCAGGATCACCCAGTGTGCTTTCTAAATTGAATGCTGGCCTGTAGCTACTTACTGTTGTGCATAGAGTTCCTTTTTATGCTGTATAAATAGCAACCTGTGGGTACCTTTAATTTACACTTGAGGGATATACCTGTAAAGACATTTCCAACCCTCAGCATTGCAAAGTGAAGATTTTTGGGGGAAGACCCACCTTTTTTCTAAAATATTCTTTCTCACCTCTTGAAACAAATGTTTTTTCCTTGATCAGATAATACAACTTAAAATGAATGTATAGTGTCTCAAAACTCTCTCATCATAAACCTATAGTTGCAAATGATATGTACTTTCTCTGCACATTTCTTTCCAATAATGCCTGGAAATCCCAGAAGTATTGGGGCCCCTGTTGTGCTAGGCATGATGTATACTCCGTACAAAGACGTAGTCCTTGACCTGAAGAACTCAGTCTGGCCCAGAGCAGGTATTTTAAGTAAAAAGGTATCTTTTT
Source organism: Pelusios castaneus (assembly GCA_007922175.1). Classification (NCBI taxonomy): domain Eukaryota; kingdom Metazoa; phylum Chordata; order Testudines; family Pelomedusidae; genus Pelusios; species Pelusios castaneus. Next base: position 30,846,164 of record ML685756.1, on the reverse strand, counting down.
TCATAGTCATTCTTCAAAGTAGAAAGATATTTCAAAGGAGTACATTTTTCAAAAAATGTTTTATACCAATGACACACGTATTTTTCAGTTGGAAACACAGGTTTAGGTCCTTGGTCCTGTCCAAGTCTCCTTTCCACATAGGTGCAATGCAACCAGAACTTAAAGGTCCCTCCAACTAGCAGCTGAGTATTTCCCCCAGACATAGAGAAATGACTGATGTAAAGCTGATACAGCTGCTCCACCCAAGATGGAGCAATTTTAAATGAATTAAATAATTTGTGGTTCCATTTGTTTGCTTGGTTGGTTTTAAATCATTGATTTAGATCAAGCTGTGACTTTGTAAAATCAGAAATATTTAATATTAAGGCCCTCAAACTCTTAAATAGATACATAAATACTCATAAATATTCCCCCTTGATATCACTTGGGTAGCTTGTGCTTAAGTTAAGCAAGTGCATAACTTTGCAGCCTCAGGGTGTATTTTTATTAAGGACTTTTCTACTAGTTTTGTAAAATCTTTGTTGCTTTAAAGCAAAATTTTTCAGCGTTAATAAAGAAAAGCTGTTTAAACTTTCAGTACATTAACAAAGTTATTGAAAATTCTTTCGTACACGCAAGCCAAAAATGTTCAAAATAGGAGTAGGCTCCTAAAACGTGAAATTTTCAAAAGCACTGATGTGAAGTAGGAGTATGCATCCTGTTGACTTCAGACTGTAAAACCTGATAGAGGAGAACAGCCTGAGCAAAGTACTTCAGTTTTCTTGACTTGTGCAAATTCACTATATTAGAAGGCGGTGTTGTTTGCAAATGCAGCTCGGGCTATCTGGTTATCAGTTTCCTATTTTGAGTTTGTGGTGTTACAGTAAGAATGGTATTGGGGCCCATAAGTTGTCTTTTACTGCATAAATGCCCATTTTAAGTGTGAAACTTCTTAGTAAAATAAATCTGAAATGTTACTAACAGTCAGTGTTCCCTCTAAGCTGCGCGGGTGCGCGGCCGCGCAGCAGTGAGGGACCCCCGCGCAGCCCGGCAGCCCCCGCTGCTCCCTCCAACCCCCGGGGCAGCGGCTCTGCCGCGGCACACCTGGCCTGCGCCCTGCCTTTGGGCTGGCCCTCCCCGCCCCAGGGTGGGACAGGCAGGCTCAGGCTAAGGTCCGGAGCGCAGGCCTGCCTGCCTGCCCCACGTGGCCGGGCCAGAGGGGTGGCTGCGGCAGCGGCGGGCTCCCGGGCTCCCACCCGCCGTCCGCCTCCTTCCCGGGGCTGGGGCCGGGCTAATCCACGGCCTCGGCCTCCCAGCACCGGCCGGGATCAGCCTCCGGGGCTGGGGTATGCTCCCCCCCCCCACCGGCAGCTTCCCAGGGCCGCGGTAGGGTCCTCCCCCGCCGGCGGCCTTGACTTGCTTCTTTCTTTCTTTCTTTCTTTCTTTCTTTGCCTGCCTTCTTTTTTCTTTCTTCCTCTCTTTCTCTTCCTTCTTTCTCTTTTTTCCTTGTCTTCCTTTTTCTTTCCTTTTTTTCTTTCTCTTCTTTCCTTTCTCTTCCTTCTTTTTTTTCTTTCTTTCCTCTTCCTTCCTTCCTCTTCCTGTTTCCTCTTCTTTCCTTCTTTCTCTCTTTCTTTGCTTCCTTCCTTCCTTTCTCTTCCTTCTCTTTTTTCTTTCTCTCTTTCTTTCATTCTCTTCCTCTCCCTTTCTCTTCCTTCCTTCTCTCTTTTTTCTTTCTCCCTTCCTTCCTTTTTCTTTCCTTCTTTCTCTCTCTTGCTTTCCTTTTTCTTTCCTTCTTTGTCTTCCTTTTTCTTTCCTTCTTTTTTCTTTCTTTCTCTTCTTTCTTTCCTCTTCTTTCCTTCTTTCTTTTTCTCTTCCTTCCTTTTTCTCTCTCTCTCTCTCTTCCTTCCTTCTCTCTTTTCCTTCCTTCCTTCCTTCCTTCCTTTTTTAAAAAAACCTTTTAAAAAATTAATTTTAAATAAAAACCTTTCTAAAAATTAAATTTCAATTCAAAATTCATTCAAATTCAATTAAACACAATTAATTAATTCTATTTACAATTACTTTAACTTCAATTAATGCCTATAATTTCTGTCGTGTGAGTTTACACAAAAATTTTATTCAGAAAAAGTTTTGCACACGGCTTGAAAATTTTGCACACAAGCCGCCAAACCTTAGAGGGAACATTGCTAACAGTTAGGAAGCTAATGTAAAGAAACAAGTGTAAGGCATCTACTTCAGCAATTTAAGGTTATAAAAAAAGAAATAAAGCAAAGAACTAGCAACATGTAACTAAAACTGACTTTAAACTATGAAAATTGATGTAAATAAAATCTCTTTTTAAAAAGAAATAATGATTTTTGTCCACCCTACTTTTACACCACCTGTTCTCTTGCCCTATCCGGGTAGAGAGGATATGCCATGATGGGGAGAAGGGCTACAGACAAGATCACTCAGCACTGGAATCTTTTCATCAGTGTGTTAGAACAGTGCTTTAAATACTAATTTTTTTTAAACCAACTTCTTTGTTACAGAACATTTAAAGGAACGTCTTGAAAACTACGTGGCAGGTTTACGTAAAGTACGTCTTATTCGAGCAAATAAAAGAGAAGGATTGGTTCGAGCGCGACTGCTGGGAGCTTCTATAGCGAAAGGGGATGTTTTGACATTTCTTGATTGCCACTGTGAATGTCATGAAGGCTGGCTTGAACCACTTCTGGAAAGGTAAAGTTTACCGAATGCTTTTTAAATAATAAACTTGAGGGGGGGAAAGGGCCAATTGGTAAATCCCTGCATTTGTAGAGAGAGTGAAAATATCGTCATTAACCAATAGTTACCACAATATGATTTCTGAGAGAATGCAAGTATTGCTATTTCAAGTGCAACAGAATGGTAAATATTCAGTTTATTTATAATAGCAAATAGTGTTTCTCTATAGAACAGATTAATATCTTAGTTGAATTAGAGGTTCAAAGATCCAGTTTTCTTTTTCCCAAAGGAATGAGGGATTGTTTCCAGGAAGAGGGGACAACCTTTTATGTAGAACATTACTGATTTAGCACCTAATTCAGTGTTTGTGATTAGAACTGGGTTAAAATTAAAACACACACACACACACGCATTTTCTGTCATGGGGAAAAAAAAAGAGATAAAATTCAGAAATGTCAAAATGGTGAGTTTCAACATTTCTATAATGAACAGTTTCAGTCTTTCTGGCTGAAACTTATGTTCACAAATTAAAAGAGATGGTGGTGGTGTCCCTTACACATTATAGACCAGTGGTTAGGACACTGGCCTGGGAGAGAGAGACTGGGCTCAAGTCCCTGCTCCAAAGAGAGGATTCAAACCTGGGTCTCCCACATACCAGGTGAGTGCACTAACCGCTAAGCATACAATATAATGAAGGACCACCATCATTTCTGAATGCCACTGGCCCTGACGTCTTCATGTGAATCTAACCCGTTACTTTTAAAGAAAAGGCTAAAAGTGCCCAACGTTGAAATAATTTTGTCAATTGTTTAGAACTGCCAGTGAAGCAAAAAATCAATTAGTCACACAGCTCTGTTGATGACCACGTTATTATCCTGATAGTGGATCAAGGAACAGTTCTAGAGATATTTAGTTAAAGACAGAGGTTTATTTTAGTGCAAGATACACCTAAGCAAGTTGAAAATGAGGGCAAAGAAGAACGTGCCTTCCTAGTCTTCAAGCAATCTATCCTTTATGTATGGAATAAAAAGGGCTAGATGAGGTGCCATGCAGAAAGTATTGAAAGGGGAAGAATTGAGGTTGTCTGCACAGACTATAATTTGAGTTCTATATACTCTGTGATGTTTTGATTTACAGCTGTCATTTGATACATATTCCACCCCCTACAAAGAATGATGCAGAATTCAAGCCTTCCTTTAACAGAACAAATCATGAAATGCTCCATCTACATTACAATAAAACATTTGTAATACTATTGCAATTTCATCCATCTACTTCAACCATATTACACATCTACTAAATGTACTTCTTTATTTTTACTTTTGGATGGAGCCATAGATATTCCCACATCAGAGTTTAGCTTCTCTCATGCACTGTAGACAATATCTTACCTTATTTATTCTTCCTGCTGCTCCAGATCCAGGATCTGCACATCCAGATCCCTTCTAATGCTAGACTTACACTTGCAAATATTTACACTACACCAGATTTTATGAAGATTATATTGCAAATAGTAGAAAATATTCAATCCTTTCAAAAGACACTAGCTCTTGCTGAGGATAAAGGACACAATCCAAACCCATTTAAAGTCAATAGAAATACTCCAATGGAGAATAGTAGACTTTCAAGAATGGACACCTTCCCCCCAAGTTTACAGAAACCGCAGGTGAGATTTCCAAAAGTGGGGGGGGGGGAAAGAGTGTTGTTTTTTGTTTTTTTAAACTAACGTGTTACAAACAACTTGTCTAAATTGTTTTCCCTAAATTTAACCTCTGGGAGATGAATATGCCTAAAATTCCAGATATATTAGATTAATGGTACCAGATTAAATGGAAAACTCCAGGGAAAAAAGGATTTAAAGAATCAGGATTTTAACAGCAAACAATTAAAGAAACAACCTTACATGTAAAGAAGTAGTCTCTAAGTAGTAACTTCTTTACAGTTTAGGTAAGCCAGAAGATGGCAGTCTTAGAAAGGACTTTGGATAAATAGTCTGATTTTCATGACTGAAAAATGTAGTGAATAGTCTTCCATTCATCGCTGTACAAATCAGCCTGATCAGGTAATTTCAGGATCTGGTTGCCTTTTGTTGAGAATGGAACACAAATCAACTGTTCTTACTGGTGTACTGAATATGCTTTGGGTGATCTGATTAAGTCTTCATTTACAGGAAAAGCAGAATTGTTTGTATTTGCTGATCAGTTTTCTCTTATAATTACACCTGAGTGCAGTTACCTATTTCTTTTTAAAATGTAGAGTAAAACATTTCTCTGATTGGATGAAAAAATGTTCATTTTTGCTTTGAGTTGTGTCATTGTGGTTTCCACTGTAATTGCACATGAACCTCCTCATGTATGTGAGAACAGACTTGTTTTGAATAGCAGTGTCCATCATGGCTGCGCATGCATCCTGTGCTTCCACATGCTCCGATATGAGCACATAAAGAGCTGGGGGGCTGGGCTTTTACAGCCCAGAACATGATGAGCCTTCTGCCAGCTACTTCTTAGCTCAGGCTAAACTTCAAAACCTTCTAAAGTTTTCAGAGCCACTTCTGTATTCGACCATCGTGAACTGATGCAACTTATCAAGACTGAAATCTAATACTCATACTCTGACTCTTGTACAGACATCTTTGAACAGGACTCATCACGGCAGAGCTCAAACCCTTTGCATCCGGTGATCTGTACACATACCCTCTGAAGGTAGGGCACAATAGGTATCTCTTTTGGCTGGGAAAATTGTACATTTGGAGAAAATGCTCATCTTCCTCTGCTAGAATGTGCAAGTCACAAAATGCAGCTGTAATCACCATCTGCTGGAACAGTCTATAAAGGTCCCCTCAGACCCTGAAGGAATGAGCTCTGGAATGCAACTTGTGGACAAGCTGGCATGATCTAGCACTACACTGAGCAAACAAGTGATGTTTAAGACTAGCCTGGAGAAGACTGCGCTGAGGAAAGATCCCGCATCATCTTCAGTACCAGCATGGAAGCAGACTTCAGTATTGGTGCTGAAGTCAGGCACAGAGGGGACACTCCAAGTATGGAGATAGAAGCTGAAGAAGTAGCACAAAGAACAAATGGCTTCTAAGTCTCTGGAGAAAACTCCACCAAGCCACGCATAGTGTTAAGACTTGGGGAGAAGTAGCAACCTACAACGCAGCAACTCCTCCAGCCCCAGCCCCACTGAGACACCCTCACTTGATCCCACCTGGCCTCAGGAGATGGGACACATCAAAGAGCTAACCTGTCTCACCACAGGGAATAAAAATCTGTACTGGTCAATCTCTCTCTCTCTCTCTTTCTCTGCACACAAGGCACTATCTACCAGGGCACAGGCAGCATTACCTGTGTGAGATCTGCAAGGAACTACGTGAAGCAACCCACTAACTTTTGTCAGATGTTATGTACTTGACGTGGTAACCAAGTTGGATCAAATTCTGTCGCTTATTGACAGATGCAACTGAAACTCCTCAATTCTATTGTTCATGGAGGATACAGCTTGCCTGTCATCTACAGTGGTGATTGACACACATTCAAAGAAGCAGCCACTACCCTGCAGTAACGATTTCTTTTGTGGTGATGTAGTCTGTGCAGATCTGCATGCTCTCCGTTTCTGCTTTTAGGAGACTTTGGCAACATGGGGTTTGGATTGTGAGGGAACTGAGGGAGGATTGCAGCCAGCCCCCATCCTTTATGCTCTCATATAGAAACACAAGGAGACACAGGGCCGAAGGGCTTCCCCAATGGATGCAGTTAGCGAAAAGACTCTGATCATGTGGGCATGAGGTGCAGGTGCATCTACAATAGGAGACTTACTACACTGTCTCGAAGAGCCACACTTATTGTAAGTAACTGCTCTTTACTTGTATCCCAAAATATGTAAAATCAATAAAAACTTTTCTTTTGTCTTAATAAAAACTTTCTTTCTTCTTGCAATTTCCAGTTTCTGTGTCAATAAAATATTTTTTTTTCTTTCTAAAATAATTTAGAATTGGGGAAGAAGAGTCAGCCGTTGTGTGTCCTGTGATCGATGTGATCGAATGGAATACATTTGAGTACTTGGGGAACGCAGGGGAGCCACAGATCGGTGGGTTTGACTGGAGACTGGTCTTCACTTGGCATGTTATCCCAGAGAGGGAGCAAAAACAAAGAAGGTCCAAAACTGATGTCATCCGGTGAATAACTTATTTTGTTCTATCTTCATTTTAAATGTCAAATCTTATACATAGTTTTAACTTCAGCTGAAGATGTAAATTGAAATAAAAGAATCTGAATAGCTAAGCACTTAGCATTCAGCAATGAAACTGAAATACTAGAGGTTTTAAAAATTGCTCTTTTTTTAATGCAGTTTCAGGTTACCAAGGTTATGATGAAATTTTGCTTTAAAAATAAATCTGCATTACTTTTACTATGTATATAATCATGAATGCATTTACTCAGGACACAGTCTTATCATGTGAAAAAGGTTTACTACTAAATGTAATGGAATAACAAAAACAATTAAAGAAGAAAAGGAGACTTGGAGAGAATAGCAGATGGTGGTTTATGCACAAATATAAGAAGCTTGGTAAAAATGCAGTAGGCAATAATTAAAATAGAAAAATAAGATTTGATCATAGTGAAACAGACAACCTTACTCATGTTTTTGTAGCTTAGTCATCCATAATGAGTAGGAATTTTTCCTAGGTGAGTGTCAGCAATTTGTTCAAAATCTCAGCTTTCAATAATATTAAAAGAACAAACAAAAACCAAATATGATGGGTGTAAACCGAAGTATTGTTGTCTTCCTACATTTTTAGAGGGACCGCAGGAGGGTGTATGTGTATAGTGGCCTGACAAGTAGTCTTGGTCCTGAAACTATTAGGTTTTTTTCTACATTTTGGTGGGTAAGCCTTGCCTATTAACATCGATGGGTCAACTCCTAATGGATACATCTCAGCATGAGTAAGAGTGACAGAATCAAGGCCTACGGGCTAATGTGTGCAATCTTTCCAGTAACAAGTTCTTCCTCCATCAGGTAGTCTCATTTAAGTAAATTAGATGTATTCACGTAAGTATGCATCAGGGTTGTAACAACGGGTCCTAAACGAGTAGCTAACATGGAAGGATACTCCACTTAGAATGAGATGGGGAAAGAGGTGAGGAATAAATGACCCTTTGTATGAAATATACCATAGGCAACAGAAGACATAAGAGGAAGAGGTTATGATGATCTGTTAAGTAAAGCTGGGAATTCGTTGGCAGAAATAAATGACCAATTGTACATGTTTAGTATAGGCCTCCAAACATTGAACTACTGGAGAAAGCTTTTCTTGAGAAAAGCTTGTATGGAAAGAAGTAATTCCGGAAGATCAGGCTGTAGCCACAGGTTCAAATCTAGACAGTGATGGTTCCTACTGTTATTCTCAAGGTAAATTGGACCAGATGCACAGTTGATATAAACTGGCTAGCTCCACTTAGCTACACTGATTTACACCAGCTGAGGATCTGGCACATAGAATTCTGTGTGGAATTTTTTGATAAAACTTTAAATCAGGGGTGTCAAACTCATTTGCTATGGTGGGCCAGATTTGACTTAAATGTATGTCAAGTGGGCCGTATATACCATAAATCAAAACACTACAGCACTCTCGGAGCATCACAGAGTGCCATGTATACAAAACTGTGCTTGGCGATACCTCTCTCTCTCTTTTTCTCTCTCTGTTAAGGAGAATGTGGTCTTGTGCTGTGCAGTCTCACATACTCAGTGCTCCATGATGTTGCGAGACCTGACACTCTCGTGGCATTGCAGAGCACTGGGTATGTGAGACCACACTCTCTCGCCGTCTGTTAGGGAGAGCACAGTCGTGGGCCAGATGGAAGAGGTTCATGTTTGACACCCCTGTTTTAAACAAACATCCCACACAACAAACAGATCTCTAGTTTGAGTTCATGATGCAGTTTTTGGAAGAGAGAGGGTTTGCCAAATATAATTGTTGAAAATGTCCATTGTTCCCTCTTCAATTGTATAACATCCTGTGTGTGGCTGCTGCTCTCCACTTTGGAGGCTGCTACAGTTTAACCACGGACTGTGTGCTCCAGGAACAGGGCAGCTGTTCAGTATTTTTATCCTCATCATTTAATTAGCGGCCTTCATTTACAACCCATCATCCAGAGCCTTTGTCAAATACAGAATTATTCATTTTCCTCCTAGTCTTTTTACGATGCTTATCACTGTAATATCAAAGTGCCTCACAAATATGAATGAGTTTATCTCCTCTGAGTGACAAGAAAGCATTATTTTTAAAGATGAGGAAACTGAGACAATATTGCAGAAGATCTCAACATATTTTGGTCCACAACCCAAAACATTTTTAAAATGTATGTAATCCATAGACCACCAAGTCACAAGATCCTTTGGCCACAAAAGTTTGTAGGATTATTTTTTATTGCATTAAAAAACAAGGGTAGTTTTGGGGAGCTGAGTAGAAAACGTTTGGGTTTGAGAGGCTGCTGCTAAGGGTAATAGGGGCTCCAGGGATTATGGATCTTGGATGGAGTAGTTAGCTGGGGGAGCAATAGTGTTGAGGGAAGTGGGAAACTAGCCTCTGTGTGGAGGGACAAGTGCGGGAGTGAGGCAGGAGAGTTGGCTGCTGGTGGATGTTTTGTCTTCTCTGCCTCACCTTGCTCTGTGGGAACAGAAAGCAGCTACATGGCAGAAAATGTGCTGCTTCAGTGGGTTGCCTGCTAGACCTCCTTTTGAGTTATTAACATGAATCGATCATTGAGCTAAAAATTAGAAGTAGCCTAGGTGTAGAGTCGCAACCTAATTGAATTGGTTATGTGCAAGAAGAACACGGTCCTGATACCAATATATGAATTTGCTGTTTTAAAAGGCCATCTCTTCATACAGCTGAAATGAATTTATGGACAAAATCATATAAATTCAATTCTAGAAACACAGACCTCGATTTCTGTGCCAGATCTTTTGAATCGGAATCTGTCAAAATGGCTATTTATGTCATTTTTCGGCTTCTCCCATTAGCTCTGTTAGGCATTGTCAACAAATGAAAGCAAACAATAGTTCAGGGATCACTTTGAAAGATCTAACCCTCTCAAGGGTTTTACCTTTAGGTACTTAATCCATTGAAGTCTGAGAGTTTTGCCATTGCCTTCAATGGGAGCAAGATTAAGATTTGTTGAAGGCAAGAAGCCTGTATTTTCATTCGTTACAAAGCAACTGTGGTGACACTAATATATGCCTTGTTTTATTTTAATGTTAAGTTTACTTCCCTGGAATTTTTGCTGACAAGTCCCTTACTAATGCATTTCAGAAATTCTTTTCCCAATATGATTGTATGATTTGCAAATAAAGCTGAAATATTATATTGCTAGGATACTTATCTGATGTGTTGTATAGTGTTGCTTTATAACTAGAGAATGATTAAGAACATAGTAGATGTATGTGTAGATTCCTCCCTGCCACCTCCATCCAATCCAGAATTACTTTTCTCTTTCATAGGTCCCCAACCATGGCTGGTGGATTGTTTGCTGTCAGCAAAAAGTATTTTGACCATCTTGGCTCTTACGACACAGGAATGGAAGTGTGGGGAGGAGAAAACCTCGAATTCTCATTTAGGGTAAGTGCAAGGGTAATCAGCAATTTTGTTCGAGAGTAAAAACTGGCTTTACCTTAAACTTGCTGCTTTACTTTTTCTGCACAGAGAAGTAGATTTGACTTCAGCTGTGTAAAAGTGACAGTGTTTGCATAGAAATTTCCAAGAGTTTGTTTACATCATACTCATACTCCAGAAATTATACTTAGTCCCCAAATGGTCATTCTGGAAGCAAAATGTGCAGAAATGTACTTTTATTCAGAATTTCAGTGTGAAATTTTGAGAAGTGTGATGATGGCCTCTTTGAAATTCGCCTTTGGTGGACTGGACAGTAAGGAGAGAGGAAAGAGAGAAATTGCTATATTAATCCACAGCTGGAACTTCCATAGTGGTTGGAGTGAGAGGAAGGGGAGCAGCAGCTACTGATGGGGCAGAGGAGGCCAGACTGTTTCTTCAAAGCTTTCCCCAATTTGACTTTAGGAATAGACTGGGAGCATAAACAACAAAGAAGGAGAGCTCTCCATCTCTCCACAGCAATAAACTGTGATCACTGCCATGAGGGCTTTCTCAAAGAGCACCCACAAAACAGTGCCTAGTGCAAGGGGATGAATGATGGTTGTGCAGTTTAGGGGTGGGAGAACTGCAGTGCATGTTCAGAGCAGAGGCGGTAGCACCTCAAAGGTCAGTGGGTCTGGCTCTTCTCTCTGCAAACAACCAAGGTAGATGGCTGTGCTGTAGAGGAAGGGAAGAGATACAGGCCAGCACATATTAATGGCAAAAGGGCTTCTTGTTCTCTACTTTCTGTGGTTACTAGTATGGCAGCAGTTTTCCAGGTGACCCCAGGTGGTCCTCCTCTTGCTAGGGGTTCACTGTTAAGTTGTAGCGCAATTTAAGGTAGCATTATCAGCTTGTGTTGGCTTCTGAACTGGGTACTTGGTGGTCTGTTTTGGTCTGGTTTTTTTTACTCACCACCAGAAAAGACTTTTGGCAGTATTGGTGTCTTTGTGGTATATCACTCTTCTGTTGCACAGCTTGTCTCAGAATCAATTACTCTTGGGTTAATGCCCTCCACCTGTGGAACCTGGAAATGGTATATTGTTGTGGGAGTCTCTGGGACTAAGCGCTGCCCTTCAGCTTAGGCCACCAACTATTCCCCTTCTGGCAGTGGAACAAGTTGGTGGTTCAGTTTCTCCCGACTACTTTGTTTTAGAACCTTCTATTTGTATTCATTTCTGTGCAGTGCTGAGGTACAATTTCCCTCTTCCTCCTCCCTTGGATCATGTTTCAACCACCTAGATAGACCACTGCAGTGCCCTCATGCCAGAATCTCTGTCCCCCCTATAGGCATGGCCAAGCTATCCTTCAAACACCTGGCTTAAATATAAGTAGTGTTCTTTATGCGAGGCAGCACTTACAGGCTCTACAGAGGGTGAATTATGCCCTACCTGTGCTCAGGGCAGGGGATTTGGAGTCATACCGGCATGTCCTGTCCTCATCCTGTCCTGTGGAGTCACAACTGCAAAGCACAAAAGCCCTCTTGGGTTTTGAGTTTGAGGGAAGAGACCTAAACGACAAGGAGGAAGCTATCTGACCAGTTCAGTGGACAATGTTAGAGGCAGAATACACTCAGAAGGGATACAGATCCTGAAGAGAGTCCTGTGCTCCTTGGGGAAAATAGCAGGGCTCCTATCCAGCTCCCTTTTCTCTCACTATGAACTGAGGGATTCTCATGATAGTCAGAGCAAGTGCTGCAAACCACAGAGACTCTCAAAAGGTAAATGCAAGTGTGTCCATTGCAACGCGGTAATAAATGTTGTTAGTATACAAGTGGGATGACAGTCAGGTTAAACCCCTTTCTCCTTTGCCTTCTCTTTCTCTGAGAAGTATTTGCTGGACTCACAGGGTGCTGTACCATGCTCCCTCCGCCCCCACAGCACATGGCGAAGCCTGTCCTTCCTGTGCAGCCCTGCCTTAAGCTGTAACCTACTGGGAATTGTGCCTGACTGGATCTCATCACAAGGACCTTTGCTTTGCCGTATTCAAAATGATCCTGACTGACTGAGGAAAACTCTGAGTGATGCTAGGTTGTTTCTAGAGCACCTACCTCCCTGTGGAGAAAGCAGACAGCCTTTCAAGCCAGGACATCTAGCAAGTTACTTCCACAGTCGAGGTATGTGTACCAGTACCCTCCTCTGTTGAATGGTCCTCATGCCAGGATGAACAGTCATCCCTGTAAACAGCCAGGGGAAGAAATACCACACATAAACCACAAACCCCATAAAAATATAAAAAACCAACCCTCCTCTACAGGTCGTTTCCAGGACAGGATGTCAATCAGACATTGCAAAGAAGTTGAACATCTTCCCTTTCAAGCTTTATTAGATACATGGTTTCCTGTTGTACCTCCTTTGAGGGCATCATAATATCCAAATGAAGACATCTAATTAAATCTAATCTTAAACTAACATTTGTATAAATAAAAGCATTTCATAATTGTTGGGAGCCTAAGGTTACTGCACTAGTGGAAGACATAATCACACCATAAGAAGGGCACTTCCTTCCAAAAGACCTCATAGACCATAATAGTGATGACAGTACAAAGCAATTTCAAAGCCACTGCAATAGCCTTTAAAACCAAAGGAATCTCATATAGTTAGTAAGAAAAATCTACTGTATAGCAAGTGACTCAATGACTAGAGGAATGATTCTGGCGTGGATTGGGACATCTTGGGTTCTATCTGGATGTGATTTGTGACAGGCAGTGGTGGTTGCAAGGAAGCCAGGTTATACCCATGAGTAGCCATTGCTCATTCTAAAAGGATATCTTGTGCAAACTTGTAGGTGAGGAAAATTAACAGCTGAGATTGCAAAGAAGCTTCAGCCTTCACTGTGTAAGACAGGATAGCAATCCACTGTTTTATACCATTGCCATTGGTAGACAAGAAGGGCCGATTATTCTAATGAGAGAAAAATTTGGAGTAGGGGCTTCCAAAGAAAGCTAGTAAAACTGTCCTCAGAACCACCAAGTTCTGAGTAAGGCATAAACAAAAAGAGTGTTGTGTATGAGACCTCGCAGTTCTTGTACAAGGTGGTTCTGATCCACCCTCTGAACTCAGAACCTTAAGTTGCTGGGAGTAGTCGCAGCAAAGCACAGGTTGCACATTACACACTTATCTCCATGTGCAGGCAACATGCTAATCAGTACTCTGTCCAGAGAAACAGACCCATTCAGAAATGAGCAGCTGCTGGAAAGGATTCATAGCCACCAGTTCTTTAAAATCAGGATGAGTTTTTGATCCCAACACAGAGAATTGTTCATTCAGAAGTCAAAACCCACATGGCTTTGGCTGTAATTTTACCTAAGGATAAAAATTTGCAAAGATCTAAAAGGTCATTACATAAATCATTTCCTAGGGGGTCCGCAGTAGCCAATTATCTCCAATGGGTAAGCTTCCTAGTGCCATGCATTAGCTTCATCCTGTCAGTGAGTTTCCCAAAATTCACCTAGTGAAATTCCTTCTGAGGACAAAGAATCATTCACTTGATGCATTGCAAAATTACATGACATGCTCAGATTACATCCAAATGCCTCTTTGTGGGCAGGTAAGTACAAACAACATGCTGAAAGCTAACCCAATTTTCACTCTAGACCAGTGGTCTCCAACCTTTCTCCAGCAGATATCGCAGTGCTCATAAGTTTCAATGGCAACTGCCCTTCAGAAGTAGATAGTGATCTACTGGTTGGGGACCACTGCTCTAGACCAGGGTTGCCCAACATGCGGCCCACAGGCCAGATTACGGTCTGCCAAAGGCTGCAGCCCAGCCCGCCAGCCCTGCAGGGTGCAGCGGCAGCCCCCCTGCTTCAGCTTCAGGTCCAGCTACAAGCTGGCCCAGACCCTCCCCACCATGCCGAAGCTGGAAGGGGTGGAGTAGCAGCAGCCCCTCACCTCCAACCCCGACTAGGAGCCAGTGGGGAAGGAGGAAGAGTGGCAGCTGCAAGCCCCTAGCGAGCCTATGCAGTGTAGCAGCAGCCCCAAACTGGTCCAGTCCCTCTTCTCAAGCTCTGGAGCCTGCTGGCTGGCGGAGCTGAGCAGCAGGATTAGAGCCTGCGGGTAAGTCAGGCCCCCTTCCTTTCCCCTCCAGCCCGGAGCCAGCTCAGCCTGGGGACTAGAGCTGGCCGATGGGGCAGGGTGGAGCAAAGAAGCAGTCCCCACTCCCCTTCAGCCCCAGAGCTGGCTGGCTGGCTGGCCAAGCAGAGCAGCTAGCCAGCAGGACAGAGCGGCAGGCCCTCTCTCCTCCCCTCCAGCCCTGAGCCGGCCCAACCCCTTCTCTCCAGCCCTGGAGCCGGGTGAAGGGGTGGGTGGAGCAGAGCTCGGGCCAGCAGGGCACAGCAGCAGCACCCACCCCCCAAGCTATGCCACCCCTCCCTGCCCCTTCCTTTCCTCATGGCAGAGCCAGTGTAGTGGCGTTGGGAGGGAGGGGGGAATCAGCAGCTCCTCCTCACAGGCAGTCCCTAGCCTCCTCCCCTTTTCCTCCCCACTGTCCCCAGTTCCCCCCCCTCTTGTTTGTGCTACCTCTGGCCTTCCCCCAGCTATGACACTCCTTCCTTCCCCCCGCCCCCCCACAGTCAAGCCAGCTGGGGGGGGCAGAGCCGCAGCTCCCCCTCACCTCTTTCCCCTCTTCCCTCCCCACCTTCCTCCCCTCTTATCTGTTTCACTCCTGCCCCTCCCCAGGTATGCCCACCCCTCTCTGCCACACAGCCCCCTACCCAAACCACTTCAGCCCCTGCAAGTATGGAACCCCCTATCCAGGGCAGCTGTGGGGTACTACTGGGACCCCTCTTGCTGTGTAGAGGGATGTGAGGTCAAGGAGGGGGGCAGATGTAGGTTTGGCTCCTGGGTGCCAGAGATCCTCAGTCCCTAGAGTGAGGAAGAAGTCCAGTGTGGCCCCTGACCTGAAAAGATTGGACATGTCTGCTCTAGACCCTGGCGTAGTCACTGTGGAAGCAAGGATACTTGGAAGAAATTTTTTTTAAAAATCTCATAGTAAACATCCTTTTAGTTCATTTCAACACCTCTATCAAGGCATTCTTCAAAAAAGACAAGAAAAGAAAAACCCACAAATATGGCCATATGGAATCAGGTACTGTCTTTGACAACAATTAGCACCAAATGCATCAGTAAAAGGTGAAGAAACCATAAACTAAGCAATTCTGGAAGTCACAGAGAAAGTTTCCTCTTATATCCTGGTAGAGGTGGCTTATGACTGAGGCGTGAATGTTGATACCTTTCCAAAACTAAGAAGTAAACAAAGATCAAAGTTTCTCCATGTCACTGGAAATAATGTCCTGGGTAAAGAAGAATCTTCAAGACAGTTCACATAAAGGATACAAAAAGAGGGAAAAGGAAAGTAGTCGTCCTCCACTGGCCCAAAAGGCCCTTTGGACTTCCTAGACAATCAACTACCCCACACTGTACCTGCAGAAAATCCCAGAGCTCTTGAAGCTGGAATTTCTTCATTCAGACTCTGAACAGGAAGCGCTAACAGCCTGGGTAGCAGAAGAGAAGTGTAGTTCAGCATGGATGCTCCATTCTCCCTTGGAAATTCTGGAATAGGCTTCCAGGGGGTCATGGAATCTTCATAGTTAAGATTAGGTTGCAGGATGCTGGACTTGATGACCGCTCAAGGTCCTTCCAACCTTACATTCTTCTTCGAGTGTTTGCTCACGTCAATTCCACTTAAGTGTCCGCACAGTACATGAACAATCTGCTAAAAAGTTTTCCCCAGGGTCGGTTGTAGATCCCCCTGAAGTCACACCAGTATTCCAGAGCTGGGGCACTCCCCTTGTAGACCTGTTTGCATTGGAGATCGACAAGAAGTTTTGCTTCTTTCAGGGACGCAGCCCTGGGTCCATTGTGGATGCCTTCCTCAGTCCATGAATGGGGCAACTACTTTATGCCTTTCCACTGACACGTCTCATCCACAAGATGCTGGTGAAAGTCAAACAGCCCAGAACTGCAGTGATCATAATAGCCCCAACATTGGCATGTCAACACCAGTTCATGACACTGCTTAATCTCTCTGTCAAACTGCCAGTCTCCCTGCCCTTCCTCCCAGATTTACTCACCCAAGACCAGGGCAGACTGCAACACCCTGATCTGAAAGCACTGTACTTCATGTCATGGAATCTCTGTGTTGAATGTCAGGGCGTTCAGCTGCTCGGAACAGGTCAGGGAGGGTCCTCCTTAGCAACAAGAAGCCCTCTATAAGAGCTAACTACCAGGCTAAGTGGAGATGTTTCTCACTGTGGGCAGAAGGCAGGATTGCTTCAGCCCTTCAGGCATCTATTGCACTAATATTGAGCTACCTTCCAGACATAAAGCAACAAGGGCTGTTGAGCTCGTCAGTGAAAGTCCACTTAGCAGCTCTCTTGGTGTTCCACTCAGGTAAGGCAGGATGTTCAGTGTTTCCTAGACCTCTGGTCAAAAGATTCTTAAAAAGACTGGCAGGAATATTCCCACTGCAGAGCTCAACAAAATTGCTGCCCAGCTAGGTGCCCAGCTTCAAACTTAAGGCGCTTAGCTGGGGCTCCCCCCACCACTGAAAAACCAGCACCATCACTTTTGGTGGCAGAGCAGTGCTCCCTGTTGCCCCAATACCGCTGAATCCTCTGAGCACCACTGCAGGTGCTAACAGTTCGATTTTTAGGCACCAGAGACTGCTCTGCTGCCGCAGTTCTGCAGTGGGGCTAAGCACCATGCTACAAACCCTAGGCGTCATGGCAACCTGGCACACGGAGATTGTCAAGCCCTTTCTCAGCAAAATACCTTCTGGTCACCCAGAGGGATCTCAGCCTAGTCTTGAGACTCATGGTTCCCCCCTTCAAGCTTCTAGCTCCCTGCTCACTGCTCTACTTGTCTGGAAAGGTGGCTTTGATTGCTGTACCCTCAGCCAGAAGGGTCTCGAAGCTCTGAGCACTGACATTGGATCCACTGTACAAGGTCTTCCTCAAAGACAAAATACAACTTAATCCACATCCAGTTTTCCTGCCAAAGGTAATCTCCTACTTCCATGCAAATCACAACATTTTTCTCCTCGTGTTGTGCTCTGAGCCAGATACAACTGACAGGCAGCATAGGCTGCCCATGATAGATGTTAGAAGGGCCCTAGCATTCTATTTGGAAAGGACTAAACCCACTTCATGAAAATGCCCCAACTGTTTGTGGCAATAGCCAATAGAATGAGGGGGCAGCCAGTTTGATCACAGCTGTTATCATCATGTATTACGGCTTGTATCAGGGAGTGTTACAACCTGGCAAATTCCAAAAGGGATAGCCGTGTTTGTCTAGGTCAGCAAAACAAACAAGGAGTCCTGTGGTACTTTTAAAGACTAACAAATTTATTTATTGCATACATTCGTTAGTCTTTAAAAGTGCCACAGGTCTCCTTGTTCATTTAACAAGGAGATACCAGCTCCAACGATAACAGCCCACTCTTCAAAGGCCAAGGCATTGTTGGCAGCCTTTCTGGCACATGTGCTGATCCAGGACATTTGCAAAGAAGCAACATGGTTATCTGTATACATCCTCACATCGCACTATGCCTTGACTCAGGAAGCTAGAGAAGACACCACGTTTGGTAGGGCAGTCTGCCGAAGTTTGAGATGTGCCCCCTCCTCTGAGGGTAAGTGGAATTGACATGAACAAGTACTTGAAGAAGAAAAGAAGGTTGCTTACCGGTTACGTGTTCTTTGAGATGTGTTGCTCATGTCCATTCCATACCCACGCACCTTCCCCTCAGTTGGACTTTCCAGCAAGAAAGAACAGAGGAGGGGAGGGTCAGCAGACTCCTATATAGAGCACCATGGAGGCAAGACTCCCGGGGGCTCCACAGTCAACCCTGCGGGAATCTGGGGAAAGCTTCCTGGAGGATCGTGCATGTGGCAGGCGTACACCTAAGTGGAATGGACGTGAGTAACACATCACAAAGAACGCCACTTAAAGGTAAGCAACCAACTTTTCCTATGAGTCTCCTATTAACCTCTGATACAGTTTGGCATTCAGACAGAACATAACTGGGATATTTCACTCATTGATCTGGTCAAAATTATATTTCTAGCATGAGGGGAAACAGAACGCTCTTTGGGACAGTGACTGTGTCTGTGTTTGTGCAATATCCAGCACAGCAGGGCCCTAACCTCTCAGATCTTATTGTAATAATAGCAAAGGTCTGGTGGTCTCAGCTACACTAGTGTTTTTCCAGGAGGTTTGGTTGCAGTCCTGCAATCAAGCATGGTAGAAACATGAGTGCCAGCCATAGTGCATTTTATAGCCAGGCACATCAGATCTTACATTTGAGTATCAGATGCCAAGTTCAATCACAAGCCTGCAGCTGTCCTTTCTAGTCACCATTACCTCTGAAAGGCAAATTTTAGAATTAATTCCTGTAGCGAGGTAGTTTCCCTGCTCCGGCCAGGAAGGGGATAAAAGCTCTGCAGGAAGTGACTGCCAATAGGAGCATAGAGCTGCAGAGCCATTCAGGGCATGGCAGACTGTATAAAGTCAGGGCTGCAACTCCTGCTTGGGGCAGTTTGCCCCAGACCAGCAAGGGAGAAGGTTGTGCTGAGTGCGCCTATGAGAGGGGCACTGCCAAGGGGCACTGCCAAGGTTTAGTGAGTCTAACTTTGATACAAGGGCTGCAGGTACCTAGGGAGGTGTGGATATGGCTCAGGGAACCTGTTGAGGTATAGGCTGAAGAGGAATAAGAGGGTTGAGGCAGTGCTCAATAGAGCGTGTAGGGTCCCAGGGCCGGAGCCTGGAGAAGCGGGAGGACCCAGGTCCTACCTGCCTCCCTTAGGCTGCCAGTGGGCAGCGAAACCGCAAGTGGGAGGTGGATGGACAGTGCTGGCCACTGATACAAGTGGGCCGGCCGGGACAGGACCTGAACCCCGGAAGGGGTGGACTTGGAAAAGACTCAGCCAGAAGGCTGAGGTCCTGATTGTGAGAAGAGACTGCAAGCGTGAATAAAGACTGAGCAATGACCACCTGTTGGTGGACTACTTGAGCTATTCCCCATACCATCATCAGGAGGTGATTGTCTGGTGGGTCCCATGCTGCGGAGGTCTACAGTTCCCATATCCGTACAAGAACTGCCTTTATCATGAGGAAAGGGTTATTCTTACAGCTCCAGAAACCTTTGTCTTCAAAGTAAGTTCCTCTTTTTTACAATTCCTGGGAAATGGTTCTCCCATCACTATGTTCTAACTCCTGGATGGTTGTGGCATAAATAGCCTAGACCTCTAATGATCTATTTTAAACATATGGAGTACAGACACCAACTGCACCCTGTTCATCTCATTCTATCCAAAATGCCAAGGCCGATGGCCTCAAGGTTGCTGCAGGCAAGATGTAAAAATTCTGCACCAGTTGGCATGCTAGGCATTTGGGAAACTATTCACAGCAGTCCCTTGAGGTACTGAAGGAAAAGTGTATGAGTGTCATCTGCAGAAGATTTCCAGGATAAGTTTCCATTCCACTTCAGAGGCTTGCTTTGGTAGGAAGGTGCTCCTGGTTTGTATCCCACATAATTCCTTGGTTTATAATATTCTTGCTTTATATGGGAGGATCTTCTATTCCTGCCTATTATTCAAGTACAGTGATTAAACTCTGCTTATCCATTCCCTCCCTACATCTGATATTTACTGATCACTACTTTCTATGAGTAATGAATGAGGAGAAAAGCTGTGCAGCAGAATAAGAAATTTCTTAACTGATAATTTTATTTCTGCCAGCAGTTTCTTTCCAAATTCTATCCAGGCTGGTAGTCTGGTAAATGGCCAGAATATAAATTGAAAATTTTCTCTGAAGAGCATGTTAGGCATATGTTGTCTTAAGGTTAATTTAATACATTATACTGAGTTGCTTTAATGCTAACAGTTAGTTGCTGAGGTGTTTCTACAACTGTGGCAGACCTCTTTTGCTGACCTGGTTTGAAGGTGGCACTTAGCCCTCCAACAGCAACAATATTGGATCACTTCCGAGTTCCATAGTTGCTGGGGGCATTAACCCATTAGTATGAATTCAGAGAGAAGCTGTGCTGCAGAAGGAAAAAAAATCAAATAAGAAATTTCTCATCTTTTTTCTCTTACCCTGAGATAGTGGATTAAGGGATAGACAGTGCTATGGTGATATCTCCTAAAGCAAGGAGGCAAAGTATTCTGATACCCTATGCCTTCGCAGACTGTCTTTCTCCAGTTTTATTTGCCTCCTAAACTTGGATAACTGGAGTCTTCACAATTGCTCTCTCCTTTTGCCTGTTTCTGTAGTTCAGGGACAAGCAAGACAGAATAAGAGTGAAGTGGGGAGGAGGGGAGATAAAATGCACAAAAGTAAAAACTGTGATGGCTCTGTTTCAAATTAGAGGCAGAGGATAAGAGGCAGTCTTCCAAACCAGGCAGCCAAGCACCCCTCCTTTGCAGTCAGGGCCAGCCATTGTCTGATGAGTCCTTCCTCTTAAGATGGTGTTTAGAGGGTATAGTTTTCTCCTCTCTCCTAAACAGAGAGAAGGGTCCTCTGACGGGACACATGTACCCTAGCACTGCCCACCTGCCTGACCAATCTAGGTACCTTGTCTCAGTTTGCAGCCCTGCTCTGTGGCTTACCTAGCTCTGCAGCAGTTTATTTGCCTCTGCAGGGTCACAAGCTTGAGAACTAGTGGTCTTCTCCTGATCTCAGTTCTGGTAAATACTCTCTTCCCTGCAGGGAGGTGGCGTGAGGAATGCTTCCCCTGCAGACAGAAATTGTTCACATGGGAACACAAGAGATGTCTTTTGGGTGGTTATCACTGCAAGAGGGTGAGGAAACACCAGAGAACCCCTAGCTGTACCTCTAGGGAGCCCTTTGGAATGAGATTAGGTGCCTCTCTCATTCTAAGATTGCCTTTCCTGGATATCGGCATTGTTGTGGACCCAGTTTGGAGTCTGAGGAGTGGTCCTCTGGCTGTTTGTTTCTGGGATGATAGCCCCTTCTGGGGCGCATAGACTCCAAGGTCAGAAGGGACCAGTATGATCATTTAGTCTGACCTCCTGCACAATGCAGAGCATAAAACCCCACCCACCGATGCCTGTAAGAAACCCTTAACCTAAGACTGAGTTATTGCAGGCCTCAAATATTGATTTTAGGACTTCCAGGTACAGAAACTCCACCAGCAAGTGACTCATGCCCCATGCTATAGAGGAAGGTGTAAATCCCCAGGGCATAAAGCAGTTCAAATGAAAAAGGCAAACAAAAATAGCTCTGCAGCCCATAAAATGGTCCAGGCTCAATCTGTAGGGCTGCAAGCTTGGGCCCTCAGCTCATATGCCTTTGAGATAGTCACGTGGCGTTGGGGCCAGAGAACAGGGATGCTGCCTCACTCTGCTTTCCCTGTTCCCTGAGGGAGGTCAGGCAGAATAAAGCAGTTGTGATCTTGCTGTCTGTGGCCGCTACTAAGTTTCCAGAATATATAAGATCATCTCAGGGGCCGGTGCCTTACAACCTCCTTGGTTTCAGGCTAACTGTATGAGAGTTCAACAGATCACTTTCCTTAAAACACTGTGTTGAAGGACTGGAAAGCAGCAGAAAATTTTCTTCTTTTTCTACTTTTGCACATGGAAGATGTTGGCAGCCTAATGTGGCACCTTTAGCATTTCTCCCTGTCTAGTTCATGGCAGAACATCTTGGACTTCTTTCTACTAGGATTCAAAAAGGAACTCAAAGAACAGTTAAGGCTTTAATCAAGTGATTCATCAGTAGGACTTGACCCTCAGTTTGCATATTCTGCCGGGGGATCCCAATCAAGCCTAGAGGAAGGTTTCTTTGATTTCTTTCCTTTCAGAGGGCTGCCCTTATTGTAGGAACTTCAGACAGGTGAGAGTGAATTGAGTGCTCATCAGCTATCAGCCATATCTTCAGTGGGTTTGGAAAGATTGTTTCCAGCATTGGCTAGAATTCATTCCCATGGTGAATAGTGAATTCCACATGAAGAAATCCATTGCTCTTCTCCACTCTATGCAAACCCAGTATACCTCCTATGACAAGAAAATCTGCTTGTGTTGGATGGTAAGACTTGAGAACACCTCTGTCTGTCTCATGCTTTTGATTTTTCTAAACTGAAGAAAACCTGTTTCTTTGGTTTTGAGAGATGCATCGAGGACAAAGCTCCAGTTAAAGACAACATTGCTAGGTAGGACTGACGTTCCAGTCTGATGTGGAATCAGGATAAGTCTTGTGCTGAGCTTGACAGATGCCAGTTGACTACAGAAATCTCCACTTCATAGGCAGTGAACGCTGAGGCATTAGTTTCGGAGGTGAGTAAGCCAAGTGACCTGTTATCTCCTCACTCCTTTTATATGTCATTATCAACTAGACCTCTCCAGTCTCTGGAAGCCTCCTTTTGCTACTTGTCCTGCTAGTGGCGCTAAAAGGTAAATTCACATCCTGGGGTTAGTTCTCGCTATATCTGCTCTTTGTCCCTTAACGTGCTGTAAAATTTCTTCTAGGTAATTGTTTATTATAGTCTCATTTTCTCCTTTTCTAAATTCCATTCTCCATCCTGCTGGGTGGTATGCGATTGTTTGCTTGTTTTATTATTTATCTATAGTGGTACTCCCACTGAAGGGAAGAATCTGGCTGAGGCTTGTATCATTAAGAGCAAGATTTCAGAATGCTTTGTCTCTCTGCTTCCCAGCAGGTGGCATCATAACATTGTTTGTCAATAATCCACTGGTGTGAAAGGGGAAAAGAGACAACTGATTCCCAGAAAATGATTTTCCCATCTCCTTTGTTTAATATGTGTGATAGTTTCTCTGATATGAAAATCCCTTTTTATTTTTTAATAAAAAATATTTACTGTTTAGATGGGTTTGTGTTATTTTAACTTATGGACAAACTGAAGGAAAAAAACCATGTCATTCTATTGGTTTTTAGTTGAAAAATGCTTGTGCTTTAAAACCGAAAGCCTTTTCCTAACCAAAATTAGAACACGCACACACGCACACAGGCATGCACATACCATATCAGAATTTGGGGAATTTTTTCAGCTGAAACTTTTTTTTTTTTTTTTTTTTTTTTTTTTTTTAGCAAAAAATCCAGATTTGGTGATACCAAAGTATTTCACAATTCATGTCAGTTTCACTGAATTGTTTTTGTCAAGAGTAAAAACAAAAAAGTCTGAATGTTGAAGTGGTTTGATTTGATGTTTTCAAAATAAAAACAAAACAAAATATTCTGATTTTTTAATGGAAAATGAATTTATTTGTGATTTCCTTCTTTATTTAAAAAATCATAAAATGGGGATAAAGCAGCACTCCCTCTTAATCAAAACATTTCAGATCAACTTAAGCATTTTGTTTAACTAAGACATATCTTTTAATTTTTTTTTTTTTTTGGAAATGCCTGCAAATCAAAATAAATAAATAAAAATCAATGTGCACAGCTGTACAGCATCTAGATTCTATACATTATGTATTAAGCACTCTTCTGTTCTGCTGAATGGATGTGGTTTGTGGTTTTGTGGGAAAGGAGAACTTTCTCCAGTTTGTACCATCGATACCACATTTATCATTTAGTATCTGGAGGATTTTTTTATGCTGAATTCTTCCTGTTCACTTTACATAGAGATCAAAATATATCTTCAGTATTAAAAAAATTTGATCATTGGAATGTAAGTCTAATCTCTTTAAAATGTTGACAAACTTTGTACAATTATGCCTTAATGAAGAAAATAGAGTTTAATGGCCCTACTTAGTAACTTTAGGGTTTCTTTTTAGGGACATTTAGAATTACAATGACTGTAGAGGGCATTTCTGTAGTTTTAGGAGCTGTGATTATGGGCTATTACTCAGTGATTTTGAGGAGAAAGTTTGCAGTTTTTTGGTTCTTTTAGGGTCCAGTGGAATGGGGCTTCCTGAGAGGAAGACAGAAGGATGTTGTACTTTCCTATGCAATTTGGTTCAGTAGAGTTTAGGGCTCAGTCCTTCAAATCTTACTGTATAATATTTTAGTGATACACAATAATACACAGAGGTAAGCAGTTGCAGGACTGAGCCTTTAAAGGTCATTTTATTTCATTCGTTGTCAATTTACGACAGTTAAACATTTACCCCACTGTATGCAATTATCTGTCTAATATTTTTTGGTCAAAATACAAACACTATGTACCTAAGGGAAATAGTGGAATAAATACATAGACAATTTTAAGTTGCTGGAAGTTAATATAAATATATTTACTGATCAACAAAAAACACATCAGACTTTGATTAAATTCATTGGACACAGTATGCAGTAAATGTAATAACAAACAGCAAATATTTCAAAATATTTATTCCATGGGGGAGAAGGTGAAACTTAAGCAGCTACACCAAAAAACCTTGGAGGGGAGTTGGGTAGTAAATCTGATTAGACTTTTCAGTACAAAAACTTTCTTTGCATCAAGTGGTAACAAATTAAATGGATCTTTTTTTTAAATCAGGAATTATGACTGATTGATTCCAAGTGCTCTCCAAATGTTGTCTGACATTTATCTGTCCTTAATGAATGCAGTTTGATCTGGGTTTATGTAAAAGGAGACAATGGACTCCAGTTGGCTATATAATATTTTTGTTAAAACATTTGTCATGATTGAGCAGTGATACAATATTTTTGCTAAAATATTTGTCATGACTGAGCAGTGATATAGGCCTGTGAGAGCTGCATAAGGGAAGGTCTTTTCCAGCTTTAGAGAAAACAACATATTGAATAAAGGAAAGTAGTACAAAACTAGAGGAATGTTTCAAAACGTGGGAGATAATTGTTATAGAAAAATTAATTTAACAGTTACATATTCAGCAAAATATAACAAATAAATACTTAGATATTTGGTTACTATTTGTTCAAAAGTCAGAAAAAATATGTCTCCTTGGGGCAGGGGGGAAGAGAAGGGGAAGCACACCTATCCAATACTTGTTAACCTTCTTTTTTTTATGGAAGTGCCTGGGTGGACAAATGTTTAATCAGAAGTTTTCCCGTAATCACCAGAAATATGTCCTACTATAAACAGACTCACCCTGGAATATGGTAACCCCTTGTTAAATAGAGAGATCTGATTATTGTATTAATGTGGAATGTTTCTCTAAACAAAAGCTCACTGTTGTAATGATGATCATTTTTTCTCTGATATTTCTAGGGCAATGATTTGTAAACCTGTTAAAGTTTTCTAAATAAGATTCATTGCTCCTGGTAAGATAATTTGGAAGACAACTTGAAACAGGACGATGTTTTTCCACATAATGCTCCCTACAAGATATTCTTATACAGAGCATTCCAAAACTGAAAACACTCATTGTGAAATGCAGTTAGTGGCATTTGCCACCTTTAAATATAATTTTAAAGCCCTCAGCACTTGAGAGCTCGCGTGCACAGCCTCATATTGCAGACCATGAGCGTATGAATTGCAATGTACACTAAAAGGGACTACATTAGTGCAACCAACCATTTAGTTCTTGCGGTGGGGAGAGTCTTCATGGGGCCATATCAGCGCAACTTTTCAGTGTGTGTTTATAAGTCCCATCCTCAGTCTGCGCTGCAGGGCTGTGCAGACAAGCCTCCATGTGCTGTGCCCTTAAAATGTACATTTTTAGGCATCTCTCTCTTTTACTCACCGCCTGACACATACTGAGCCTTAGAACCCTTCCCTATTGTGCTTCAAAGAACACCAGCTGTGCCTTTTCCATAGTTCTGTTAGCCCTGTGGAAAAAGAACAAAACCAATAGAATTAAAGCCTCAAGATATGGTATCCCGAATCCCCCTGCTAGAACTGGCACATGCAAAATGTTTCTTTTCACTACATTGTGTTTGCAATCCCACACTCAATGAGGGACTAGAACATTTTTGTGAATTGTTCTCTCAGGTGATGGATGCACATAAGCTAAATAATTACAAATGGACAGCAAGTGCTTTTTGAACAGTTGTACCCTATACATCACTATTAGGCTCCAGTTGTTCTATTTCACAATCTGGTGTTGACAAACCGTTCTCTTTTTCTCCTGATTTAGTGTTGCTTGGGAAGACTGACTGAAAGAGTAACTCAAGGGTATCAGCAATGTAGGATGGGTCTTTCAATGTCTGCTCTCTTTGGTAGAGCAAGAGAGACTTAATCACCACTAGGTTGCTATGCTCTATTCCGTATTAATTGTAGCTCCTGCTGCTGTTGAATACAGGTCAAGTATGTGAAAATGGGCCTGCTCGCCACTCTAGTGCCTACTAGAACCATGTCCTCGTCTAGTTGAACAAAGATTTTCATTGCTTCCCTGCTACTTTCCCAACAGCTGGGTATCCTTATCCTGCTTATAACAGCGGATTAAAAAATACATCTGCTGTAACAAGGAGTTCACAGGACAATCCTGCCTCTCTCTTGAGCATATCTAATAGCTCCCCACTACTCTCCATGCATAGCAGGAAAGGTAGACTACTACTTGCATAATAACTAAAATAAAGGAATAAACTGGTTCATTGAAATATATTTTGCAAAAAGCATCTACAGATGGTCATTTCTGAAAGCCTTAACTTGTTCCAGTGCAGCGACAGATCTTTCCTGTCCTCCCCTCTGACTAACTTCAGAAACCTTTCCGAGGTTGCAAAGAAGGTGCCCTGGCATGACACTGAATTGGGAAGCATCAGTATCTTTTCCAACAGACTCCTTGTTTGTTTTTCCAACAGTACTTCCCAACGACATTAGCAAAATTGTAGCCAGTGTCTTATGATTGGCATTCATTAATGGAGTTGGTCTCCAGCTTTGAGTATTTCTGAAGTGCCCATTAACAAGAGTAATCAGGAGAGAGTCATATGAAAGCATGTTTGGTTATGTTGCTCGAAATAGGCCTGGGATACTAGAAAGCGTACCCAAGCACAAAAGCTTTGGAACTGCCAGCTGGGGAGGCAAGAGTTAACAAACCGAGCTCAGAAATGGATGGGCTTATTAGCCTCAGGGAAAGCCAGCCAAGAGCATTTATAAGTAAGAGATATAGCAGCAGCCAGAAAAAGACTGCTCAGAGTGGAGAAATGGGTGTGTGGCAAGAGGGGGAAAGGTTTGTTCTATACGTGGGAGGTGCTTCAAAGTGAGCTTGGCCAAGATTTTCCCAAGAGAAGGGCTATAATTATGAAGGTTTGCAATCTCCTCAGAATTGTATCTCTTCTTGGTCCATGAGTGCGTGTCACTTTGGAGAATGCACACACCTGACCTATGGAGCCAGAAAGTGGGACAGAGCAGAATTCAAGGGCAACTGAGCCCTAACAATAGTGAACCAATCCTGAATACCTGTCATGCAAGTTCTCCCCATGAAAAGCAGGTAGGACTTGGTCCGCTCTAGTGGTGGATACATAGTTTCACCTCATCCCCATACAGATCACCAAAATACAGTTAAGATTATTTTGATTTTACTTTGCACTCCACACCCCGTACTATGCCTTTGGGTTCTTTATAATCATCTGGGGTCTAACTCCTTCATAACCTAAGATACTAATGCTTATACTTCGCTCACCTAAGTGTGCAGGAAAGTGGCAGGTGAGGATATCAGCTTTGCTTTTAATCTTCTGAAAAGGTGATACAACAAACTTTCTCAGCTTTCTGTCAGAGTTATGAATTTTATTCAGTCACTTTTCCCAAGTGAACATGCACAGAAGCAAAGTGAAGATGGGAAAAAGAAGAGATATATTTCAATGAAAGGTTAGGTTCCCATGTTTAAGAGCTAGGGATATAGGCACTTTCCTATTGTATATGTTACTTAATCTAGCTTGTCTCAGACAGGAGGAAGCAAGCCAAAGTGGCCCAGTGCAGCTCAGCATAGCGTGCGTGATCATGCTTTGAACATCCATAGTATTTAGTATTCCTGACTCCATCATTATCTTCCTGGTTCTCCCATTCATGTGCTCTGACACCTTGGTTTAGGTATTTGTAAATTGACAATCATATTTGTCTCCTCCCAAGGTTATGATATCGATGATAAGGTACTTTGAGATTTTTGAAAATTGCTATACATACAAAGTATTGTTATGTTGTATCTCCTACTGTTTACCCGGTTTCAGATTACCAACATGTAATGTAAATTCTTTATTTAGATCTGGCAATGCGGAGGAAGTCTTGAGATCCACCCTTGTTCTCACGTAGGTCATGTTTTCCCCAAACAAGCTCCCTACTCGAGGGCCAAGGCTCTGGCTAACAGTGTACGTGCAGCAGAAGTTTGGATGGATGAATATAAAGAACTTTATTATCATCGAAATCCACATGCACGTTTGGTGAGTTTGGTATGAAATTGTACTTAGAAATGAACTTGTATTTCTTTCAATTTAAGAGGAAAGTATTTATTTTAGTTTTGTTGTTTGTTTCTTTATTTTTGGTAGCTAAAGTCAAGCTTTTGGTTTTAGTTAAATTCAAGTTTGGAAGTTAAATTCAACATAAAAATGAACGTTATCTACAGGGTTAATTTTTAATATCTCTTGGAGAACTGGGGAAACTCCAGAGGACAGGAAGAAAGCAATAGTTGTGACGGTATTTAAAAAGTGTAAGCAGCATGAGCCAGCTAAAAATAGGCTGGTTATCTCGACATTAATGCATATTGGAATAATGAAACAGCTGATATAGGACTTTGTCAGTACAGGATAGAAATACAATTAATGCTACCAACTGGTTTCCTGGAAAATTGGTCTTATCTAATCAACTTAATGTTTTTCAACAAGATCCCAAATCTGGATGATAAAGGTGATTGTTTTATGTAGCGTTGTTGTAGCCATGTTGGTCCCAGGATATTAGAGAGACATGGATGTGGTTGTGATGCTGGTTTGGTCTGCTTCACTAGACCTTAAGCCTTATTCTGGATAATTTCTACTTGTCTTTGTAATTTAACCTTTTACTTTCTCCTACAAAGGTGTGAGAGGTAATATCTTTTATTGGACCAACTTCTGTTGGTAAGAGAAACAAGTTTTTGGGCTATACTGAGCTGTCTTTTTAACCAACAGAAGCTGGTCTAATAACTGATATTAATACCCGGTTTCTGTAAAAGTAATTGTTGATATAATAGATTAGTTTGGTTTAGTGCTGTGGAACATTCTGATTTTAAAATACTAACAGGATACAAAATCAATATGGCCCAAATTAATCAGACTAAAAAATAGATCTCAGAATGTAATTGTTAATGGGGCATCATAAATGAGAGAGAATGTTGGTGGTGAAATGTTCCAGGGATTCTCCTCCTCCTCCCCCTCCCCCTGCCCCCAAAGTTTTTAGGTACAATGTGGAAGAAAGTACAAAATCACTGGTGCTAAAAGTTAGCAGGTAACACAAAAATTGGAAAGAGGATTAATAAAAAGGACATGTCATTGACATAGAATGATCTGATCATTTGACAGGCTAGACACAGTTAAGCAATATGCATTTTGATACAGCCAAATGAGAGGTCATACCTCAAGGAACAAGGAGTGTAGGATATGCTTATAGGGTGCTATGTATCCTGGAAAGCAGTGACTCTGAAAGATCATTGTAGTGAGCTCCCCGAATGATGCTGTTGTAAAAAGAGTTAACATGGTCCTTGGATGTATAAACAAGAATATAAAGACAGAGTAGAAAGACTGTGTAACTTCTATATACAGTACTAGTAAAACTATTGCTTGAATATTGTGTCAATTTCTGATGTCTGCAATTATTAAAAAAGGACAGTGAAAAATTAAATAGGGATCAGAGAATTGATGTATAAATGATTCTGGGTCTGGAAAATGTTCTTTACAATGAGAGATTTAAGGAGCTCAATTTATTTTGCTCGTCAAATAGAAGGTTATATTATGATAAGTAGCTACACAGACTGATGATATCTCATGTTGCAGGTGTAGGGGGAAGGGATTAATTTAGATATCTTTCTAAATAAGATGCTTTAGATCAGCCATAAGTAGTGTTCATTTTTCTACTAAAGAAGAATAAATCTCTGTACTTCAGGAATGGCTGGGTGAAATTGTGTGGCCTGTATTTTCCAGATGTTCAGTAGTTTTTGGAGGCTTAAGGTGAATTTTCACAGGCATGGTACTTCTGGCAGTAGGGTGACCCCTTCTTCCTGCCAAATTTCAATCACTGCCTCAAAGAATGGAGGGCTGAATGCTCAAAAGGAGTTAGTTGAGTGTTGTGCCTGGAGTCACTGAAGCGTCTTAGTGAAAAGGTTGTAATCATGTATGTAATATGGGAAAACAACATTTTTTTCTCTTATCTCCTTCTTGGAAACAGTTGAATCATTTTTAGCTGAAATTTCACAAAATTTTCAACAGGAGACGGACACTTTTTGGCATGGAGAATTACAGCCTGGATGGTTAAAGTTTGGCAAAGTTATAAACAACTGAACAGAGGGTCTTATAATAGAAAAATATTAGGCAATCTTAACTATAGGCAGCACTGCCAGTTCTGCCTAAAATTATAATACTGAAACAGTATGATCTTGTGGCAGAAATAGCAACAGCACCCAAATCTTCCCTCTTCAGATTCCATGTTTTGACCATACGACCTTACTGTCTAACAGACACCTTTATTTTAAGAATTTATCATGAAGTGAAAACAGAATGTTATAAATTATAGGAAGCAGAATCTCCACTAACTAAGTAGACTGCTGAAGGGATAGCTATTATTCAGGCATGGAATTTTTTTTTTAAAAAAAATCAGCCGTTTACATATAACTCATTAAAGTATAGAACACTTCAAACCTGTACTTCTGAGGATAAGCTGACATGATAGGTTGAAACACACAATAGACATATTTGCTGAACCTGTCAACATAGCATATTCAGTCCCGTGTCCCATCAGATTTCACAGGCTAAGCATGCCCAAGCTGGATCAGTAATGGGAGACAGGCAAAGAATATATATATACCATACATCCTGCAGAATGTGTTAGTGTTGATTCATTAGTTAATCCTCTTCTGTTTAGGCAGATGCTTAACTAGTCTGCAAATTTGGTTACAGGTTATGTCTACACTACAGACTTCAACATACTTAATCCAACAGAGTCTTGTGGCACTTTTAAAGACTAACAGATTTATTAATCGCATGAGCTTTCGTGGGAGAAAATCCCACTTCGTCAGACGCTTTGAAGTTGGTCAGGGGGTTGAAGAGACATGATCCCTGACTGATACAGTTGCTCCGGCAGTATTTGGTAGTAGTCAACAGGCATTTCTAAAGTTACTTAAGAGTAGCTTGTGTAACTCCCATTGACTTTGTAACTTCCTTTTAGCATGCCATTTTCACTGTGCTGCGCTGACAGGAAATATGTACCTGTTGACGCAGCACTACACCACTTGAGGGAGTGGTTTTATTAGATCAGCTTCTGGATCAACTGAGTGTATCTTTACTGACTGCTCAATTGATCCAGAAAAATCAATCTGACAGTAGCGAATTTCCTGCCATCAGTGTGAAGGGCAAAACAGTTCAGGGAGTTCCAATTCTGAAGATGCCTCAGGAAGAGGTCTTTGAGATTGGGGATAACTTCTGATCAGGAAGAGCCCCCATATGCTGGCCCCTTGAGTGTGGCTCCAGCCAACTTTGAGGCCTCCACCTCACCCGTTTTCACCAAGATCCCATCAGTGGTTGCAGCTCACTTTCATTGATGATGGGTGCATTGTACCTTTCCATGGGTAACTGGCACCTAAAGAGATGATTTTACTTAGAAATGTGCAAAGCAACCACTATACTTCTAGGCCTGTTCAAAAGGCAGGTTCCCAGGATGAAACTGGCAAATATGTTTCTATTTTTAAATTTAGTTTTCTGTTATTGAATTTACTAATTAAGATGATGCAACGTTCAAAGGTGTAGGAGGTTGGGCTGGCCCTCCCCATCTGGCAGGGAGGCCACACTACCTTGCTACAGTGCTCCTGTGGGTATTGAAGCTTGAAGGAAGAATTAGTGTTTGGGGAGGAGATGCGGCTCTGACTGCTCCTATGAGCAGCAAGCGTTCTGTGGTCCCAGCCCTCATGCAGGGTGGGGTAAAGTAGTAGTCTCTCACAAGCAGGAAGATGAGCATCAGCAGTGTCTAGGGTCTCACAAGCAGGTTGTATCAAGGAGCTGCCACCCCAAGAGTGTGGTTGGCAACAAGGGAGGAGGTAGGGGGACCCAGTCCCATTCTACTCTATCAGGTCCCAGGCCAGGACCCTCATGGTGGCAAAATATTCCCTCAGCAGGCTCCAGCCAAAACTTGCTGACATGGCTTCAGGCCACAACGCAACCAGACAGTTCTCCTTCGAGAGTGTCCCTGTGGCTGCTCCACTGTGGGTGATGGCGCATCCTTGGGTCACAGTTCAGAGATTTTTGAAGCAGTGCTTGTCGAGACTGCGTGTGTGACGCGGCAGTTTTGCAGCGTGTGTTTGGTGCCCTTTTGGAGTACGCGCAGCCCCAATCGCCTCACTTCATTCTTAACTGTCTGCAGTTACAGTCGGAGCACCCTATCTTCCTGCTCATCAGCATTTATTCACTACTTTTTTCTCCTCTTTACCCTCAAATTATATATTTTCTTTCCCTTTCTTTCCTGTTCCAGCCTCTCAAAAAAAAAAAAAAAAGAAAAAGAAATCCTTTCTTTCTTTCTCCTGACCTTTCCCTCAGAGCCATGCCAGACTCTCCTGGATTCAAGTGTTGCAAGTCCTGTTGCGAAGCTATGCTAGCCTCCAGTGGACATGCAGTATGCATAAAATGCCTTGGAGAGGAGCATATCTCACAAAAGTGCTTCCACTGACGGAACCTAAGCACTCGGGCGAGGCGTGACAGAGACTTACGTCTCAAACTACTATTAATGGAAAAATCTCTCGGCCCAGCATCGGACCCGGGACAGCAGAAGGATGACTCTCGGGACTCACGTCCCTTGAAGAGAGGGCTTGCCTTTTACACTCTCTATCCCACCCCTCTACCTCCAGCGGGGTGGGTGTGGGTGTCCTAACTTCACCCACCAGGGATTTGGCCATCCCTCCCTGTTTGTCTCTGAGGGAGGTTATGTCCCTCAATACAAAAGACAATCTTAACTGAGGGTTTTCAGACTTCTTAACACATTTAAGTTTAATGATATCTTTAGAGAGGATTTAGCAAATAGATGGGAATATTTTAACACTGAACTGAAATTCATGAACTGTTTGAGACTTTCAAATATTCAGTCAAAGTGCCTTAGCATATATATATTTTCACTGTGTTGAAACAATTTTTGCTGTTAAAATAATGTATTGAATATATAAACCAAATCCAGGGCCCAACAATAGTTTTTATTTTCTAGGAAAGCACTGCTAGATAAGGTTTCTAATAGTGTGTGTTGCTAATTTAACAGAAAGCATTTGTTCTATTTCATTTTACTTTATTTTATTGTAGGAGCCCTATGGAGATGTGACAGAAAGGAGGCTGCTTCGAGAAAAACTCAAATGTAAGGACTTCAAATGGTTCTTAGAGAATATTTACCCAGAACTTCATGTTCCTGAAGACAGAACTGGCTTCTTTGGAATGGTAGGCAACATGCTTCATCAGTGTCTGGGAAATGTCTAAGTTGTTTTCTCCTCTCTTTGATTAGTTAATTATAAAAGATAAGGGTGTACCTGAAAAATATTGAATATCCATAAAAATATTGAGTTTTAGTAAAATTTAATTTAGAATTGGTAGATGCTAAAATTTGGTAGGTATTAGAATTTTGAAAGAGAGTAAACATATTGAATATCTAGAAAATATATAAAAATATATCTTGAATGTATTGAATATCCAGAAAAATATATTGAATATACAGAATATCCAGAAAATATATTGAATATTCAGAAAAATATTGACATTGAGTAGATTTTTTTTAGTAGAATTTAATTTAGAATTGGTAGATGCTAAATTTGGTAGATATTAGAATTTTATAATAGAATAAAATAGTACTACAGTATTAAAATCAAAGCCCGCCAGAAATTGCAGCTCAAATTAAGTTTTAAGTAGGTTAATGGGGTTACTTAGTATGGCTTTCAAAATTTCTTAAAATACTACAGATGAAGGGGAAAAACATTTGGTGGGATTTGGGGCTGTTTTTAGTTTTGAATTTGAACACAGGAGAAAGATGTTTTTAAACATCTATGACCACATAACTGAAATTAAACTAATATTCATAAAATGAAATGATTTTTTCTCTATTAGTGAATTTTAATTTTAGAATTTTGTTTTTATTTGTAGTAGATAATTGTTGACCAATGCAGTTCCCTGAACACATATGTTGTGTGTTGTTTCAGACAGTGTTTCTCAACTTTAGTAGACTGGGGAACACCTAAAGTTATTAATTACACCTGATGAAAATTTCTTGAAAAAGCCAGTATATAAAAGATGTAATGTTCATAATATCTGCGTACTATGCATTCCTATGAAAACAATTCATGAAACTGAATTAAATACAATTTTATGAATATAAAATGCATTTATTTCTAAAAAAATAGATATATAATGATTATGCACACAACTTAAAATTGAAAATGATATTACTTAAGTTTTATGGGAATTTTGGGCCTGCGTTTTCAAACAAAGTTAATCTATTCTTAGAGTAAAATTTGTCAAAGAAAGTCTTACTGTGGAAGTTACGTCCAAGTGATTTCGATGATGGGGGTAACAGTGGCGGGAAATTCAAAATGCCCCAGCTGCAGCAAAGGAACAAGGCAGCAGTGGATGCTGACATGTGCCTGGAGCATTTTAAATCTTCCAGGCATATGTTGATTCGTAATGTTGTTCTTTCCACCCCATCCTGCCCCGACAGGGAGAGGTCAGAGTTGGTTGTGGAACACTTTCACTGTGAACGTGGAGCACCAGTGTTCCGAGGAACACCAATTGAGATACACTGGTCTAAGATACGCAGAGTACATCTACACACAAAATTATATCAGCCCTCTTGCAGCAAGTCTCAGGACTCAGGTGAACTGACTGACTCATCAGGCTCATGTTGCAGGCTAAAAAATAGCAGTGTAGAGATTCTTGTCCACCCCAGAGGCTGGGGTGGGTCTCAGAATGCAGGCTGCAGCCCAAGCAGAAATGTCTACAGTGTTATTTTTAGATCTATAGCACAAGGCCAAATCAGTTGCCCAGGTTGTGAGACTCGCTGCCATGGGTTTTGCTTTTGGTTTTGCTGTGTAGATGCACCCTCAGTTACCAGTTGGACAGCCACCTTTTGCACCAGTTGCATTTTACAAATAGATTTAAGAAGCATTGCAATAATCTGATTTTGAGCAGACAAAAGCAAGGATGATGGTAGCAAAATCCACATCTGAACGATAAGGCCCTTCTGGCCAGGCATGGACCCTAAATGTCACTTGGTGTTCTAAGGACAGCTGTGGTTACCCCAAGTTTATAATCTGGGTCTCTTCCTAGAGCAAATTCTGACTCCTGGTTTTTAACCTCAGGCAACCACTGTTGTCCAGAGTGAGCCATACCACGCCTGCTTTAATGCAGGCCCCAGTACTGCCAAGTGCTTGCTTAGTCAGTTAACTGCCTCTACTGATTTTTTTTTTTCAGAAGAGAAATAAAACTGGGTATTTTCAGCATACTGACAATACCGTTGTCCACATCTCCTCATTCACTCCTCTAACAGACCTGTTACATACTGACAAAAGAGGGGAGGAAATGGAACCCTGCAGTATTCTACATGAATGTTCAATACAACTAAGCGACTTAAATATAAGTAACCCAGGCCTCAACATTTTTGCCTGAGTTATGATTGATTGCACATATGCAAATCTGTTGAGGAGTGCAGATTTGAGTAGCAGAACTGGGAAAAAAAATTTCCTGGTAAAATTAGCACAGTTGATATCAAAATAGTTGAGACAATAACTGAAATCCTGCGATTCCAGCCATGTTTCAAAACAGACCCTCACTTTGAGAGTCTGTATTATCTTTATTGTTACTATTCTCTTTCATACAAAACTCCCATTAACTTCTATCAGTTCAATCCCATTAACGTCAATTTTTGTTTGAGTAAAAGTTGCAGGCTCAAGACCACAGACAGATAAGAAACATTAAAGAACAAATAGCCAAATATACAAACATAGAAAATAAATTATATAAATATTCCGGAAGAAGAAAGTTTTGTTCTGCTAGATTATGAACAAGTGAAGGATCAGTCAAAAGATAAAGAGTTTGCTAAGAAGCCAAATCCCTTGTTTGCGTTGATCTGTGTGACAAGTTTACACCACTTATAGCTGGACTGGCATCTTCTGCTGGCTGTCTGGGGAATCGATCCAGGCCAGCATCCACACTCCATGCACCATCACCCTGTCATTGCAGTTGGCCTATAGTCCTTCCCCGCAGCTGTCCAGGACCACAGCACCTTCTTCCTGACTCAGTCCTCCAGCTAAGTCACAATCTGTGTTTGCCCCTTGGGGGGTGGGGGCAATTTGGCTCATCCGTAGTCAGACCGCTTTGCCAGCAGCCACTGCAGTTTCTCATCCCACCACTTCCTCAATGATATTACTTCACTTACTTCTCCTGCCACTTCCCAATGGTGAACAAGGGGAGGGAACTCAGGCCTGCCCACTATTCTGCATCCCACCCCAGGGACCCTGTGTATCACAGCCTTTTGCTGCATCCCTAGTTCCTCTTCCTTCTGCTATCTCCCTGTGTCAGTATCCTACAGTCCCAGCAGCTTCTTCACTTGCTCTCAGTGCCTGCTCCTATCCACTTTTAATAGCCTATTAGGAGCAATTCTGGCTCCCCAGTACCTACCAGCAATAGCTTTGCCTCAGACTCTGTAGTTTTCTCAGCCTACGAGAAATATAGCTTTCCCTTTTCAGATTCAAGGCCACATCTGCTCTGCTCTGGCATGCAGCTCCTTTATATGGGACTGCTGATCTTTGATTGGTGCTTTCTCCCGAGCTTTCTCCAATTGGCTGCCTCTCTATGCCCCCGCCTTTAACCCCATAAGTGCCAGTGGGGTCGACTGAAGATACAGCATTCTCTCTCATTAACAGGTAGTGAAGGTGAAACAACATTAGAGAATAAAGTATAACCAAACCCATAATAAACAAGGAGTCCTGTGGCATTTTTAAAGACTAATAAATATATTTATTGCATGAAGTTTTGCTAAACTAGACTAACGCAAACATAATGGATGAGTTCCAGCAGGCTTTGAGGAAGTGGAAGGAACTGAAAGTCTGTGGTATAGCCTTTCTGTCAAGCCTCAGATAAAATACCCCATGGTTTGAGGAAGGCTCCCAACAGTCAGAGCTTTATAGAGAGTTTTGGGCTTGTATGGAGGGCCAGGCACACCCCAAGAATGAGGATCTGTGCTGATTTACTCCAAGAACTTCAGTTATAGATGAATAACATTTATTTACAATTAACTGATCTTCCTTTTTTTCACTAATATTTATGTACTGCTATTTAAAAGTACCTGGAGTGAAAATGTTACTTTGGTTCTACTCTTTAAAGAAGTGACTTATGTATAAATTTCACACACTTGATCAGTAGATCTGCTTCTTATGTATATGTCGATTTACTTTACATCTGTTTACTTGAAAAACAAAAAGGTTGTATTCAGCTTTATTCCTGTTAGTTTTGCAATCCCAGGATAACTAAAGGAGCGTGAGCTGAATACCATTCTGGCTTGTGCATCAGAAGAAATGTTAACTAGCTTCTAATTGCAGAATATGCCTGCTAAAGTAGTTAGTAGTTTTAGGGTTCAAAATCTGTTACTGATGCATAGGTTGCAGTTATATATAATAGGATTTATTTTTGCTCTTTTTCTTTTTTGAACACTTAGGAAATCGTTTTAAAAAACTAAAATAAAAGTATGTTGTGTAGCTTGCATAGCCAGGTGCTCAAAGGTTAGGAAATCTTAGATTTAAGGTTGCCCATGCACTGAATGAAGCAAAAGTCCTGTAGAAAACATAGTATGCAAATAGATTTCCAAACTATTCCACATTTAACTTTGCTACTTAAATAACATTAGTATTTGTATTTAATGTGGACTTAAGAGATTACTTTTAGGTACCTGCTTTTGAAAATCTTGGCCTCAGTATTGAATTTCAAATGGCTGAATTATTTTCATAGAATGCACAAGGTGACAGCTCCTTTGATCACACAAACGCAGTTAGCCTATGATTTTAGAAGGGGTATTTCCAAAAGTGCTAAGCATTAGAAGTCTAGCTCCTCTCCCAATGACAATGAGCCAACTTTGAGTACTTTTTGAAAATTCCACCCTGTCTTCCTGTCAGAAGTAGTCCCTAATATTTCAGGATATTTTAAAATTGCAGTTTATTACCTATCCCTAAAAAGGGTGCCTGACGATGATTACGGAATACACAGCATGGAAGACAAAAAATTATGTACACAAAGAAACAATAAGAAATCCTGTATGGACAGAATTACAGACAACTTTTACAAGATGAACTAAGTACTTCATAAGGAGAGCAAATATTCTCTTGTTTCTCTTTTCTTTAATGCAGCATTCTACTAAAATATTAAGTTAAGTCACAGACAAATGCGAAATCGTGCTAAGTTTCTGTTTAAACTCTTATTTTTACTCTTCTTGGATGATTTAGAATAATTGTTTGTTACATGTCGGGGAAAAAAATAAGTATATGAATAAATGGATACTATTATGAGATGATTTTTGTCAGCACAAAGCAAACTGTCTTGTTTCAGTTAATGGGAGAAGACAGTGTTTTCACAAACCCCTGCCATCTGTTCCAACCTTGGCAAAAGTGATTGGTGAGTTCATGCATAAATGGTTTCAGGAGCAGATTTTCAAACCTTTATTTTTTGTCTGCTGATTATGGGTGCAAATATCTTCAAGTCCAGCTTGCATCGTTTAGATGCTTAGTACCTGTTTGTACCCATATATCAGGTTCCTAGATCTCTAAAAGGCCTAATTTATGACTGTAAAATGACTTAGAAAATGCCTGAGTTCACAAAATAAGAGATCCAGTTATAATCAAGCTGAAATACTGGCCCTACATGTTAGAAGTTTGTCTGCATAACGGAAATATGTGTCCAGAGGACACAAAGATGAAATGACACATTGATGAAACACAAACACTATATATAAAGTTGTTCTGAACTGAAATTTAAGGTACTTAGGCATATTTTATATAGTGTTTTTTCTTTTGAGTTTTCAGTTTCAGAATCATTTTTAAATTTTCCTTTCCCTTACATCTACTTTAATATTGTACAGCGTACAAAGAAAGAGTTGTATGTATGCTCAGTAATTTTATTTTCAGTTTACTTACACACAGACACAAAGTTGTGTTGTGCCTAAAAGTCAATAATATTGTAGAATACAGATAGCTAACTTAAATTGGGAAATAATCATTGAGATGTTTAATGGAGGATGGGGCAGGAGAATATTATGCTGGTCAGATGCTAGTGGAGCATTCTTGGTGACTTCTTTCCTTTGGCGCAGCCATCTCGGGAGTGACAGCTGGGACAAATATTTGACTTGGTTGATCTTCCAATTAGATTAAACTGCCAGTATGGCAACACAATTAGATTTCTGAGCATACTAATGAGTAGTACCTCCAACTCTGAAGTCACGGATTGAGGGTAAGGGAAACCCATTAATGACTTTAGTTGAGTAAAAAAAAAAATCATTTATCATTCAGCATAACTTAATCTGATACTCCTTTATATCAAATGTAAGTATTGGGTACAAGTGTTGGGATTTGTTTGGTTTTTAACTATTATAGTTGATTCAGGTTTTGCTCAGTTGTACTTTTCTGTTTTTGTATGTAGCCCTTAAAAGTGTTAAATGTAAAGAAAATTTATCTTGGTCAAACTACAGTCATTTTCAAAATAGAATAAGTTCTAATGCAACTGCCTTCAAACCAAGCCATTCTACATTTAAAAGGAAGCCAGGGAGATTTCCTTCAGCTCTCAAAACCACCACTAAACTGCAAGGTATGAACAGCTGCTCAGATGGAGATCTATCAGAAGTCAAACCCACACTTATTTACTTTTATGTTTATTAATGGTCACCTGAATGGTGAAAAACATCTGGAGAAAGGTGTGCGAGGAGCGTTCTTGAGGCTAAAAGTATTACAGTGCAAATTAATTTAAAAAAAAAATCTGGAAAGAGAAGATTGGGTAGTAGGTAAAAGTGGAGGAAAACAAAACTAAAGACAAATATTTGTGGAATAAAAATGTAATCTTTTTTAACCCTTTCAGTTGTTTTATTTTGGTTTGTTCGTTTTCACCGGAAAGCACCTAATTTCTTCGTCTGTTAATTCTCTACACTGGTGACTGTGGATATAATTATCACCTGGTAATTGAAGAGAAGCAAAATTATACCTTCAGTAGTCATAGGGAAACTAACCCTCCCTGTTTGTTCTTTTATATGCGGCATAATAGGATTCAGGTAAAAGAGGTATTTAGCTTTAATGTTTGTTTATGGAACTTTTTTGTTTTATTTAAATTTACATTTGTTTAAGTGTTTCGTATTGGCCTGTGCAAACATTGTATAACATTTTGAATTATCATTAAGCCCTGACTCACTCATTTTCAAGTTTCATTTGTTTATCTTGGATATTTTTTTAATTGGAAATCCTTATTGATTTGTCTGTGGAATATTTTTTAATTTGAAAAAAATAATGTAACCTTTCTGCAAGGTGTTAATAACGGTAAGGAGGGCTGGGTTCAACATCGTGACTAGTCATCCCTCTAAAAATAAATAAAACATTTGGTTCAAGTCCCCATTAAAATTGTGTCCACTTGCAGCTTTTAGGAACTTAAATCCTAAACACAAGTTACCTTCACAAGTCTACTTTGAAAGCCCATTAGAGTCCTTGAGAACATAAAAGCACAAATACCTTTTATTTTTTAAAAATGAAATAAATCTCTATTTAAACAACTAAAAAATTAAATTAACAGAAAAAGAACTACTGAGGTATGGCAGACACTCCAGGCTCAGTGGTTAATTTCCTCGTTTGCTGAGGGGGGCAAATTACTGTTCAGACACAGTCCCCATGCACCTAAACCTTACTCTTGAATTCAGTTAAATTCTGTGTAAATCCAAGTGGGTGCCTTCCATCCTCCTCTGCCAGGAATGGGCCAGTCCGATCAAGTAAACAATGCCAGGTCTGCACCAATCCTGTCTGTCAAAGTCACTGCTGCCAGGTTCTGCCTGAGTCTACTCTGGTCCACTGTTATCAGGTTCAGTTTTACAAAGTCACCTCTGCCAGGTCTCTTTTTGCCAGGCCCTGATTCAGTGAAACCAGCTCTATCAGGGTTCAGAACTTCACGTGGGAAGCCCATACCATAATGTAGGGCTATGAAGCAACACTAATGTATCTGCTTTAAACTGACACTT
The DNA here is from genome assembly GCA_007922175.1 of Pelusios castaneus. Classification (NCBI taxonomy): domain Eukaryota; kingdom Metazoa; phylum Chordata; order Testudines; family Pelomedusidae; genus Pelusios; species Pelusios castaneus. The sequence goes on along the minus strand of ML685756.1, from coordinate 30,804,559 downwards.
TAACATGATCTTTTGTCTTACCTAGCTGAAGAATAAAGGAATGGCAAATTACTGCTTTGATTACAACCCTCCAAATGACCATGAAGTAACAGGGCACAGAATCATATTATACCCATGCCACGGCATGGGACAAAATCAGGTAAGATTTGTTTTTTTACTTTAATTATGATGAATGTTTGATTATCTGTCTTAAGATGCATGATACAGAATAAAAATGCTCTGCAGTATTTCTGAGAGGACATGCGGCCACTGCAATGTGATCTTAGCCAGTGCCGTTTCTATTTTTGGTTTCTTCATAAGTCTATTAATTTTCATCTGTCCAGTAGAAAATTGAAGTCAGGTTTTTACAGTTCTCAGTCACATTTGTAAGATAACTAAGCCATGTTGACCCATCTAAGTCACCGCACATCTGTCAAGCAATTGTACCTTTTAAAATGTGTTCTCATTTGTGTACTTGTCTAATTTTTTTATGTATATACTCAGAATTGCAGCTTCTCTTGTAGTCTGTTCCACATATTAATTGCCCTACTAGGTAAAGCTGTTTCTTCTAAACTCCTTTAGAACCTGGTCCTTTCTCAGCTTTGGTTTTTTACTTTCTTGGTTTGAAAGCTGTTAGCATCAAATACTTGCCTGTTATCATTCACCATACTTCTCATTGTTTTAGTCTCATTTTATGTACAATTGGTTTCATTCTGTGTACGATTGTGGCCTATCTGCATACAGTCATGAGACTTTAAATGTCTGAAAGAGCTGCAGAGCTCCAGAAATGTAATAATGTTAGATATTTCAGTAAGCCATCTCTTATTGCTGGGGTTTCAAATAACTGGTGTCTCCATATGCCAGTGCTCTTTCTGATGTACTGGCTTTCAGCCATATTAGTATGTTTTCTGGTTCCTTTTAGGACTGAGGAGGTATGACGTGCCCATCATGGGAGGGGGTGAACTACTGGGTGTGTGGTTGAGAGGCAAAGGAGTGTAAGTGTCTGGTAGGACCTGTTAGAAAACTTGGACAGGTGGCTGAGTTTAGGGAGGTGAAGAGGGATAAGATATTCCAGGAAGGAGAAATGGTTTCAGAGGAGCACAGGTGAGGAGGGCCATCCAATTTACAGTCACCTTTGTAGACTTCTGGAAACTGTCTGACTATGAAGAAAATTAAAATATAAAAGCGAGTGAGCAAACCTGTATTCACGGGGAAACTTTCAATACAGAATCCATTTTACCTTTTTTATGGGGAGGAGGGTGGCATCCAATTTTCCATTGAATCTTATTGAGAACAGATTTGTTCCTGCCAGGATTTGTCATGTGGCAGTAAGATTTATTACTACTAGCAGTATTATCAATGTTAGTATTTAACAGTATTTGCTATTTAGATTGCAGTAGAGGCCAAGTATGTAGGTACTTCCTAACACAGTAAACAGTCCCTGCCCTGAAGACAAAGACAGATGAAGGGTGGGGGTCTGGCCATACATCATAAAGCCAAGGGATTTGGCTGAGGTTAGGCACATCTTAGATTTTAAGCACACTAACTGTCATCTCTCTCCCTCTTTCGCTGTTCAATCCTCCTCGCACAATATGCTGTCTGAAATGAGTAGTTCAGTGAGACGATCAGCGAAATAGATAAACAGATAATTTAGTCAGCTAGTTTCGTGTTAGAAAAAAAAAGTGACTGCTTCCCTGGATTGACACTGGAGCTAATCTCATCCATAGGAATGGCAGAACTCTCAAAGACACTCATCTAGCAATTTTATATGGGAGCTTCTGTTCTTTTTTAAAAAAAATTTTCATATTCTAATGAAAGTTTTCCAACAAGAACATGTTAATTTCAGCTTTGTGTTGCAGTAGGGGGGAAAATAGTGCCAGAGGTAAAAGGGCAAAAACAATAGAGAACTATTATTTTCGTGCTTTTGAAAAGTTATTGTGACAAGATGACATTTTGCAATTATTCTTTTTCTTGGCTAGAAATAAAAGAAAATTAATTCTGTAGTGAACGTACCACAATATAACACCCCCTCTAACTCCCAGAATCCCTGTGCATTCCATAGGAACAGTAAAAGCCACATTCCTGACAGACAGGCCATCCTTTGCTAAATTTCAAGTCCTTGCTCCAAAGCATGGGGGGACACTTAAAAAAGAGGTCACCAGAATTTGTTAATGTTGCACAAAGATGTGGGACACCTAAATTCAAGTCCTTACTCCGATGACTACTGCATTATTTATAGATGTGGAACAGCATCAACAGGAGAGGTTAGGAGTCCTGCTGCAGCATATCCCATAGTCCTGTGGCTAGGACGTGTCTCTACAATATGGCAGTTCCAAGTTCAAATATCTTTTTCACAGCAGGCAGAGGGGGGAATTCAACTCCAGTCTTCCATGTTCTGGGTAATTACCCTAACCACTGGGTTAAAAGTTATAAGAAGGATGGCATCAGTGTGAGTGGGATATAGAAGAAAGATCATTTTACTCACTGGGGAAAGGAAGTGAGGCCAGTTTGGCTGCAGTAGCTGATTCATTACTGTCTGGAGTCGTAGGAGCCAAATCTGCCTGGATGCAAGTCTGAAAGCATGATGAAGATTGCCTCCCAACTGGAAAGTCTTGCCAGAGTGATGGACTGCAGCTGGTCCAGTCTAGAACGAACAAGAGCTGATGACTTTGGGTTCTAACCAGCAAAAGTCCAGTGCCTTTCTCAGTATGGTTAAGAACCAATGGTGAGAGATTATAGGTCCCCCATGATAGAATAAAATGTGTAGGGGTCACAAAGAACCTAAGATGACATTGTTGTCACAGGGCAGGCTGGTTCAGAGTGCTCATCCAGGGACATTACTGTTCTCTTTTACAATGATCATTTTTAGACATATGGGGGAAAATGTAAGTCTTCTAGGTTTGTGAGCAGGTTCAGGAGAAGGGTTGCTGGCTATGGCTTTACCTTAGCTGCTGCAGCCAGCTCACTCACCCAGATTGTGCCTGAAAAGGCAGCCTGAGCAGCAGAGCCTACAACACCATACTGGCTATTCTGTGTATACAGGCCATAGTCATGCAAAGAAAGATGGGTAGGCTTCACAGGACTTGGAGAGTAGGCCTAATCCTCTTCCATCCGTCACACCATGAAATCCTGAAACACCTCAAGCTACGATTAACCCCAAATGATATGGCAGCTGGGTACCATACAAGACCACTCTGGAGTAAATGGAGCCTTCTTTATCAGGCTCCCCAATGAGCTGTTTCACATGCTGAGAAGGAGTAAACTATTAGTCCAGGAATCCAGCATTTAGAGAGCAAATGCAGTGAGCATTGTAGCTGGCCCTGTCTGGAAAGAACTCTTTGGGTTCTAACCCTCAAAGATACGATCACAAGGTGCTTGCAGAAATAGACCAGATTTTGAGCTCACAAACTCTTAGGCATCTCTAGTCCATAGAAGCTTGGGCAAAATGTGACAAGAGTTAACTAACAAAGCCTCTTCAATGGTAAGTGAAAGAGAGACTCTGCTATCTTCTGTGATTAGTGCCTGCAACATTCTTAGCACTCAAGTGGGTATTACATTTCAAGCAATGCAGGCCAAATCCTCATAGCCTTTATTACCTGAGGAACGCAGATGCTGTACAAATCGTGGCCAGGTTATCCATCCATAAATTAACCACTTCAGCAACCTTCAGCTCCTCCCTGAAAATCAAATGCTTACCATATAGGATGGGACTCTAAAAAGGTGATATCTGTAGTGAGTTCCTCACCCTATCCACTGCTCTGTCCATCTCTTGGCACTTCGAACACCAGAGCAATACACCTCATGACAGAGAGTGTAGTAAACAGTATTAATCTGGGCACTGCCCTCTATAGGGAAAGGAAAAGTCTCATCATGCAACTGGCATTGTTTGTTTTCGATCATGGCTTTTGCTGCAGGAGGCGCAGTGACTGTAGACTTTGAGTCATAAACTATCACATGAACATCATCACAATGTATCCAAAATCCACTCCACAGGTAAAGACCTACTAAGATGGTCTTGTGGTCATATAGAGCATATACAGTTTAACTCGGGCAGGGACCTAGCTACCTACGTGAGCCCAGTTTTTCCCCACCTGAAAAAACAGGCTCCTTTTAAATCTCTCAGATGCCACCTCCTTTTTACTTTTCAGCAGAGTGGAGCAGTTTACAAGATATAAAATATGATTTTATATCATTTCTTTTTTTTTTTAAATCAATTTTTAAATGTATTGGCATCTAATGTCCTGGTAGACCTTGGTGAGTCACAGATTTGAGCAGTGCCCATTGTGTGTTGTGTGTTTCAAACTTTTTTCTTCAGGACCCAGTTGAAAAAAATCACTTATACCAGCGACCCAACAATGACATCTTTGAGCAATGCATTTCAGTCTTATGGTGGTGGCAGCAGGGAGTGCTGTGACCCAGTACCTGAGGGTCTGCAACCGAGTACTGGGTCCTGACCCTAAGCTTGAAAACCACTGTCTTACAGTATTGTAAATCTCTTGTATACAATTCCCCTCTTGATCAATGGTCATTTAATGACTTCCTGAGTGGGGTCGCCTTCCTTTTAGTCACTGAAGAGCTAGCTGTGGGCATCTCCCAAACTCACAACATATTTCAATAACAGTCATGTAACAAAATCTCATAACCTCATGCATAATAACAACACACATATTTTGACAGGAAAATGAGTTTCAGCAGATCAAGGCCTTTCATAGGAGACCTTGCAAGGCAAACCTTGTATGAAATATCACAACCATATACCAGTGATGAATAAGGGAACTACAGGGTGCTACTTTGAGGTTCAGTGTGTCACAGCGACATAATATCTTTCAAGTCAAAACAAAATTAATTTAGTGGTAACAGTGAAAAATTGTCACCTTTCAGCACATTAATCAAGTTATGGTGAACATTTTTATATGCGTCCCACATTTTTGAAAAATCTGAGTCCAAAGTTTGGGTCCTAAGACAGAGGTTTTCAAAAGCACCTACTAGACTTAGCATACAGGTCCCCAGATTTTTTTTTTCTTGTGGCCTCCCCCAACAGCACCCAACCCTCCCAACTCTCACTCATCCAGGGCAGAAGGTAACATTGATGGGAGCATATTGACAGTAGGACCTGGCCAACTCCATCCCTGGAGCTGTCCCTCCTCTCTGTCCAGAGCCTCTTGCTCCCATTGACTCTATATGATTTAAAATACATAGGGCTGTGACTGGCCAGGGCAGGGCAGTATAGAGAGAGTGTGCTGAAAATCCCAATAGTCAAGGCAAGGGAGAGCAGCTTGTTCTAGTTGGGGTGAGGTTGGATTGGTCTTTCTTCCCCTCCCTTGCCCTAGGATCACTCCCTGCGTGCTCTCACAAATACTGTCCTGGTCTGGACTTGCAGTTGGCCATGGCTCTGTACCCCACATCGTAACTCTGTGGTAATCTCATTGCACCATCTGGGGGGCACACCCATCAGTTTGAAAACCAATGACAGCACAAGAGTCATTAACTAAAGGCCATGCTGTAATGTAGGAGTTGAGCATCCTGGTCATAGCACCTCAGTTTTCTTGACTTGTGGTAGTTCAATGACTCAGAAGGTGATATTAGATGCAGATATAGCACAGACTATTTGCTTATCAATTTTGTGTCTGAGTTTGTGATGTTCTTACAGTGAGATTGTCAATGAGACTCAGAACTTGTCTGTTCAATATACGGTAAATGACCATTCTAATGTGAAAGTTCTGAGTAGAAAATATTTCCATGTGAAATCTGAAATGCTGCCAACATTAATTTTTGCTAATTTAAAGAAACAAGTACAAAACATCCTCTTTAGCAATTTGACTATACAATCAGAAGAAAACAAAGAACTAGCAACATATAAATAAAAACTGATTTACATTTACAAAATTTTAAATTTATTTTTAAAACTTTATTTTTATCCATTGTGCTTTTCAGCAGTACTGAGTCTCATTCTGGCCACACTTAGCTGCATCCTATAATTTCTCATATGAGTATATCAAATACAAGAATCCTTTTGACAGGATATTCTACTTCTTCACAGACAGGCTCATGTCCAGTCTGCTGCTTGGCCATTCATAATACATTGTCTTTTTCAATGTTATTGTTGTCATAATCCGTAGCTATCTCCCCCTCCCATCCACCCAGATGAATTTGGGTCATTCACTGCTTCCCTATAGAAAGCCTCATCATCTTGCAGCCTTCAATTCCTGTGAGCTTTGGGAACCTCACAGATGTCCTGACCAGTTACTTGAGCCAGCAGAAGCCTTTTCTTCATTTCTTGAATGTTCCTTTTACCATCAGGTATTCCATAACCAATATGCTCTTGGAGTGGATGCTAAAGGACTGAGACTCTGAGCATACTCCCCTTATCAGATCTTTTTTCCTTAGTAGAAAATGTGGTATTGACCTAGCAGCTGATCTATATTCAACGACACAAAAAATCATAATTCACGAAGACCACCCCCTGTCATTGATGTATCAGCTCCCTCTGGAGTCCTTGGAGAAGACTGCTGGTGTGTATGAATCAACGGGTTTAGGTTTGGTCTCGGCCTTCCACTTAATGCCATCCACAAGGGCATTCAGTAAGCTAAGGTCTGGTAAAGGCCTATCAGCCTTGTCTTTCCCAAGGGTTTCTAGCACTGTAAATCTAGGGGCTGTCCCCAAAAGATGTGAGGAGAGGAATCACTGAGCTTGGCACTGGACTCAGAAATTCATGTCTGGGTGTGAGGGGCAGGGGCAGAATGAGTCGGCACATGCCATTCCATGCTGTCTACCACCTGACATACTGCACTGAGTTTGCACATCACATTTGTAAGGGATTGATGTCCACAGACAGATGCATTGATGTCCAAAAAGGAGGGATGGGCATTGGGACCACCACAAAGAGAGGGACAGGAGTGAGGAGCATTCCTGGGCATAATAAACATAAACAACTAAACTACCTAAAACAGCTAAAGGTACTGATGAAAGATCTATGGCCAGTAGAGTTAAAGACAATGCGAAGGAATTATTTTAATACATCAGGAACAAAAGAAATCCTAGCATAATGGTGTAGGACCCTTACTAGATGCGAAGGGTAAATTGTCAATAATGATGCAGAAAAGTTCAATAAATGTTTCTATTCTGTTTTTGGAAACCATCTGGATGATCTATACACATTATATAGTGATAATGAAATGTTTTCTATCCAAGTAGTATCTAGGAGGATATGAAATAGCCACTGTTAAAGTGAAACATTTTTTAACTATGCAGGACTGGATCAATGGTGCTCAAAAATTTTAAAAGAATAAACTGAGGAGCTCTGAACCACTGATGTTGATATTTTATGAACCTTGAAATTCTGAGGAAGTTCAAGACGACTTAAAAAATTAATGCCAATATTTACAAAGGGTAAATAGGATGACCCAGGTGACTATAGGTTGGTTATCCTGATATTGATCTTAGGCAAAAACTGGGAAAGCTTGATATGACATTTAGTCAATAGAGTGTTAAAGGATGGCAACTTAATAGATGCCAATCACTGTGTTTTTATGTCTTTGTCAAATAAACTTGATATTTTTTATGCCATCACAAGTTTGGTTGACAAAAATAACTTAGCTGACACCTTTAAGGCATTTGACTAGTATCATATGATACATTGATTTAAAAAACTAGCACTGTGCAAAATCAATTTATCACATTTTGAACGGATTAAAAACTGTTTTCAAAAAGTAACTGTAAATGGAGACTCACCACTCAGTCAGAGGTGTTTCTAATGGGGTCCCACAGGAACCAGTATTATCCAATGTGTTTATCAGTGATCTGGAACAAAAACAAAACTATTGCTTTTAAAACTTGCAGATGACAAAAATTGATGGGAGTGGTAAATAATGTAGGCAGATCAGTTCTACAAAGTAAGTGGATTATTTGGGAAGCTGAGCACACTTAAATGGCATTTGCTTTAATAGAGCTAAATACAGGGTCATGCATTTAGGAATCAAGAATACAGATCACACTTACAGGATGGGGTACTCTATTTTGGGAAGAAGTGACTCAGAAAAGGGATTAGGGGTCATGGTACATACTAGCTGCATATGAGCTAACAGTTCGGTGGTGGCTGAGAGAGCAGATCTAGTCCTTGAATGCGTAAGCAGGAAAATACCGAATGGAGGTGATATTATCACTCTAATGTGTTTAGTTTCGATGTCAACACTTAAAGATGTTGAAAAAGTTTTCAAAAGAGTTTCTCAGATCTTGACTCATCATTGTAACTGGCCTCACAATGACAGGCTAAAGATGCTCAATCCATTTAGTTTTCCCAAGAGAAGACTAAGAGTTGGCTGTGAGTCATGGTCTCCAAGTACCTATAAGGGTAAATGTATTCAGATAGTGGAGGGCTAGCAGACAAAGGCACAACAACTCCAGAGTCTGGAAGCTGAAGCTAGCTCTCCCAGCTCCAATCTTGCTGGCCTAGGTTACCTAAACCCCCAAGGAGGTGAGGTTTTCTGCCTGTGTGATGAGGAAACTTTCTGTCACCAGCAATTTGGGTTGAGCTATCACAGCCAGCAGGGCTAGAGCTGGCAGAGCTCTTCTGTCAGGGAGCGGGGCGGGTGCAGATCTTTAGTTGAGGGAGGCTATGTTCCCTCCTGTAAAGATCCCAGTGTACAGTCTCTGGCTTTAGCAGAGCCATGCCTCCACACACCCATAAATGGAAGATGGGGCAACCACCTATTCCCTGAAGATAGAGGGGAAGAGAAGACCAAAGGGGCCACTCCTAGAAGATTCCTAAAGCAAGACAGGAAGCTGGAGTCTAGGGTCCAGATGTCAGGGAATGGAGAATTAGAGACAAATGGGGTCAGAAACCCAGGGGTTGAGAAAAATGGGAGACTGGGAAGGGACCACCTCTGAATGGGGAATCAGTTGGAACTTTCCTATAGACTGAGTTTTTTCCACAAACTCACAGAATGTTCCTGCCGGAGGTGGCGGATCTATAGTAGGTCGGGATGGGGAGTAGTGGGGTGCCGGTGTTCTCAGAGATTATCTGGGACAGTCTACTGCCATCTACACTGTAGAGCCAAGGTCTGTATTTCTCTGGACCAGTATGAGGGTATTAAGGTAATTGAACCTTTGTTTTTCCTGAGCAAAGTCAGTAATTGTTCTACCAGAAGTACTCGTTGAAAAGTAGCTTATTTCTCACATGGACGGATAAAGTTTCTCATTTCAAAGCAGTTTTCTCTTGGTCTCAAGAGCAGATGACTGGCTGCTATCTGTTCAGATACACAACAAAAAGATCTACCTCTATTGCCCCTTCCATCCATGCTGGGGAAAAAAAATCTACTGCTTCCTCATCCAGGTACCACTCATGAGTGTCCATTATGGATTAGTTTAGCTTTTTTATAGCTGTAATTTCCCTTCTGACAAAGAAAGTGGTAACCAGGAATGACTTACTGGACACTGCCACACATCCATTATTTCCCAACACAGGAGGTGTGAACCTGTGCCTCCCTGCTTGTTGATGCAAACTGTGTTCTGAATTAGGACAACCTTTTTAGTGGACTTCTCTGAGAAGAACCTTAGTACATCTAGAACCACCCTCATCCCCAGAGCATATTTACAAGCAGCAACTGGTCCTGGAAATAGCATATATTTGAATGTGAAGTTTCTTTGCATAGTCTCAAAGGTCATCCCAGGGTCACTGCAGCTTACACTAATGGAATTTAGAAGCCAATATATATGGGATATGCCATGGAGTACCATCAAGACAGATTGTCTTTTCCAGCACCCAGATGTGATATGAATTGATTGTGGCTTGTTTTCACTTGTTTCTCAGTCCCCCCCCCCTCAGTCTCTGAGATTGTCTCATGAGGAGACAAACTATGTTTGCTGCAAATACTTTTGAACCATAGCATCCAACATTCATAACATGATTCTTGTTAAAACCTGCTAGCTCAGGCATTTTCTTTGGACTTAAGCATTCTGTATCCTCTCCTACACAAGGATCTATAGGGCCCAGAGAAAATTACTTTCCTCAAGAAGTGTCACAGTAGTTTCCAGGATGGCTATCTTGAACTTCTCTTTGACCACATGCTCAGTTAGGTTCCTGAAATCTACAATGGGCTTAACCCCTCCTATCTTTGGGGGTATGAGAAATTAAATAAAACCCATCTTTTTCCGTATTGCATGGGCTCAATAACTGTCTGCAGCCTTTCTTCTTGAAATATAGTTGCTCAGGGACAGTTTTGAGAATTTTTTTTATTTACCAATTAGCAGCTGTGCCAAGCCACGTTGAGGACTCATGCTTCAAAGTGGGTAGGGGCCACCACATGTGCAAGGCCCACAATCTCCATCAAGGTCCTATAAAGCTGCTGCTGTTGGCCAACTGAGTAAACACTTCAGAATTCTTTATAAACCCAAAGCTTTTTTCCTGAAGTGGCTTTGTAACTTTCAGGTTCTTGTAGTTTGAGACTCCAGGTTTCCCCATCCTGACCCATAAAGGGCATTTTTAAATTTACTTGTAGATACATGCTGAGATTTTGAGAAACCTTGTCCTCTTGCATACTTAAGTCAGAAGAAAGAAGGGTAGCTGTTGCATTGTGGTAGAAGGAGCCTTAGTTCCACAATAAGATAGGGGGCATTTGCTGGAAGTTTCCATAGCTGAGTAGAGGAAGCTGGAAGTCTATGAGAAAGAAATAGGGAAAGGTGGGAGTTGGGGAGCGACTGTCCATATCTCTCTCACACACACACACCATCCCTAACTTAATGATCTATCCAAGATAGTGAATCATCCCACATTTTAGAAAACACCTTTCCCCTCTTCCCTTTTATCCCCCAAACTAAAATACCTATCGAACTCCTGGCCTAATCTCCTAACTTGCACATCCATATTCCATTCCTGTAACATGATGGTGGGGACACTCCTAGCTGTGAGCCATTGTGTTACCTGTGCCTCGGAAAGAGTGAACATTGCTGGAGATTAGACTGAGTATCAGCTCCCTTTCCCACCCATCTGTCTTCCTCACCAGCAAACTCGTTCCGACTCTCCCAGTCCAAACTGTACCTCTGTAGCCTGATTCTTTATGATTTAGATTAGGAATTTGGAATTTAGAATTTTAATTGGGATTACCAGTAAATCTTGCTAGGGAGTTCAGGTTCGCATCCGAAACTGACAACAGTAGATATCTATAAATTTGAACTAGGAACCCTCAGGAAATGGCTGAGTGATTATCACACAGATACTTTTAAAATTCTTTTATTGCCAAAAGCATATAGCATAAATATTAAGAAGATCAATAAATGTACAATGAAATAATTATCTTATACATACAGAATGCATCTAGGAAATCTTATGCAGTTTATAATTAGATTGATTATGTTTCCTGTTCAAACTTATAGTTGCTATAGTTGCTTATACTTACACCCTGAAGTTAAGAAGGATGTCAGATGTCTCAAATTGATTCAAGGAGTGCAGACTTTAACAACCTTAGCTGACATATTTAAACTTATTAAAATAACAAAGACTAGATAGCTAAGAAAGAGCAAGGTAGGCCTGTAGTGTTCTTTTCTCGAGAAAGGTTGAGCTGCGAGCTGCAGACTGGAAGCTTCACTGCTCTTCTAATCCAAAGGCCTTATATTCCTTTTTTCCACTAACAACAGGATCTATAATTTTATACCCCTCTAATAATAAACTAGATTACCTCATTCTTCCTTACCCAAATATGGGTCCTCACTCCAGAAATTGTCAGAGTACATTCAGGTCATTGGTTAAGGGGTTCATGTGTACAATTTACATATTTTCCCTACTAGAATATTCCATATCACCTTTCCCCTTTTCTTGTTTATGAATTTTGTGGGTTTTGCGATGTTCTACCAAAATATCAAAAGTCTCGCTTAAAGTTGTTATTCACCTATGACCTATATATATTAGGATCTGAAATTGTCTGATCAAAGTGAAACAAGACCCACCCTGATATTTTTAACTTTACAGCTACTCCTACTATAGCCTATTGCAAAGTTCTTGCATACAGACTCATCAGTATGCAAGTAAAAGTAATAATGCACTTTCTACTGATTAAAATCTAACTTTACAAAGTACAGTCTTTGTTCAAGGTGGTTTCCTCATCAGTCTTCCATCTACAGTAATAGCTGACTAACTTGTTGCCAGGATCCCCACAGAGTTCATGGTGCTGGCTCCTTGTCTCCTCATGTATAGGATAATCCAAAACCTTTCTGTGTCCCTCTATGTCTCAAACTCTGCATTTGTTTCTGGGTTCAAATTGATTTCCTGGGTTTGTGTCCTCTCTCTTCTGGGGGGTTGACTCCACATTGATTAAGGGGTTTTCTGTTGTGCGTACCAATGTGATGCTTCCTGCTGCAATTTTACAATTGTAAATCTTTTCTTCCTGCAATCTCCAATACAAAAAGCAGCTCATTTAATTTGATCACATCTGATTTGAGGTGGTGACCTCTTCCCTTTGTCTGGAGAAAGCCTGTTTATCAATTCTGCCTGGGTCCTGACTTGCCTGGCTTTGAACACCTTTGAGTCACAGACTTTAAAGCACACAACTATCTATTATTAGACATACAGCATTGTCACACATTGCACAATGATATTATTGACTAATGAGTTATTAGTTTTCAAATTATACCTCATAAGGCATATTTTGTACACATATCATTGCAGTCATGTGTTGTGTGAGTAACGGGGTGCCTTGGAGTCACAGTCCCCCCCTCCCCCCGAAATAGTCCTTCCTTGGCCTTGGAAGGGCACTATAGAATTCATTGAACCCATCTCCTTGCTTTACTACAAAGGTTAGTTCAGATCACTGTCATATAATTCCTCCCCAGCACAATATACTCATCCTGAGGAAGTAAGAAATCAAATCAAGAAATACATGACTCTCTTGCATAGGAATGTGTGATGTGCTAAGCACAAATTAAGAAGGATGATTATTGATCTTTCTATTAATCATATAATTGAGATGATCGGTGCTTTGTTTAAAAAGCGGTGCATACTGTGTTGCAAGCAGAGCTGGGGGAAAAATTTTCAGTGGAACAGATTAGCATTAGAAAATGCAGTTTTGTGAAAATTGAAAATAATTAATTGAAATGTGTCAATTTCAACAAAATTTTAGAGGGTGGGGAATTAAAATAGAATTTCTACTTTCTCATTTCAGTAAAAGTAAATATGTTTTGTTTCAATATTGTTTCATCTCATTTTGTTTTTTATTAATTTTAAAATTATACATTCGATATTTTATATTATAATGAAATGTTTCTATATTTTCAGTTTATGGGAAAATTTGATATTTCATTCCAATATATATATATTTTTTTGTTTTAATCAGCATTTCTACAGAGCAGAAATTTCATTTTCCAGTGAGTTCTAATTGTCAGTTACAAAGCATTAAGCTCTTGCAATGTAGCTTCTGGAAGCTTATGGGGTTTATGCAAGGTGGTCCTCCAGCAGTTCCCTATAATGGCTTTTTAGAAATGTTTTGATGTTACTTTCCTTGGCCTTTCTATATGGGAATATTTTGTATGGATTAACATTGGTTACTGTTTTCAATTGTCTCAGGTATATTTGCTTTCATAAAGACTCGGTCGTACTTCCTAAAACTTTTATAAATTGTGTTCTGTTCTAAACTGTCAATTAAACTGTTTTTAACATGGCACTGCTGCATAGGTAACAATGTGCATAATATTTTCTGGTGTGGATAAGCCTTGTCTTACCATACTCAAAATAACTTAGCCCCCCCTTAAACAATGTAAACGTCCCTCACATCCTTGCACAATCATGATCAAGATGATTTATAAGCATTTTAATACAAATAGTTATTTAAACCTCCCCAAATCCCTTTGATGACACCCAGATTTGGCAAAAAATTCATGATAAATAATCACTGTAGTTCCAGGAAAAAAAGCTTTTTGCTAAAATTCTTAGCAGATTTCTTGTACTCCAGTTATTGCCTTTACAGAACCACATAATCAAAGCCACAAAAACTTCCTTTATTAAAATCCTATTCATGTTTAAAAGAAGCTGTAACTAATATTGCTGAGAATATCCTGCAAGTTGATGTATTAGAGTACACTCATCGTGCATACTGTCAATTGTAATTAAAAACAAGTTTTTGGTCAGACTGAAGATTTTAACATTTCAGTGAGCAACCAGCTCCTTAGTTAAACACAAAGTTACCGGTACTTGTGACCCTAGAATTATGGAGGCCTATTGTCAGTCTATAAACTATTCTTGTTTCTACTGTAGTAGTGATACAGATTAAAAAAAAACATTATTTTACAGTCAACCCCTTTATTCAAGCTATAAGGATTGTAACTTTTTCAGTGTTGGGAACCCAGCTTTCCTTCATGTTTGTACAGCACTTAGCACATTGTGTGTTTTACCAGAAACGATATGATAATGGTATTGCACGACTGATTTCCCATAGAAAGTAAACTAAGTACTAGTAGTCAAGACTCCTGGAACAAAAACTCTTATCACAATTTCTCTCCTGAAATTCTAAGTGAACTTATTATTAGCATGTTGATAGATGGAAACTTTTATCTTTATTGTGTTTTTTCTAATAAAATGCTTTTTTGTTTATACATTGCACATGTAAAATTGTCGTTTGTTTCCCCGGTGGGTGTTGGCAGTTTTTTGAGTATACATCCCATAATGAGATACGTTACAACACCCGGCAGCCTGAAGCCTGTGCAGCAGTTGATTCCGGGACTGACTATTTGACAATGTACTTGTGTCAAGACAACGTTCAAAGTATTCCTGAAAATCAGAAATTTGTTTTCAGAGAGGTAAGCATGACTTCTTTTTAAACTTTCTTGTTCTGGTCATCATTCAAGCAGCACAAACCCATTAGTTGGACTAGAATGTTGCATCCCCAGATCTTAGATTTTGGTGAGGTGCTCAACCTCTTGAATTTCAATTCTAGCCTATTTGCCTATAGAATCACAGAGGTGGTACAGCACATGAGGAACAAGGAATGGCAAGAAATCAGATGTGAATAACTGTGCACAGGATAGCCACAGCAGGTGACAAGATGTGTGGTGCATCCTAACAGGTGGTTTTGGCCATAGAGAGGGGAAAACATAAGAGATGACAGAGTCAGATAATGTTGCATCAATTTTACTTAGTTCATAGTTTCAGGGTTTCGTTCACAACTATAAGAACTAAAAACATAATTATATATTTAAATGAAAGCTGAGATCCTGAAGCATCTACTAGATATTAAATATATCAATTCAACTACTAACATGGTGATTGAGATAAAAAATCCGTTATGATGAATTGATTATCAATCCAAAATTATGCCATTAATTGTTTTTAGAAGTAGGCTACCTTCTGTATGGTGCTAGCTTCTGCAAGTGAGGTTATTTTCAAATCCCCCAAATCAGTACATTTGTTGCTTTAAGAGTACAAAACAGGTGAGACTCTTGGGGGGGGGAAAAAAATCAGATGGTCCCTTTTCATCTGAAGAGTAATGATACGGCTGAGGGAGGTGGTGCAGGGTGCGTGGTGCTGTGTGTGGGGAGCCTGGGGGAAAATTGGGGCTGTGGGATGAGCCCAGTTCCTCTGTGCTGATGGTGCCTTATTGTAGGGTCACTTGGCACCTCTGGCACTCCTGTCTTGGTACCTCCATCTGTATTGTATTGGAATGGTGAGGCATCAATTCTGGTCGAGTTTTTCAGATGCTTGTGCCTCCTGCCTCTCACACAGATTTCCTGCATTTACTCTTTGCTCCTCTTCCAACCCACACAAAGCAGAGCATCTCCTCCCTCCTCACACTACTTGTGTCCCAGCCTTCCTTTCACCATGCAACTCTCTCCCAACCCCATCACCTAAATCCACACCACTACCTGTTGCTGTCCCTGCCGTTCTACCCTCTCATTCTGTCCCCCAAGGCGTCCTTGCCACTCCCATGTTCCCTGTTACCTCCATAAACCTTATGTCATTCATTCAAATCCCCAATCTCCCTGTCCATTCCCACTGGCCACTATTCTTCTCTGCCCTCCCCTGTCCAACCCCCCACCTCCTTACATGCAAATACATACTCACATCCCTCATACATCACTCCTATTATGCTCTCCTTGCCCATTTCCACAGCATCTCCTGCTGCCATACCTACTTCCTCCAACCTCTGCATTTCTCAAGGCTCTCCTACCATCTTCATGGTCCCTGTTACCCTGCAATCCTTTTATCCAACAATATATGCCTCCCATATCTTACTATCCAGGAGCCATACCTGCTATCTCAGTTGTCACACATGCCCTATAGCTCACAGTCTCTTTATGTCCCCTTCTTTCTTCCCCCAGATCCTCACTACCCTCCCCATACTGCCTGCTGCCTGCCACATCACATCACATCAATATATGCCCTGCATTAAAATATGCCTGTTCAACATCTAAGCTTCTGGTAATGTTGCATATTTTGACAGGCATTGGGAGTCCATCAAAGTGATGCCATCTTTCTACTTTCAGCCCAGAGGAGGGTATGTTTTAATGTGCTACTGTCCCCACTGCCAGAGCCTTTCCCTGAAGCAGGAAAAAGCTCCAGAAACAGGGAGGCAGCAGGACACAAAATTGCTAAAAATCACAGTGTCGATAGGGAAGGTATTGCTTGAGCATATGAAGAGCCATGTAGGGCATTTACATTTGGGGTTCAGGTGTACCTTTATTCATCCAAGCATTGCCTTACTGTCTACACTGCTATTTGTGCCCAGGCATGCTAGAGGTGTGTATAGTGTATGTGCTCTACATGTGTGTAATACATACTGGATGGTACATATTGAAAGTATCTGTGCTGGGATGGTCTCCCCACCAGACAGGCACCTCGTGGCAATAGTACTGAGGAATTGCTCAAGTGGGCAATCCCATCTGGGGCCTGTGCTCCCTCACTCTCAGTCCCGGCTGTTCAGCCCTTCAGCTTGGCACCTGTCCACGTATCCCCCTTTCGGGGGGAGAGTACTTCTAGCCTTGCCTGGCCACTTTCTACTCCATGGACACCTCTAGTCTGCTGCCACTCCACTGGCAGACTGGGGGAGAGGGAGGGACGCACACCTGCCCACTTCTCCAGGCCCCAGCCCAGGGAACCTGTGTGCAGTGACCTCTGCACTGCTGCCTCCTTCCAGTCCTTCTGTTCCCTTCCCTGAGGCACTTCCCCCCCAGCCTCTGTATCGCATAGACCCTCACCTCAGGGCTACTTCTCTCCAGTCCATTCCTGGGCCGCTTCCCTGCAGCCTCTGCTAGGTTGGCCCTTACTCCAGGGCCCTGGCTTTCACTTGCCCCCAGTGGTCAGCTAGTGAGCTGTCCAGGGTGCTGAGTCCTCCAGCCAGCCAATCTTCCTGTTCAAGCCCCAGGACAGACTGACAGCTCTGTTTCTGCAGCCCCATTTTATACAGAGCTCATGGGTTCTAACTGACTCCCTGCTACGCCTATCCCTTTTCTGCAGCCTGTAGGCCCTTTGAACCCCATATTTACCATTGCAAGGCAGATGCCCCATCACAGTATCCCAGAAACTTCAGAAAAGCAAGAGTTGAAAAAATGTGATTTGAAATTCTTCTGGGTTAAGTGCATTCAGAAGCATTAATTTTTAAAACTAATGTATTGATTTTGAGCCACTAAAATCCTTTCTCATGGTGTGGCCTTGATCACATTACTCACCTCTTTGAATTCCTACACTAGCTCCCCCTCTTCTGTTGCATTACTTGTCCTCAGAATTGCTACACTGGTCCCCAGAACACTGATGCCAATCTCCAGAATCTCGGCACCAGTCCCTGTCTTGCTGTTATCAGTCACCAAAAGACATTAGCTGGACACACAGCATCCCAGTCCCCGGCACTGCTCCCCGGTATCCAGGCACCTCTCTTCCTGGCACAATGGGAAAGAGAAAGCAACTTCAACACTGCCATGGTCTCCAAGAGAGGACTCCTCAGACTCAGAAGAGGAGGAGGCGGCCCTACCCAAGGAACAGATATCCACTTCTAAAGGTACAGGCTTCTCTATGGGTCCCTCTGCAGTGGCTTGTCCACAAAAGCAATGGCCCATACCATGGCAGTTTTGGAACCCATGGGGGTTTCTCCCCACCCCAGGGTCATACATATAGTCATTCTCAGGGGCCTCGGATAGTCAATCAACCATTGTCACTCGCCCAGCACCAGACTTAGATGTGGAGTCAAAGCAGGAGGCTGCCATAGACCCAGAATGGAGGGGCCTCCTCATCTGGGGAGAAAGAACTTATCCCTCCACTCTTGCCACTATTGTGCTCCTCACTACATGAGGCAGTAGTGGTGCCTATCTCAGGACTCCAAACTGCAATTTGAGGCTATACAGAGGAGGGGAAGACTGTGGCCTAAGCCTCCCTCTAGGCAGCTTCTGGTGCAGCCAATTCAGCAGCTATATAAATGAGAAGAGCTTTGTGGCTTCAGTCATCTGGTCTGTCCTTGGAGGGTCAACAGTCTGCTCAGGACCTCCCATTTGATGGTGCAGCCCAGGTCACAGATCAAGTGGACAAAGACTACATGGTTTAAAGGACTCTAGAGACACTCTCAGTTCTTTGGGTTGCTACAGCTGTCAACTGCCTGGAGGCACATCAGGTCCCAACAGCCACAGGGATTTGGGGGCTAGTCCAGGAATGAGCCCACAAAAAGAAAAACAAGGGTTATAAAAGACACCAGGACAGGGTTCTGCTACAGTCTCTCAATTGGGCTCAAGCCTCTACTTCTCTGGGGATAGACAGGTGTTTTGAAGATGTACCTGGGGGCGACTGAGCAGCCCTTACCCAGATCCAGCCACCCCTTTATTTTCAGACCTCCTTGCACTCTTCTTCCCAGGCTGGACTGCTATACCATCGGACCAATCAGTTTTAAGAACCATAGTATTGAATACACTCATCAGTTCATTTCACGCCACATTCCCGGCCCCGCACCCTCTTCTACCAAGCAACTTTTCATCCACGAGGTGCAAGTCCTCCTGCAGGAGGGCGCTGTAGAGGAAGTTCCTCAGGAGTGGAGAGGGAGAGGATTCTGCTCCTGTTACTTTCTGATCCCAAAGGCAAAAGGGGACTTGAAGCCCATTCTGGACCTGCATTACCTTAATAAGTATCTCAAGATGATGAAATTCTGCATGGTTTCCTTGGCCTCCATCATCCCTCCCTGATCCTGGTGACTGGTACACCAGCCTTGACTTAAAGGACATATTTTTCCATATTTCTAGCTTTTTGGGCCACAGAAGATTCCTATCTTTTTGGTCTCTCAGCAGCACCGATGATGTTCACAAATGCATGGCAGTGATCACAGCCTATCTCAGACAGTGGGGCAGTCTTCCCCTTCCTTGATGACTGGTTCATCAAGGGCTACTCGAAAGCTCAAGTCCAACACAGCATTGTTGTTGTATGGACCACCTGTGAAGTGCTGGGCCTGTTAATAAATGAACAAAAATCAACACTGGTACCAGTATAGAAGATAGACTTCATCAGGTTGGTCCTTGACTCCACCCAGATGTCAGGGCACTACTACCTGAGGCCAGATTCTTCAACATATTGGAACTTAGAGCTCAGGCCATATCTCCCCCCACCACCACCACCACCATCACCCCCACACAAATATGCCTCTGGCAGTTAGGGCAAATGGCAGCTTGCATCTACATGGTTCAGCACACGAGGTTGCACCTCAGACCTATGCAAATATCTCTGGTGACAGTTTACTCTACAACCAGACACCAGCTGGACATGGTCTTTGTGAACCCTTCACCAATACTTACGGACCTAGCATGGTAGTCGTAGCCACATCATGTGTCAAAGGAGGTCCCCTTCACAGTCCCATGGCCAACTCTGTCCCTGATATCAGATGCTTTGGATTTAGGGTGGGTGGCTCATTTGGGCACCCTCAGGACCCAAGGCCTTTGACTCAAGAGGAGCTGGCATTATATATAAATGTCAGGTAGCTCAGCATGATCTGACTGGCCTGCAAAGTGTTCCTCCCCCAACTGTCCAGCAAGATAGTGCAAGTATTGACAGACAACACAGCTTCAATGTATTACATCAATAAGAAAGGGGGAGCATTGTCACCAGCCCTTTGTCAAGAGGCCTTTCACCTCTGGGACTTCTGTGTAGGTCATGCTATCTACATAGAGGCTTACACCTCCTGGGGGTCAGAAACACATTGGCAGACCACTCAGCAGGTCCTTTTCCTCTTGCCATGAGTGGTCCCAAAATCATCTTCCAGAGGTGGGAACACCCCAAGTGATCTATTTGCTATCAGGCCAAACAGAAAGTGTTATCACTTCTGTTCCTTGAAAGGGCTCAGCAGCAGCTCACTTTCTGAGGCCTTTCCCCTACCCTGGTCAGGTGACCTGATGTATGCCTTCTCACCAATTCCCCTCATTCACAAAGTCCTCATAAAGATCAAGAGGGACAGAGCATGAGTTATCCTAATAATTCTGGCATGGTCATGCCAGGACTAGTTCAAGATGTTGCTAGACTTATCAGTGGCCTCCCTTAGGTTTTCCTGACCCAACCAGACCATATCTCACAGCACCACAGTAGACTGTTGCATTAAAACCTAGCCTCCCTGCACCTTACAGCATGGATGCTCCATGGCTAAGTGTTAAGGAGTGGGCCTGCTCCACTCAAGTCCAACAAGTCCTGCTAAGAAGCAAGAAATCCTCCTCCAGAGCCTTATACCTAGCCAAGTGGAAGTGTTTCAACTGTTGGGCATCCAAATGGACTTTTTCCCCAGTTAAATCATCTGTTCAATCCATTTTGGATATCTGCTCCACTTAAAACAACAGGGTCTGCATTATCATCAGTTAAGGTTCAGGCTCTTCCTGCCAATACAAGACACCATCCCTCCATGGGATCTCAACTTGGTCCTGTCAAGGCTCCCTTTGAGTCCCAGATGTCTTGCTCTCTTCTTTATCTATCTATCATGGAAATTCGACTTCTTGGTAGCAGTCATTTCAGCAAGGCAGATCTCAGAGAACAAGCATCTGACTTCCAACCCCCCTTGCAGAGTATTCTATAAAGAAAAGCTCCAACTGCACTCTCACCCAACATTCTTGCCAAAAGTGATAAAGCAATTTTATGTCAATCAGGCTATTTTCTTGCCAGTCTTCTTCCCAAAGCCCCACAACTCTAATGAGGAAAGGTATCTCCATACACTCAACAGCAGGTGAACTCTGACTTTCTACATTGACAAGACTAAACCTTTCCGCAGACTCACACAGTTGTTTATCACAATTGCCAATTGGATGATGGGCCTGCCAGTTTCATTACAGAAGATATTATCCCGGATCACAGCCTGCATCTAAGCCTGCTCAGGAGTCACATCTCTGGCTTCGCTGGTGGATCATTTTACAAAAGCCCAAGCAGCAGTGACAGCCTTCCTAGCTCAGGTTCCAATTCAGGACGTCTGAAGAACTGCAAGTGGGTCATTGGTCCATACCTTCATAGCTCATTACACCATTACCCAAAAAGCCTGGGTCAATGCAGGCTTTCGTAGAGCAGTATTGCAATCAGCACATCCATGAATGCATGACCCACCTCCAGAGGCAACGCTAGTGAGTCACCTAAAAATGGAATGGACATAAGCAAGCACTTAAAGAAGAAAGAGTAGTTACTGACCGTTGTAATTGTTGTTCTTTGAGATGTGCTCGTCATGTCCATTCCACAACCCACCCCCCTTTCCTGTTGGAGATTCAGCAAGAGGGAATTGAGAGAGAGGTGGCCAGTGGCAACCTATATACTGGTACATACGCAAGTGACCCTAGAGGGGGTTAGAGCTGACTCTTTGGATACCACTAAGGGAAAATTTCCAGCACCAGTGCATGCGACGCACACACACCTAACATGGAATGGACATGAGCAACACAACTTAAAGAACAATAGTTATGAAGGTCATAAGCGTTCTTTCTTACATTCTTTTGGGGGGGGGGGAAGTCGGGCAGAAGAAAAATTGTAGGATAGAATGGATATGAAACGGTAAAATTGCACTGATTTATCAGAGATTGAAGACAGTGGTCCTAGTCTGTCATTAAAAAAGCATTTAGGAAATATTTATATATGGAGGGGGAAAATGCATTTTGCCATGTAGAGGTATAATTGTGGAAATCTTTGATGTGAATCAAAGTTTGAATACTCATTCTCTAGAAAAATGAAAGGAACAAAGTGAAGAAGAGATGAGGCTGCAGTCCAGGAGCAGAAATAGGATTATTTGTTGCATTTTTTGTTTATGATGATTGTTACATGTGTTGTGTGATTTGGCTAAATATTATGCATCTATGAGCTGCTGTGAAGTAGTTACATTGTTTTTCAACAGAACTTAAATGTTATTTCTCTAGATATTTATGCTTGTAATGATGTTCATCTTGAGAACCTTTAACTATTAGACAACATAGTGGTTGTGTGTGTGGATGTTATTAGATTCAGTGTTATGGTCTGACATCTATACTCCAGATGTTGGTAATAATGTACAAACACGCTGTTAATATTATGACATGTATTGAAATTGATGGTAGTTGCCTAATTGAGGCTTGATCCAAAACCCATTGAAGTCGGTGGGAAGCTTTTCAGAGACTCCCAGGGTGCGTCTGCACTTACAAATTAAGTCGACTTAAACTTGCTTAAGTCGACTTAATTTAATCTGCATGTACACTACAATTCCCTTAAATCGACTTAAACAGCAGCTTAAGTCGATTTAAGGAAATTTAAAGTCGACTTTATAAAACCTTGTTTAAAGTCGCCTTAGCCAGTGTGGACGCAGATTAGCCCTAAATTGACTTAAAGTCGACTTAAAGGGCTCCAGGGCTTCCCCACTGCCCTCCCTGCCAGGGTGGCTGGCACAGCCAGAGCCTGGCATGCCCACCCTGCTCCTATACCCTGCCATTGTCCCTGTCAATGACAATTACATTTTTCTTGTGCTAAACTTTATACAAAATGACTAATATTGTATCAAGAATTATTTCCAAATTAGAAAATGTTTGCATTTTGCAGTAGATAACTGTTAATAGTTCCTCCCTGAGCTTCTGTAAGTGGTGAGGTAACAGGCATTTATAGGGCTGTGATTTCTAAAGTGCGCTAATATGTTGCACATTAACTGGCCTATGTAGACTCTCCTGATGTATGCCAAGTTTCCCTAGTCCACTTGAATGTACTGCTGTTGAAAGAGTAGCACATTAAAGTGCAGTAGGGAACCTTTAATGCATACCAGCAGGGTCTATATGGACTAATTAATGTGCAACATGATAGTATGCATTACCCCACAGTGTAGATAAGCCCTCTGTGAGACCTAGTTCATTATAAGTATGAAAAATTCCTCTTAGAACCCAATCTGCTTTCAGAAACTCTAACTGAAGGCATTGGGAGTGCCATACACAGAGGGTCTGCAGAACCAGACTGTTTGTAAGGGGAAACTATGTATTGATGGGAAGAAATATATAGAATTTTATTCTTTAATTCCCTTTCAGAAGAGATCTGTTTAAGGGCATGCCTTTTAATTTGTATAATATATGCTGTTACGATATCTGGTAGGTGTGCACTATAAATTTTCTTTTATTATTTTTAAAATAGTGATATCTATAATAAAGAAAACAGAAGAGCCATATTTCAACAGATTATTAGGAGAACTCCAATATATGGGCAGTAAATATTCTCAATTTCAGATCTCCCTGTTTTAGTTAGATCATATCTAATGAAGAAAGTTGACCCAGGTTCTAGCATATCCAAATACATGGATGGCTAAAAATTCAAGAGAGGCACCATTTCACTAGTTTGATTTTGTAAAGTCCCAAGGTGTTTATCTATAGATTTACTTGTATATAGCTTGGCCAACTTTGAAGAAACCTATGGGGATTGGTGAAAATTTGATTGTGTTCTTTGATGTACATGGAGCTGCATCTAGGTTCAGTAATCTTTTCAGGTCTTATACCATGCTTATCTAAACCCAAATTCACATGTGTTGAAATAAGTTCCTTTAAAGCAAATTCTCCTTTCCAATTACACATCTCTACCATAGAAATCTGTGATAATTGTGCATGTGATGGTAGTGCAGGATTTGGTCCTTTCTTTTGCTTGAACTAACATCTTGGGAAGAGATGTATATTGTGGTGGTTTGAGGGATGCTTCTGCATAGTCGCAGTCATGAGATTGAAGGCACTCCCCTGAAGTCTTCCATGCCCACTGGGCTTGTACCAGCACTGCTTCATCATGGCACCCAATGTTTGAAGACTTAAGGCTCTATAAGGGAAGTGTGAGGTTCAATTCTTAATGCCAAAATCCAGAAATTTATAAGAACTCCAGAGAAGAGGGGGAGGTAGGTAGAGTGAATGGGTGTGCAGAAGTACTCCTTAAATATGAACTGTAACTTCTCTTCTTTGAATACCTCTTCATATTCCCACTCAGGGGAGACTAGCAAGCAGTGTGGCCCATATGGAAGATGGACAGATGAGTTCTCAGTGAAATAAATATCATATACCCTGCCTGCTCAAGCTATTATCATAATGGAACTCTGATTCCACTTTTAGGAGGAACTTGGGCTAATGTCTTAGTGCTGCCTTGTTTTTGCAAAAGAGCAAAATGGTGGGTCAAGGCAGGAAAGCCTGCAGTCCACTTACTTTGTATACTGAAATAATGGCCACTAGAAAGGCCGTGGTAGATAAGTGGCATAGTAAACACTCATACAAAGGTTCAAATGGCTTTCTCCGCAGCCTGGTCAGAACTAAGTGTAAGTCCTATGTTGGCACTGGGAAAAGGGTAGATTTTAGTCAACCCTGTCAGTAGTATGGATACAATTAAGTGAAGATTGAAAAACCTTCAACAGGAAGGGAAGAGGCCAGAATTACAGGTTTGCTTTCACTGATGCATGTTAGAGTACTTGGTTTTTAAGATGTAACAAATAGTCCACTACTGGTGACAAAGAAGCAGAGCTCCAGGAAAATCTGCATTTCAGTCAGAACCCATGCATCTTCACCAGTGTCTGAGATATTTGTTGTCTTCTGGAACCAAGAGATGTTGTGGCATGATATGGTAACAGCTGGGTCCTGGAATCTCCTCCAGGATTAGAGAAGGGGTCCCGGGTTGCATTGATTTGTCTGCAGTAGAATATGGAGCTTCCTGGGAACCTGATTTCCTGGCAGGCAGTGCTGATGGACTTGAGGTTAGCTTGGATGAACTAGTGACTCCTCTAATTAGAAGGACTTAAGCTACGGTTTGATGTTTCTTGGCAGGGGTGTGCAAAGGAATTTAAATGTGACCCTTTTTGGAGGGGCTTATTCTGTGCCCTCTACCTATGAGAAACTTGCTCTTTTCCCCGTCACTCCCCCACCAGCCCTGGGAGCACCTTGTTCTTCCCCACCCCAGCAAGAGCTCACTCTTCCCTGCACACCTACCTTGCCCCAGCAGGAGCTCATTCTTCCTTCCCCTCTACCCCCATGACAGTAAAGCTAGAGGATTTGTATGCCTCAATGATTATTGGGGGAGGAGGGGAAAGCATTCCTTTGCTTACCCTCCTTTGTGCACACCCTTGTTCTTTGGGGGCTGTGTGCATGAAGGGCTGGCAGGCCAAGCACCTATCCCAGGGCTGCACTGCCCTAAAGCAAAATTGGCACCTAACTTCACAAAGATTCTGGGAATGAGGCACGCCTGTAATAGAGGCACAAGTGGAATTATGGCCACCTAAAAAAGATGAGTAAATTACCTGAAAAATTATACAGACTCCCAAAACGATCAAAAGAGAGAAAAAAAAAACATTTACAAAATAAGCACAAAGCTAAGGATTTTTGGCAGACAAGGTCACATGAGAGAGAAAGCCATGGGTTCTTCATCCACAGCCTGTGCCATCAAGAAAGGAATTGAAGTTCTTGGGACCTGCTGCTGCAAAGCAACATTCATGTAAGCCCCAAAGAGACAATTTTGAAACAGTACCAGAAGATCTTAGCATCAGGGTCCTTAAATTCAATGCAAGGCCTCCCCACCCCTAAAGAAAAGTATGAATTTATATGGCATTATACAGTTTCTTGTTGCATTTCCAGTATGGGAAAAATTAATAGGTAATTAACTGTAATTTTAAAACTGTTGTAAATAATAATTTGTCACTTCCTTTTGTAGGATAGTACTTTGTTCCATGTACAAACTCAGAAGTGCCTACAGGCTGAGTCTAACTCTTACAATGGCAATCCAGCACCTTTACTACGACCTTGTAGTGAGTCCGAATACCAAAAATGGTTCTTCAAAGAAAGAAGTTGATCCAGATGTCATCATCGATATGGCTGAAAATGTTAACTTTCTAGTCAGCAGCAAGGAAACCTTTGGGAAAATTACAGAGTTGCTGTATTTTTGTATGAAAAGAGTTGTAACTTGTTTACAAGTTGTAAACCTTGTTTTCTGGAGCACTAAAAGGCATTAAGTGTTGAACTTCCGTGAACAGTCACTGTGAATATTCTGTGCTGCAGAAGTCTTCCTCTCCACTGTTCTCTTAACTTGGCAGCTATACTGTTTCTAAAATGTCTTATGCTCTTTCACAAGTGACTATATTTTTTTAACCTATTGTGTGTAAGTAAGGAAGTGAAAGTAATTGCACTAATGTTATCTGCAGTAACTTTAAAATGTTTGTTATTCTAAAACATTCTACAGTAGTGCCTTTTTAAATGGATAGTAGCTAAGAATTCTTTTAAATTCCAAAACTGTAAATTTAGGTCAAATTCTGCCCTGAGATGTGTAAGTAGAGCAAAATTCTCGTTGAAGTCAGTGTGGAATTCCATGTCTACATTTCAAGGCAGACTAGGTCCTAATAATTTTGCACAAATAACACTCCAGATTGCACATACTTGACTGAATGTCCTAACATTTTAAATGTTCATGGTACTTGGCAGATTCCTAATGAAGTAAAATTATTAATTATTTTCTGATCTTTCATTAATCTAAGAAATAAAGCACCAGTGTAAAAATGAGTTTACAGACAAAAAGTAGTTCACATGGGGCCCAAGTTTACAAATATTATGGCATGCAGAACTCTTATGTGCATTAAATGGATGCTCTCCTTGCACAAATCTTGCTAGAGCAGAGTCACAGTAATAATTACTGACATTCAAGCTCTCCTTCAAAGTTCAGTTTTTAAGAAAATATATTTTAAAATGGGTACCTTTCAATTTGATACTGTTAACACACCTGTTTTCTACAAGAATCATTGAAACAAAAATTGTTTTGTAGCAAATTAAAATGATAAATTGTGTAATTGATGCTAATCTAAAAATTTGTCTTCATGATTATAATTGTTTTCTAAGAATTTCCATTACGACTAACAAGCTGTTCAGCTCAGCATGTACATTTCTGCTGAAAGTCTGGATATTCAATTAGAATCTATACAAGATGCTGTCTGCTTAGAGCATAGGAATTGCCATACTAAATCAAACAAGTTATCATAGTCCAGTAGCTTGTTTTGGACAGTGGTCAGCAACAGATGTTTCAGCACATAGGGAAAGTTTCTTCCTTATCTCTGTCAGTAAGAGGTCTGCTTATGTGCTAAAGCCAGGAGTGTTTAATCTCTCCTCCAAAACACATTTCTTTTTATCTTTACTTTTGTAATTGATGGATGTTCTGGTTGTCCATTTAAACATTCATATCTTTTTTTGGATCCTGGTGAACTCATGTAATCTTTGCCTACTTATTTTATGATTTTGGGGATCTCTGTGCCTTATTGGGACATGTATATAGGTTCTTCCAAGACTGTGGCAAAACTAATGTTTTAGTAAGCACCTTTACAGATCTGCCTCTGTGGGTTCAGTTGATGAAACTGGCATTAAATCTAATAAAACAATTTGTGAATGAATAGCTTGGGAGATCTCTTTGTAAGTATTTCATTTTGTGGTCTCAATACTTTTCTCTTAAAATTTCTCTGATCTTGGGTTCTTTTCCATCCAACATTTAAGCACACAGGAAAAGACAAGAGTTTTATTATACACTCTTGTTAGTTCTTTTTCCTTATAAGATCTCATCTTGCTTTCCCTGTTTGCATACAAATTGCATTAGATTTACTCACCTGCTGGATCCCAAATTAGTGTAAATTATACCACTTTATCACAAACTATTTACACCTGTTTCCTTTATGCAGTTATAGTGCCATTTAGTTCATTGTTGAATTTGGCCTTTGTTATCTAAAGACTCTACAAAGAAAAGGGTAGTGACTTCAAACCAGTACATACTGTATGGGAACAAATAAAGTAACTGGTGTGGGTGGGGGTGTGTGTGTGTGAGAGAGAGAGAGAGAGAATAGACTCATTAGCAGACTCATTAGCAAACTCATTAGCACGTGTTCACTTGCTAAGTAGCACCAAACCATTCTTTTGGAGCCACAAATCGTTGGAAGTAGAGAGAGGTGTTAAAATTACAGTAAAATTATCTGGTCATTTCTGCTTTCCCCTGGTATTTTTAAAAATTGTATAATATCAATCAATTAAAGAGCCAAATATTACAGGCCATACACACACGTCCCCTACTGAAATCTGTGAGTTTTCATGGAGTCAGGACTTAAGGATTTCACCTGCAGGTAGGGGCATGCAAATAAGGTGCAATAAAAACAGACTTAATAATAGAATTGTACAGAGAGAAATCTTCTGTCTAATATGAACCATCTGTTAAGAAATGCAGTGAGGTTTAGGATTACAGTAACAAAACTGCATAAAAAGCCTGCTTTCTCACACAGCAAATCCTCTGGTCTGAGGAAACTACTAAGTAATTACACCTAAATTCACAGAAGCAGCCATGGGATAAAAAAATTGGTTCAGTCCAGGCTACTCACGTAGAAGTCTGGGGACTACAGGACTAGTTTGCTGCTTTTGTAGCTATGGTATACATCCTGGTCTCCAATGGAGATTTTAAGATGATAACCCTAGGGTGGTTGTGTGCCCTAGCCCCTGCTGGTTCTCTTCTCTATTCATCCTGATTTTCTTTTTCTCTCACCCCAGTAACCTAGTAATGCATCTGGCTACAGGATCAGTGCACAGTCCAGCAGCTGCTTGGAGAGAGTGAGCCTTTAACCAAATTAAGATTCTGTCCTCCCCAATATTCCTAAACGGGATGGGCTGAGAACTGTTGGCTCCACCTCATTGGTGGAGAAGGGATTGATTTATCCCAGGGAGGATAGAGCTGAGTTCTACAACCAAGACTAGTGCCAGCCATGGAACAAGATGGGGCCTTGTGACTAGATGATGGCCAAGGGGACCTTGTGTGTGCAGTAACTCATTGTGTAAGGAGATACCTGCAGAAACCAAAGGTCATCCCCTGTTTTGAAAGACAGGGTTGTGTATAGCTGGGTTCTGACCAGGCTTTGGCTGGCACAAGCTTAGAGCATCTTCTCACTGCTGTGTTTTGTAATGTATAAATAAATAAATATATAGTTGTTCAAATAGAAGCTCACCATGTATTAACAAGAATACCCCAGTCAGCATCTGTACTGCAGCAGAGCCATTTAACACTTGACCCTCATCCTCCCATGTATGGATATCACTGGTCATGCCACAGATAACTCCAGCCACTGTAGGACCCTTGCTCACGAGATGCTTATCAATCCTGAGACCTTTATGATCCTGAATAAAATGTGGCTTATTTGGCCTCAATATTGCCCATCCCTGGCCGTGGTTCTAATCATCCTGACTCTGACTACGCCACACTCACTGCTGGTAACATCTGTGTTTGTTTGGCCCCTGGAGACTCATTTCTGTGAGAGGCTGCGCTTATGGTTACAGTACACTCTCTGGAGTGTTCCTTATCCACTCTCTGATAAACATGTGGAGAGAGACTACTGTCTCAGTCCTCCCTGCCATACTAAATTTACAGGACAAACCTGTGTCACAGTCACAAGGTTAACCTTTGACTGACCACCTTGGGATCCTTAAACAAAAAAGAAAAGAAAAAGAAATTTCAAAAGGTCCCTTAAGAATACATGAAGCAAGAAAGATATTCTGTCCTGCTGTTTAATTTTTTGGAGGAGGAAGTAATTGCACTTGGCACAGTAGATGAATGAACATTTACTCTCAGGCCTATGTTGATCTGTATAAAATCCTAGGAAGAAGCAGAAGAATAAATTTGGCTTTAACATAGGTTCCAATTCCTTCTACAATGTCAAAAATACCAAGTCCTATGTGATTGGCACTTCTCTCAAAGATCTAATGGATAAAAAAAATAGAGCTTTCCTTTAAGGGATTATCACAACACAACGCAGTCAGTTCTGCATTCTGCTTGGTCCTTTACCTCTGTAGACATCTATCTACGATCTAGGCTTGCAAGGGTAAACCAGGGGGGAAAGTTACTCAAAACTAATATATTCATGCAGTGTTTCTGGATTTTCCCTACTTCTGTGTTTCTATTTGGAACTAAACACACCCTGCTACAGAAGTTTTAATGATTCCTTATGCAAAAGTAGCTAGCCCTCAGTTAGCCCTTCCTTATGCAGAAATACTCTTACTAAACTAAGCTCCATCAGTTTAATCACCCAAAGCCTGCGCACCTTTACCTAGTACACAGGATCGCCAGGGGATTCCATTCCAGTATTTATTGTATGCTTGCTTCCTGTTAGATTCCTCATTAAAGGGAAGTTTTGCTCAAACTGATATTTGTAAAAGCCAGCAACCTAGACCACTCAACTAAATTAGCCAATATGAGAGTCCAACAGAGGTGTTTGGGCTAAGTCCTACCCCTCTCTTGAACACAGGCACCTAAATGCAGGAGATACCTCATTCTTCTCAGGTATCTCAGCTGCAAACCCTGTCTTGGAGCACCTATGCTGTTTTGTAAGAAGCTGAGGGGGGTTGCTCCTGCAGCTTTTAGCCCGGGATTAGGCTACTCACCTGGGATGTGGGAAACCTCTTAGTTCTGTTTCTCCCTTTGTCTGAAGGGGAAAGAAGGGATCTGAACAGAGAATTTCCACCTCTCTATGGCATGGCATGTTCTGGTATGAGGAGCTCCCTCTGTCTCTAACTGAAGCTATTCTTCTATTGATAATTTAAAAAAAGCCAGTAGAGCAGGAAAACTGGATCCTGTGTTTCCCTCCTCTCAGAGCTATGCTCAAACCACAGACAACAGAGTCATTATGAATCTCTCTGGCCCAATGATTCTTTCATTATTTAATCTGAAGTGCAGATCTGGTACAATGAATATTTTGGTGGAGGTTGTGGAACTAGGATTATAAATATTTTTCATTATTCTTTAGAACTCAAAGTTCATCTTTTTGCAGAAGAATATTGTTCTTCAGATGAAGAGTTGCCCTCTTTCAAAATGGCCACCATGTCACATTGTTGGTACCGCTATTGAGGTAACAGTTGCCTTAGCAAAAACAACTACAACCACAATGCCTCTTCTCCTCACAGTGTTCAACTCTGCTCATGACAGCCACCATCTTTCTTAAGGGAAGCTGGGTTTCACTCACTTTAGGAACAATGGGTGCGTCTACACTTACAAATTAAGTTGACTTAAGCAGCAGTTGATTTAAGAAAATTTAAAGTCGACTTTATTAAATCTAGTTTTAAGTTGACTTTACTGGCTAAGTCGACTTTATTAAGTCGACTTAGACAGTGTGGACGCAGATTAGCCCTAAATCAATTTTAAATCGACTTAAAGGGCCCCAGGGCTCTCCCACTGCCCTCCCAGCCAGGGTGGCAGGCACAGCCAGAGCCTGGCGTGCCCACCCACAGCCCTGCCCACCCCGCTCCTGTACCCTGCCCCTGCCCCTGTCCTGCTCAGCCCCCATTGTACCCCGGTACAATGGGGCAAATGCTGAGCCCCCTGGCACTTTGCAAGGGCCCCCCCCCCTGCCACCATGAACCAGTCCCAGGTCCACCTAGCCCCTGCAAGTCGACTTTGGCATCCAGTGTGGATGCTCTAAGTCAATTTGGCAAGGTCCACTTTAAGTCGACTTAATTTTATAGTGTAGACATGCTAAATTGACTTAAAGTCGACTTATTTTGACAAGTGTAGACACAGCCAATGAGAGGCAGTGCCTGTATTTGCTAAGGAGAATTGGTGGCATCAGTCCCCATTGAATACAATGGCAGACAGCAGCCTTTTTAGGAAGACCTACTAAAGTGAAACAAACAAGGAGTTCTGTGGCACTTTTAAAGACTAACAAATGTATTTATCGCATGAGCTTTTGTGGAAAAAAATCCCACTTCTTCAGATTAACACGGTTATACCTTTGGAATTTACTAAAGTGAAGGCAGCTTTTGATCTCAGAACCCCAATGAGACTGCCCCTCACCAAAAGTTTACAAAGAGTCAGCATCATCACAATGAGGTTCTGTATCTGTATTCTGGCTGGGATCCTCTAACCCTAATGACTTAGAACACACTTTTCTACTGGAGACACTTGTGATCTGATATTGTCTCCAAAACTTTTAAGCAAGGGTTCCCAGGTTCTGAAGGGGCTTCAGAAAAGCTAATGAAAAACTACATTATGTAACATTAGGATTGAGAAAGGAAACCTAGAAATCAGCATATTAAAAATTAAGGTTCCCATAATGTATTAACTTGGTTATATTACATGTAGAGTACAGTAAATAGCAACCATAAAGCTGCACAGTTGAAGAAGCAATAAAAATCCTACATATGGGCAATGTGGTCAAATTAACTTCAGTAAGACAACCTTAACATTTCATCAGCATAGTTTTTGTATGCCTCCAATTTAGGGGAGCTATAGAAGGAATGATGTGAGAATCCCAGACTAAGAATATCTAAATCATAACAAACCAATGTCTATAAACAGATTATATTTTGCAGACTGATCTCCTAAGTCATCACTACTGGATATACTACTTATAACCATGAGTTGGCCAAATGATTCTATGAGACTATGCATGGTAGTCAGTAATACATTAGCTACAAAATATTTCAGGACTGGACCCATTGTGTGGGAAGTAAAACATAATTAGATTTGGAAAGGGCGAGACTGGTGCTACCAACAATCTGAGCAACCTCTATGATATTTTACATATCCTTACTGCAAGTATAACAGAAAAAATATAACTTAAAATCAGTGTATGATCAGACTGTCACTTTCAAATATTAATAATGGTTACAATTTGAAGATAGTTGGTTCTGAATTATCAGTACACCCTTCTTTATGTTTCAGAATTCATCCATTTCTGAGGTGAATGCAAAAGACAGTTTACTTTTCCAAAGTAGAAAAAGTGTCTCCTTCCACCTGCCTTAACTCAGAAATGGCAGAACAGATTTTCTTCATGTTTTCAGGGGGAAATGCTTTGGATTGAGATAAAGCATGAGAATTTTCAGTTCAGATAGTGCACTTTAAGGAAGATTTACAAAACTTTGAAAATAGGTTTAGAATGCATAAGGCAGCCTCTACTACTTTAATTACAGCTTCTAGTCTCTCTGTAAACATAATGAAGAAAAACAGTCTCTGTAGTGAGGTAAGGTGATTTTTCCTCTTCCCCCTGTCTGTTGCAGCTGTCCCCCTGCTGCATTTATTTTCCCTCTGTTTTGTTGTTTTGTGTGGCCACCCCTCCCGGACTGCTAGGGCCATTGCCCAGCCCAGGGAGGCGGCCTTTAGCTCCTTGGCTTAGACCCTGGCTCGGTGTAGGGTGGACAATGCACAGGAGTGTAAGACTTAAATGGCCTGTTGAGCTTAGGGCATGAGTCATACCTGTGGCTCAGAAATTTACCCAGACATGTCCTGTGCTTACCTGCAGTTTTCCCTGCCCTATCTCCTCCCCTGTAGCAGAGGGAGCCAATCAGAGTTACCAGAGGGAAGCTGCCTAAGTTTGCCTTTAAAACCAGACATTTTTGAGTCAGACATCAGAAAGGTTCCTGCTTTGCCACCTGGTCTGATCAGCTAGGGGTCTTTGGGGGCCCTTTCTCCACTCTCATTTAATTTTTGAGCGTACCCCCTGTTTTTAAACTCCCCTCCCACGAACACCGAATTTTTCCTGTGAGATCTCCTGACTATTGAAAACGAACCGAGCCTCCTCTGCATCCTCTGATGATGCTGCTGTTCCTGCCTCTATTCCTGCTGCTGTCCTGGGAATTGGTAAGGCTCCCCTCTTGCAAACTCTCCCTGTCCTAGCTGCTGGCCTTGCTTCCCCAGCAGACAGACTCAAGTTAATTCCTTGGTCTGTGCCTGAAACTGTTTCTAACTCCGCAGTTCCCTTGCTGCTTAAAGAAAAGCCTGTGCCGCTGCTAAGCTCTGCCTCCGTGTGCTCTGTCCCGGGGCTCCCTGCTTTCAGCTGTTTCCACTGCTGCAGCCACCATCTCCTGACTCCCTCAGGAGCTGTACCCTGGGCTCACACCACTCTGCCTCTGGGACTGCTCCCCCTAATCAATAGGACCAGTGTAGTATAAGGCGTGCCATTAGGTTTAGTTTCATTAGTTTGTTTAGGCTTAGTTTTGTTAAGTTGTATTTTATTAGCTTGTATAAGTTGTAGTCCTGTTAGAATTAAATTTTGTGTCTGTGTTTAGTGGTAGTTAAGTGGGATACTTGTTTGCCATTACCTGTTATATTGTGTGGCCTTAGTCAAGCTAGATTAAAGATAACTGTTTTACTGTATTGCTTCTCTCCTTTTGTTTTTCCTTCTTTCTGTTGTTCATTATTAGCATAAGTTGTATAGTTGCTGTTAAGTTGTTAAATAAGTGCCTCTGTGTCTTCATCTCTCCCCGAACACCCTAAGTCCTCCGCTGCTGTTTCCCCCTCTCCCCGAACTTCTCAAGCCCCTTGCTGCCTTTCTTCTTTGATTCCTCCGCGTTTAGCCTGCAGGCTCCTGAAGACTGCTCTGAGCCTCGCCCTGCAGGGTTTCAGTGCCTCTTGCTGCATCCCTTGCAGCTGTACTCTTTCTTCTTCCTCTGCCACTGATTACTCACCCCACCCCCACCCCTGTTCCTTAACCCAGCCTCTAGGTACACTCTTACAGACTGCCTGCCACTGCACTCCTACAAACCAAGTTATTGATTCTCATCTGTAGTATTACACTTGTGTAAATTCACTAATCACCCCTATTGTGCAATTTTACTGCCATTTGTATCTCATTCATATTCGTAAAACCCCATTGGTTACCATTGTCTTTACTGTACCTCTACACCTATACCACTGTGACATATTGCTTTTTTTGTAGAATCGCTAGCCACCAAGTGTGACTCGCTGTGACACCTCTTCATTTTCACACTGCTTAATAAGAGAAACTCCCTCCCCAATTGCCTACTGTGACAAACCCCATACACCCCATTGTTAAATTTTACTGTTTTACATTTTTCAATACAGATTGATTTGTACCCCACTGGTGTGGTAATTGCCCCCCAAGATCCACTACCTGCTGGCAGGGATACCCCCCTCCTCCCACCTTCCTAGAATATTTTTCTGGTTGCTTTTATCCATGAGAGGAGAATTATAGTCTCAAGGTGTGAAGAAAGGAACTGTATATTGCATAGACCAGTGGTTTTCAACCTTATTTCATTTGCAGACCCTTAAAAAATTTCAAGCAAAGGTGTGGACTCCTTTGGTCATTTTAGACATAGTCTGTGGACCCCCAGTGGTCTACAGACTACAGTTTGAAAACCACTATTCTATGGTAAAAACTTTTATAGAGCCCCTGAGACAAAGTCTAAGGATCATTAAGGGTCCATAGCCTACAGATTGAAAACCAGTGGCATACATAGTTTTTAAAAGGGGAGCATCATTTAAAAAAGGATGGAGAACACCTGTCCTTACCAACACCACTTAAGGTGATGAAGCTGTAGAGCAGCTGAGTGCAAGGCAGGTGGGTTCACTTCTCTGGAAGCTACTAATTAGAAATCCATACCCAGGTAAGGGTTAATGGCTCAAGATCAGGATATACCTTTGGATGCTTAGTCTGCTATCCTACATTCTTGAAGTCATTGGTCAATTTATTTTACTCTATGTTTTTCTTTATTCTCTTTCCTCTGTGTTCTCTGAACAGAAGCTCATGGAGTTGTGGACTTGGGCACACTGGGGCAGGGCCTGGTTGGATTCTCTATACATCAAAAGATAGGAAATAGTTCCATTATTAAAAACAAAACATGAGAAACTTCTACAATCTCCACACAAGCATTCAGCAGTAACCCTCCATGATGGAGGCTTGGCTATGTCTACACTTGCTAAAATTAGTTCGAATTAGTTAGTTTGAACTAACTAATTCAAACTAATTTTAGTTAGTTCGAATTATCTTAATTCGAATTAGCGATCCCCATTCATTCCAATGGCCGGTTAGTTCGAACTAAGAAATTAGTTCAAATTAGCATGGCCACACTGGCTAATACGAACTAGTTAGTTCGAATTAAAGCCTTACTTCTGAAGCCCTATTCTAACTTATTAGTTCAAATTAAGGAAGCCCTTAATTCGAACTAACTAAAGCCTAGTGTAGCCAAGCTTTAGTTAGTTTGAATTAAGCCTCCTTAATTCGAACTAACTTGCCAGTGTAGACATAGCCTATGAGAGCACTGAGACCATAAGAGGATTTGTTGTACTCATATATGTCAGCAATGAATTGGAAACAATGTCTCCAACCCACTGTGCTAACACAAAGTCTGGGAACTGAGTTGTTTTTTATTTTGTTTTTATATATATTGAATAAATACATCTGAAGAAGGAGAAAATTATGTTAGTTTTCTAGCAAAAGTTGATAGAATTGTGTTCCTTTATATTCTTTTTATTAATATTTATGCATTTCTTATTTTATTATTTTGTGCAGTGATGCTTAAAAACAAATGATGCTATTAGTTGGTAATTCAAATGAATTATGGGCCTTTAAATTGCATTTTATTGCATTTGGATGCTTTAAAAACTAAGCTTTTTGTAATTTCATTTGATTTTTTGTTATTGTAATATACATTGTTTGGAAGGGTGTGAAAAAATAAAGATATACTTATCAAGGTGTTTAGGGAAAGATAGGCGTATGCCATTGTAGGCACATATGCACAGAAACGTGGTGGGATAACTTGCATGACTGGAGCACTGCCATGGATGGATATAAATTGTTCAGGAAGGACAGGCAAGGAAGAAGGGGGGGAGGAGTAGCGCTATATGTAAAAGAGCTGTATGACTGCTCGGAGCTCCACTATGAAAGTGGAAACAAGATGGTTGAAAGTCTGTGGGTTAAGTTAAGGGAGAATACAACAAGGGGGATGTCGTGGTGGGTGTCTGCTACACACCGCCAGACCAGAGAGAGGAGGTGGATGAGGCGTTCTATGGACAACTAACAGAAGTTTCCAGATCGTCGCAGGCCCTGGTTCTTATGAGGGACTTCAATTATCCTGACGTCTGCTGGGAAGATAATACAGCACTGCACAGGCAATCCAGGAAGTTTTTGGAGAATATTGAGGACAACTTCCTGGTACAAATGCTGGAGGAACCAACTAGGGGCCTTGCACCTCTAGACCTATTGCTCACAAACACAGAAGAATTGATCGGGGAAGTAGAAGTAAATGGCAACCTGGGCAGCAGTGACCATGAGATGGTAGAGTTCAGGATCCTGATCAATGGAAGGAAGGAAGGAAAGAAGCAGAACACACACCCTGGACTTCAGAAAAGCAGATTTTGGCTCCCTTAGGGAGCTGATGGGCAGGGTCCCATGGGAGGCTGATCTGAAGGGGAAAGGTGTCCAAGACAGCTGGCTGTATTTTAAAGAAACCCTGTTAAAGGCACAGGAAGATAACATTCCGATGTGCAGAAAGAGCAGCAAATGTGGACGGCGACCAGCGTGGCTTAGCAGCGAACTCTGAGGGGAGCTGAAACATAAAAGGGAAGCTTACAAGAAGTGGAAGCTTGGACAGATGACAAGGGATGCGTATAAAGATATTGCTCGGGACTGCAGGGATAAAATCAGAAAGGCCAAAGGACAATTGTAGTTGCAGCTAGCAAGAGATGTGAAGGATAACAGAAAGGGGTTCTATAAGTATATCAGCAACAAGAAAAGGATCAGAGGTGGTGTAGGTCCCTTACTGAATGGGGCAGGCATCCTCGTGGAGGATGATGCAGAAAAGGCTGAAGTACTCAATGCTTTTTTTACTTCAGTCTTCACAGGGAGGGCCAGCTCCCAGGCTACTACATGGGGTAACGCGGAATGGAGATAAGAGCGGCCCTTGGTGATGGAAAGTCAGGTTAGGGAACACTTAATGAAATTGGATGTGCACAAGTCCATAGGGCCGGATGAATTGCATCCGAGGGTGCGGAGGGAGTTGGGGAAGTGATTGCAGAGAAGCTGGCCATTATCTTTGAGAACTCGTGGCGAATGGGGGTGGTCCCGGAGGACTGGAAAAAGGCAAATATAGTACCTATCTTTAAGAAAGGGAAAAAGGAGGATCCGGGGAACTACAGACCGGTCAGCCTCACCTCAATCCCTGGGAAAATCATGGAGCAGGTCCTCAAGGAATCCATCCTGAAACACTTGGAGGAAAATAGAGTGATCAGGAACAGTCAACATGGATTCACCAAGGGCAAATCGTGCCTGACCAACCTGATTTCCTTCTATGATGAGATGACTGGATTTGTGGATGCGGGAAGAGCCATTGATGTGGTATACCTTGACTTTAGCAAGGCTTTTGATACGGTTTCCCACAGCATTCTCGTCGGCAAGTTAAGGAAGTATGGGTTGGACGAGTGGACTGTAAGGTGGATCGAAAACTGGTTAGATCAATGGGCTCAGCGGGTAGGAATCAATGGCTCGATGTCTGGTTTGCAACTGGTAATGAGTGGAGTGCCCCAGGGGTCGGTCCTGGGGCCGGTTCTATTCAACATCTTTATTAATGATCTTGATGATGGAATAAACTGCGTGCTTAGTAAGTTTGCAGATGACACCAAGTTGGGGGGAATGGTAGATACTCTGGAGGGCAGGGACAGGATCCAGGGAGACTTGGACAAATTGGAACACTAGGCCGAAAGAAAACTTATGAGGTTCAACAAAGACAAGTGCAAAGTCCTGCACTTAGGACGGAAAAATCCCATGCACTGCTACAGGCTGGGGACCGATTGGCTAAGTAGCAGCACTGTGGAAAAGCACCTGGGGGTTATGGTGGATGGGAAGATGAATATGAGCCAACAGTGTGCCCTTGTTGCCAAAAAGGCCAATGGCATATTTGGCTGCATCAGTAGGAGTATTGCCAGCAGATCGAGGGTTGTGATAATTCCCCTCTATACGACACTGGTCAGGCTGCATCTGGAATATGATTAGGGGGCTGGGGCGCATGACTTATGAGGAGAGACTGAAGGAACTAGGCTTATTTAGTCTACAGAAGAGAAGACTGAGGGGAGATTTGATAGCAACCTTCAACTACTTGAAGGGTTGCTCCAAAGAGGAGGGAGCTAGGCTGTTCTTGAGGGTAACAGAGGATAGAACAAGGAGAAATGGTTTCAAATTACAGCTGGGGAGGTCAAGGTTGGATATTAGGAAAAGCTTTCTCACTAGGAGGGTGGTGAAGCATTGGAATGGGCTATCTAGGGAGGTGGTAGAATCTCCATCTTTGGAGATTTTTAAGGCTCGGTTAGACAAAACCCTGGCTGGGGTGATTTAGTGGGAGTGGTCCTGCTTTTTAGCAGGGGGTTGGACTAGATGACCTCGTGAGGTCCCTTCCAACCCTATTATTCTATGATTCTATGATTTATGAATACAGTTGTTATGATGGTACCTACTGACAGTACTTTTTTTGTTAAAAAGAAAAAAGGTGCCAGTACTCAGCCTGATGTGGCCCTGACTGGTACTCCATACCAGTGTGTACCATCAGAAAAAAAGCACCTACTACTGGTATGAATTATATGGCTTCGGTGATCTATCAAAGATCTCCGAGATTTTAAAAGGGAGCTGAAGGAGAAGAAAATACAGGTTGCCTTCTGAGAGGCTGCCTCTACACTTGTAAATTAAGTCGACTTAAGCTTGCTTAAGTCGACTTAATTTACCCTGTCTACACTACAGTTTTCTTAAGTCAACTTTATTAAACCTAGATTTAATTCGACTTAAGGCTTAATTCGAGTTTTTATAGTCGAATTAAGCCAGTGTAGACGTGGGGTAGCCCTAAGTTGACTTAGGGCTACCCCAGGACT
>ML685756.1:30691867-30764456 GCA_007922175.1 Pelusios castaneus | reverse complement strand
GATTATATAGTTTATGTATAGGAATTGTATTTGTATTAGAAGTTTGGAATATGGTTGTTATATCTATACTTTAACTTGTGTGATTCTGGGGAAACACCCCAGAGAGGCTGTCTACAACCATTGTGTCCTTAATGTTAAGGAAGCTCCCAGGTACAATGGGCCCAGGGAGAAACCTGATGAGCCATTAAGGACACAATGGTTGTAGACAGCCTGTCTAGGTCGACTTTGTAAGTTCCCCTTTAAGTCGACTTTAATTTTAAGTGTAGACTCACTAAGTTGACTTAAAATTACAAGTGTAGACATAGCCAGAGATCCTTCCTAATCCACAAAGGAAGAATAGACAGCAGAAAACACTGGAGGTGAACCATTGGCTCGATGAGTGGGGTAATACAGAGCTATTTGGTTTTGTAGAGTATTGAACCACCTCCCACTGTACACTCAAATGTATAACTCACACTCAACGTATTATGAATGTAATAAAAGTGTCAAGAAAAGTAAAGAGAATAAATTCTTTAACTGCTTATATACCAGTCCAGAAGACTAGGTCACAAATGAGAAATTGGAAATAATTTATGAGAAGAAATTTGGCAAAATTCTTATTATTACTGAAACCTGGTGGGAGGATTCACATGACTAGAATATTAAAATCACTGGATACACACCCTCTTTAGGAAGGAAAAGAGCAGACAGCAGGGGTTGGGGGTGGCATTCTACATCAAAGATGCCATTGCCTATTTTAGACTTATTGACAGCTCAAAAGTGCAGGATCTGCAGTGTTTATGAATCAATCTGCTAACTGATACAGCATAAGAAAGGGTACTGCTGCAGGTCTGTTGTAGACCTTCAAATAAAATACAGATCAGCATTAAGCAACTCCTTAAGCTTCTACCCATAATGTGTAGAAAGAAGACCTGTATTATTCTGAGGAATTTCATTCTGGGGGCCATATGCTGCAGGTTTTATGCTACCATTAGTAAAATATTCTTGAAGTTTCTAAAAAAAATAATATATGATGATTTTCTGACACAAAAACTATCTCAATTTAGGATAATTCTATATTAGACCTTATTTCTCTTAGATAAATATGAATTGATCACTGAACTATAAATTAGTAGATTTGTGTAACTGATAATGGTCTGATTACTTTAATTATATGCACACAAAATATATATATTTCTTTCTTTAAAGGAGCATTTTCCCAAAGCTAAAGCAACAATGACCAAAACTGATTGAGAAGGAAAACTTAAACAGAAAATTGCAAATAGTTGTGTAAGATTATTTTACTAGAAGTCCAAAAATACACAATTCTATAATCATAACAGAGGCTGCTTCAGTTAAAAAACATCCTGGTTAAGAATGGAAATAAAATCAGCAACATAGCAGGCACTTAAACCCAGGTTTCCCACATGCCAGATGAGTGATCTAGCCACCAGAGATGGGGCTCTCTGTTCCACTTTGTATAACTGATTAAATATTCACTAGAGAATGGACTTGAAGCGTGGAGTTCCCTTGTCCTAGGTGAATAATATAATCACCATGTTAGAGTCATTCTCACTCTGTGGCCTGATGAATACTTAGTATTTCAAGTAAAGTGGAATAGCTGAATGTGAGACTGAAACAGACCTACCCCAGAATATCTAGAGATTAGGAAATTTAGCTGGGATGTGAAAGAACTGGATTCAAATCCCTTCTCTAAAGTGGGGGTCTTAATCTAGTCTCCCACATGCCAGGTGAACATGTTTGGTGCCAGGATATTGTGGATAAGGGGCAGCAGCATCTCTTCCTTGAGCATTTGGTAAATCTAGTCCAACATTTCAAAAAAATAAAATAAAATAAAAAATTGACTACAATCAACACAAATTCATAAAATGTTTTGCTTGACTGGAATCTGCATTTTTCATTGGAAAAATGTTTTGGCTGAAGTATTTCTCCCAGCTCTAATTATACATAATAATCACATAAAAAGAACATATTTAAGATTGCAAAGTTATGTACTCAAAATAAAGAAAATGCCAAGATTAAGGTTGCTTGTGCATAGCTCTGTTCAGTAGCTAGGACATCCAAGAGGTAGGTTGGAGACCCCAAGTACAGTACCCTTGCTCTAACCACTCTTTCATTATGCAACCACAGGATGACAGCTTTACAATGTCCACAGCTTCAATAGGAGATGCTAAGGGAATGACATATCAGAATATCCCACAGCTCAGGGGTGAACTCACAGAATTTCCATTCAAATTCATTCTTCTGCCTTGGGAAAGAATGGGAGAGACTGAACCTTGTTTTCCACATCCCAAGTGAGCACTTGAAACGCTGAGCTCTAAGGCGAGCACCTCCTTCTACTTGGCTTTTTGCTAAAATGGTGTAAGTGCCTAACTCCGGGAGAATATTCACAGCTGAGAAGCTGAAAGAGAGATTGACATCTCCGGTAGCCTGGATTCAGTGCCTACTCAGTGAGGGGCGGGGCTTAGCATACATCCCCTCTGGTCAACATCTCCCATTAACTAATTTAGGCAACTCCCCACCTACTGTGCTGGGTTTTCTGAATCAAGGTGCCTATCTGTCACTATTCATTGTATAAGGAGGCTAGGCACCTAACGCAGGCTTTGTGAATCACAAATTCTAGGCATCTAGCACCCAACTAACATCTACACCCAACTTCTTTTGTCCATCTAGGCCAAACAAGGCATCTAGCACCCATCTAACATCTACACCCAACTTCTTTTGTGCATCTAGGCCAAACAATGCAGGTCACATTTACAAGACAGGGGATTGTATCCTGGAAAACAGTGATTCTGAATAGGATTTAGGGCTCATGGTTGATAATTGAGTGGCCATGAGCTTCCAAGGCAATGCTGTGGCTAAGAAGGTTAAGATTGTCCTTGATGTATAGAGGGAATATCAAGTAAGAATAGGAGGTGGTATTACCTCTGTAAACAGCACTAGTGAGACCATTGCTGGAATACCATATCCAGTTCTGGTGCCAACAGTTCAAAAAGGAGGCTGAAGAACTGGAAAGGTTTGACTCAGGGGCCCCTGGTGCAATCTGGCACAGGACACTGAAGTGCCTAGAGTTTTACAGGGATTCCCTGGATCTGATATCTGTATAATAGTTCACCAAAGGATGGTATGTGAGGTCTTTACTGCAAGCCAGTGGCCCACTGGTTTATTTGTTAAATAAGCTGAAAATTATGTTCTTAAGGTATTGGAGTTGAGGCAGGC
This sequence comes from Pelusios castaneus, assembly GCA_007922175.1. NCBI lineage: Eukaryota > Metazoa > Chordata > Testudines > Pelomedusidae > Pelusios > Pelusios castaneus. The sequence goes on along the minus strand of ML685756.1, from coordinate 30,761,237 downwards.
CAGCAGCAGGTGATGTACCTCGGAAATGCTCCTTTGAAGCAGAAGATAACTGATATCTATCTCCCAGTTTGATCATTCATGTAATGTGTATTGTACACTTCACTGTGCATGCCTATTTATATACTGTGCCAGGTTGAGAGATTGCAAAATCTACAAGAGTGGAAATCTACAGGGCGAAACAAAGTGTAGGAGGGTGTTCCTGCTTATGAATAAAGACCAAGAATTGGTCTGGTATATCTTGGAGTGCAAAAGGACACACTGAATCCTTCAGGTGGGAGGCAAACTAACAGCATACTTGCCTCATGTAAAAAGGGTTACAGATAGCCTGAATATAAAGCAATGCAAGAATTTTGATGCCACAGGACTTTCATTGTTTTTGCTACAAACAGACTAACACAGTTACCCCTCTGGAATTTATCAAGAATTTGGAGTGAGCAATACTTTACTGGACATGAGACTATCCTGTTATTTGAGTCTAGGCTCTAGGATATATGTTATGATTTTATTTTGTATCTAACCATTTGTTCTGAACTTATTTCTTGTTACTATTTTGGGTCTCTATGCTTTGTATATTTGATTTCACTATAAAGAAATGTAAGTACTGTGAGTTGAGATGATATGAGGTGAAACAGGTAAACTGGGATGTGTGGCTTCTTTGGCAGCAGCAGACTAGTGAATACTGAGTGTCCAGAGGACCCAGGGCTGGACACTGGAGGGAGACACTTGGAGGGCTTGAGGCTTGGCATGTGCTTCTCAATAACTTGTACAGTGATAGCTGAGCCAGTGAAGCCTAGAGAGGCGTGTTTTTATTGTCTGTGGCTCCTGCAGGTGAGAAGCTGACCAACAGATGATACAGGTAAGGCTTCCTCATGAAGGGGCAGGTACCCATAGGAAGTGAGATGCCTTACAACCCTGGGTACCCCAAGAAAACATCACAAGAGGGTTCAGAAAAGTCCTCCAAGAATTATTCATATTCAGAGCCTGAAAAACCTGCCTTACTGGGAGATTCTCAGAAAGCTTAATCAATTTTGTTTTTCAAACAGATTACAAAGTGCATAATGATTTGATCAAGTATCTACAATGGGGGCAAGGGGAGGAGTTGTTCTGACAGCAAGAGCTCCTTAATTGAGCAGACAAAGCCATAATAAGATTCAATGACTGGAAGCTGAAGCTAGACAAATTCTAATTGAAAATAAGATGCACATTTTTAACAGAATAATTAGCCATTGGAACAACTTTCCGAAGATGAGGTGAATTCTCCATTACTTGAAGTCTGCAAATTAAGATCAGCTCTTTTTCTAAAAAATACACTGCAGGACAACCAGAAATTATGGGCTTGATGCACGAATTACTGAGCAAAATTCTATGGCCACCGTTGTGAAGGAGGTCAGGTTAGAGCTAGATGATCATAAGAGTCCCTTCTGGCTTTAAAATTATTAATTTGTCAATACAATTTACTTTTAATCTAGTTTATCACATTGAGAGCACCAGCACCTATGTGATGAAAGTAGGATTTATTGGCCACTGTTACCATTTCCCTTAAGAGATAAGATGTGGAACTTGTAGTGCAGTCCCTGATGATTTTAGGGGAAAAAATAATATTTACAAAAGGGAGGTGTCTGAAGCATTTAACTGTGCATGATTCTGTGTTCTTTGATCACTCCTGAATGGTTAACCTCTAGTGCTAAAACAATAAAGACCGTGAGTGACCTACATTGCTGGATGTTCAGTTAAACTGAGGGACTTTGCAACATATAGTCAGGGAAGGAGACCATGTACAGTGTCAGCAGGGAAAAATGCACATGTGTGAGAATGAGCTGGTATCACCTGTACAGGTGCAATCAAGTGAACAGTACAAGTGCAGGTGGGAGATACCTGGAGATGAGTGTATGGCTGAGCGGTGTTTGCATGGTGTGAGTAAATGCCTACAGGATGTTAAGGGCATGTTTTCTGAGGCACAATGAGACCAAATTCGGTGGCAACAATAATTTATTTAGCTGCAGCTGCAAGCAGAGAGGCCAAAAGAAAATTGCAGGGCACCAGACTGCAGAAAACCAGTCAACTCTGCAGCAGAAATGCTGAATTCCAGGGCACCTTGGAAAAGGCCAAATTCTACAAGCGCAGACAACAGGCGGCCCAGAGTGGCTGCCTGTGGGGGATGAGGTGGAGCGGTTAGGCAGCAGCGGACTGTTTGCGTGCGTGGGTGGGAGGTAGGGATGAAGCTCCGCGGGGGGGTGTGTGTGTGGCTTTGGGGGCTCGCGCGCGCGTGTGGGGACAGGAGGCAAGCATGGGGGTAGGGCGGGCTTGCAGAGCGCCTGGAAGGGTGTGAGCGCTTTCTGTGGGAGGAAGGGGCCCTGCGGAGGGCAATTCCCGCCAGGGGGTTACATAAAGCGTTCTGCGGAGGGGCTAAGAGAGGCGGCGCTGGATTAATCCCCCGGCCAGACAAAACACCAGCCATGGCACACCGTGACCTGCTTGTGCTTCCACACAGCGCCTTCTAATCTCCGAGCCAGCCTGGCACTGGAGCCCTTCCGCGGACCAGCCTCCGCCCGCCCGCTCCGCCTTTCCAGCCCCTACCTGAGCCCAGCCCCGCTCTACGGACGCGGCGAGGGCAGGAGCAGACGCGAATCCCCTCCCCCGGGGCTCCGGCTTTGGCTGGCTGCGATAGGCTGGTGGCGGTGCCCAAACCCGCGTCTCCTGACTCCGCCGTCTCCCGCTCGGCAGCGGCGCGGCGCGGGGGTCGGGTTTTGGGAGCCAGACCCTCGCCTCTCCCGTCCGGGGGCGAGCGGCTCGGCGGGAATGCGGCACTAGCGGCTCCCTCGCCCGCACCGCAGCGGCCTCGCTCCCTCCCTCCCTCCCCCTCCAGAGGGGGCTCCTCGCGCAGCCTCCGCCTCCGCCTCGCCGCGCCTCAGCTCCGCTATGGTGGCCGCTGCCCCCCGCGCGCCGGAGCGGGGCCGGCTGCGGCGCTGAGCGGAGGGGAGGCAGGTGCCCGCTCGCCGCGGCCGGCCGAGCCGGGGAGGAGGCTTCTTGCCGGGGGTGCCCGGCCGGGGGAAGCGGCCAGCCCGCCATGCGCCCGGCGTGAGGAGCCCGCGCCCAGCTGCAGCATGCCGCCCTCCCCGAAGAGACCCCGCGCGGCCGCCGCCTGCCCTGCCCTGCTGCTGCTGCTCCTGTGCGCGGGCCGGGGTCGGGGCCACTCCCGGGGGGCGGCCGGGCTGCCCCCCAACGCCACCACGCCGATCTCCATCATGGGCTTGATGCCGCTCAGCCAGTCGGAGGAGGACCAGAAGAGCAAGATCGGCCGGGGCGTGCTGCCCGCCGTGCAGCTGGCCATGGACCAGATCCGCAACGAGTCGCTGCTCAGTCCCTACTCGCTGGACCTGCGGCTCTACGACACCGAGGTAGGGAGCCGGGGCTCGGGTTGCGGCCGGCCCGGCGGGCAGCTGGTTGTCCCGACCCGCTAGCGCCTGCTCTGGGCACAGCCCCGGGGCCCCGCGGAGCGCGCCCGGCTGGCCGGCAGCGGGGAGGCTGTCCGGGGACACCGCCGGCCGGCAGCGGGATAGCTCCGCATTTCGGAGCGCGGGGGCCGGGCTGGCGCGGCAGGTGTCTGGTTCTAGGTGGTCTGGCGGCTCGGCTTGGCCGCCCTTCGCTGGAGGGAGGCTTTGATCGGTTATTTCTAGGTGAGCTATGCTCAGGCTGGCTCCCTTTCCCGGGCGGGCTCGATCAGTTAAGCAACAGATGCAGGTCAGTGATCCCCCCCGCCACCCCAGCTGGATTGCGATCCGGATTTATAGAACGTTGGATCGGACTAGAGGCGGTGGAAAGGGATTTGTCACATTTCAGCTTGGCTTGAGGCGCGAGCAGGCGGGGATGTCCTTCCCCCCAGAGGTGCGTTTGGAGGGGGAATGCTAAGCAAGGCGGTGAATACGGCGGCGCCTGCCAGTTCGAGCCGATTTACTTAGCGTACGCATTGCTCTGTTTGATGGAGCGATCTGCGTCTCCTTGTCCTCGCCGCCCCATTTGTTACGATTAATAGATGATGGAGTCGTATCAATTGCGTGCGGTGCGCGCAACGCGCGGCCGCTAAGGAATGCAGGCTGATTTCAGAGGTGACAGTTGGAATACCGGGTTGTGAAACCAAAGCCGCCGATGGGCGCAAAGAGTTAAATTTGCAGATTCTCCGTGTTGTGGACATGCCACACAATTCCTGCAAAGCCCTGTGCTCCACATCAGTGTCTTGGAGGCTGGAGGAAAACATTGGGCAGGAAACGCTGTCAGATTTGGTACAGGGATTTCTCATTCACTTTAATTATACAGAGAGACATAGGGGGGTTGAAAAGCAATTTTTGGGGGGTTGAATTACACCTGATTTTGGTCCCAACTTCAATAAAGGTGTGTTTTCAGAGAATAAATGCTGATTCAATATTGAACCTTTCCTGAAGATGGCAGTCATTTCTTGTCTAAAACTAGTGCCTGAGATCCATTTCCAAGACAACCCTGGTAAAGCAATTGACCACTGAACATCTTCCCTGCCCTAATTTGTTTTAAGAACCACCTCCCCCTTCTCCCCCCATCCTCTCCTACTCTGTCCCCAGAATCTGATGGAAATAAACGTTAAGGAGAGGATGCCTTCATTATAATATGTCTAATCCAGCAATTGTTCAGGGAATCTCTTATTCTGTAGCTGCTGCTTTTTATTTACGTAAACTATATTATGATAATCATAGTAATTTTTCAGATCTCTTTAAGTAGAAATGCATATCATGGAAGACATAAATGCTAAGAAAACATTCTAAGAAAGCATTTTTTTTATTAAATGCAATGCAAATGATATGTTGAAAGAGAATACAGACATGATGAGCCTAAGGTAGTCATTAGTTGTCCTTAGACAATGAATGCCAGTGAACTGTGAAATGACAATGAAAAGGATTATGGTTTGTTTTTTTTTAATGACAGTACCTGTTTTTATATAAGCATGGTATTTGTCAGAAATATTCACAATTTTACTAAATCATTCTTCTCTACATTATACTTTTAAAACTGATGATGCCTAAAGATGGGATTATTATAAAAATAAAAATCTGTAAAGAAAAGAAAATAGACAAACTTTGACAAGATTTCCCCTTTACGTCTAAGGATCCAACAATACTTAATAAGCTGCTATGCTTTATATTTAAACCTGGCATATGCATGTTATTTCTTAACACAGACTTTACTAAAACTAAAAATATTTAGAAAACAGGTTCTGTGTCTCAATGGATTCAATAAGTGCCTTGTTAAAAAAAACTTCTCTTTTACTATTTTGTGCTCCAGAGAAACCAAGAATCAGGATCATGTCATAAACCTGCTATGTAGCTATGAATTCCTGTAGATTGTTAATACCAGTGACCTGGGGAAATACTGTATATCAGCTAGCACTCCGCGATCATAGGATATTAAGGATGTTAAGTCATCTTAATGTACAGGGGAGTTCATATACAGTCCTCTAATGGGGAGAGTGTAAACCCAGTACATATCTGATTTGGAGAATGGTTGTGCTTGTTTTAATCAATGCACTTTTCTCTGGTCCTTCTACTAGTGAAGGTGAAATGAAGTTATTTATAGAATTAATTGAGACTGTAATAAATTGACACATGTATGTACCATGTAAACAGATTAACATTATTTTTATATTTTTTATTTTATAAAATATAAATTGTCTTTATGTTTAGAAAATACATAGCATATTTTGATTAGTACTGTATTCTTAATAGCAGCAATTAACTAATTTAGCCCTCATGAAAGGTCCAGAGTGACAGCACTTGAAGTAAAAGTTCTTGGTATATCCACCAAATGTAGATATGTCAGCGCAAGCTTTTTGGTACTACTCAGCCACAGTCTTAATTCTGTGTGGGCAAAATAAATCACCAGGCCCACTCCGTCCTTGGCCAGCTGCCGAGATTGCCAAAAATATGTGATCTGTTGGTTACAGCAGGAGACCTATATTCTATTCATGACATGATCACTGACCAGAGAGTGTGCATCTCTTTTAGGACTTTACAGATGCGGAGAAATTATCAACTCTTAAAAGGAAAACATAGAACATTGAATTCAGGGCTTCATAGCAAGTGAAAGATTATGATTTTTAAATATTTTGAGAAATACTATAAGTGCTTTTTTAGTACTTAAGTCTACATATGGTAGTATCTTGGATTCTCAAAAACATGTTTTCAGTTTTTTCCCTCCAAATCCCCCTTGAGATAACTTTTAAGTATTGAAGTATATTGTAATTTTTTACACTTATAATCAAAAGCCCCTGACAAATAATTAACAAATTAATTCAGGTTGACTAATTCAGGTTGATTCATTTATTTAGGCAGTTTGAAACACATATATGAAGATACTTGTCTTTGTCTGACAATATAAATGACTATTATGAGTTTATTCCTTGTGATTTCAGTAATATATAAGGAATACATTTACTTTAAATCCAGTGATTTATAATCAAGTCATTTGTCATTTAGGCTGCAATTCAGAAAAGCATGCTTTTATGTAGAAGTACATGCTTAACTTTAGGCACACCAGTAACCCCACTCTTCTTAAGCAAAGCACATAAACATGTTAACGTTAAGCACATATTTAACTTTGCTGTATTGGGGCACAAACCAGCTTTGGTTGTTCTATATTAGTTATATAAAGTTCTATATTTAAGTTGACTTAAAGTTGACCTTGTTAAGTCAACTTAATAGAGTTGACTTAACTTTACAAGTTTAACTTTACAAGTGTAGACATAGCCTAGGAGCCTGATCCAAATATCACTTTAAAGGGTTCTGGATGTGGTTTTAGGAGTTGAGGAAACTTGAATCTCTCAGTATAGGACCCATAATTAAGGTGTATATCTTTTTTTTTCTTCCTTTGGTTATATATTCATTCAGCTTGTAGAGTAGAACTTCAATTTGTAGGGAAAAAGAACAACCCTTACATAAAGGACCTGGAGCAGTGTGACAGAGAATGTAGGTTGTCAATATTTGTTTCGTAGCAAGTGAAAGCTCGTAAGAGGGATTATAGGGAGAGATTTTTCAAAGGCACAAATGGGAGTCAGGCACCCAATTTCCATTGCTTTTTTTTTTCATAAGGTGTTGGATGCCTACTGGCCCTTTGTTCTTTGAACATAGCCCCTTAAAGAGAAAACAAGTATATTCCTCATTGAGTACCAATACACAAATTGGCACAGTCAGACTGAAAGGTTATGAAACCCTAACACCTATACTAAGCATAATGGATATGTACATCAAAATTCAGTCATCTTGGCTTTTGAAGATCAAAATAACTTGAAATGCAAGATTTGGAGCCAAGAATGTGTGTGATTGTAGGGAGTATATTCTCAGAAAGAGAGGACAATAACATTGTACAGAGAACTGAGATGATTTCATTTTTCCCAGATACTACACTTAATCTGCTAGTACTTTGTGGAACTTCTGTGGAACTCACCCTGTTACAATAATGTTTTTTTAACATCTTTGACATGAACTGAATCATCAGCCAAAGGTTTGGAAAACAGGGCTTGGCACAGTGGTCAGATCATTAAAGTACAGAAAGGAGAGCTGTCTTGTACAGTTGGCCCAGGGGTTCTAAAGGCAAAGTTGACTTTCTAAAAAGATAATATATTTTCCCTCTCTGATTCTGTAATTAAATAGAAAGTACCTTATCCAGTCTATTTTAAGAGTATGTGATGGGGCAGCTGTCCCACACTGGCCCTGAAAGAGTTAAAGAGACCCCGGGCAGAGCAGCCAATCAGGCAGAGAGGCTGTCCCCCCAATCAGGGCTCAGAAACAGGTTGAAAAACTTGCTGCAGTGTCAGACTGGTGGCAGTCTCCCTTGGATGCTGGAGGGACCAGGACGTTGCTGTGCAGGGGTTGTGGTTTCAGCACCTGGGGCAGCTCCCTCTGGGCTGCAGGACTCTGTGGAAAGACTGAGTCGGGGGAGAAAGTCCTGTGGAAAGCCCTGAGAAGGGGAGAAGAGGTCTGAGACTGCTGGGGCTTGGCAGGAGTCAAGGAAGAGATGAAGGTATAGGAAGGGAAGTGGTCCCGGGGACCTTATATATTGATGGGGTTGAACCAATGCCTGAGGTAAGGCATACAGGGCTGGGGCTTGGAAAAGTGGGTGTACCTGGGTCCCTCCCTTTCTTCCCTGGACTGCAGGTGAGTAGTTGAGTACCAAGAGTGGCCCCTGCAGCAAAGAGGGCTCTGCCAGGACTGGGACTTTCCTTGAAAGGAGGATACATGAACTGGGGCCTAGCTGGAGGGCTGGGTTGCTGTGAAAAGGACTCAAAAGAGTGGTGAGCACTGGACACTGGGGGAATGCAACTTGAACTTAATTCCCCAAAGACTGTCACCAGAGGTGCCTGCCAGATGGGCTGAGGAATCTGTGACAGAGCAATTAAAATCTAGATATTTCCTGCAGATATCTTTTTGTTTTATTAACACTTTGTCTATAATTTCAATAATTGTTTAATTTTAAAGAGCCTCAATGAGACATGGGATGGCCTGTGAGAAGTTACCAAAACTAACCTAATGAAAGAAAATCCCTTTAACTTCAAAAGAGAAACAGTTAAAAAGGAAAGATGCCTGGACCTTTATCTCCATTTAGTAATCACAAACAAAAGGGGACAGAGAAAGATGTTCTTTGCCACCATGTGTTTCATAAAGGGCTACAATCAGGAGAATATAAGGGAGAAGCTTAAGGACAAAAAAGGAGATGTGAGCTGATGGTGAAAGTAACAACCATATTTAGCTATGTCTTCAATGATACTTGATACTTGCATAGATTACGTTCAGATGGGGCATTATCAGATACACTTCCCACCTAGGAGAGCAAGATCATAACATTGTAATTGTTAAATAGCTATTTATACTTTCTGATGTAGGCACCTACCACAGGGTCCTATACATTAAACTCCAGTTATATTTGAGTTGCAGTGCGCATGAATGGTTATGGATAGCCATGTTACTTTGATAATAACGAGAGCACATTTTTGTGCTTCGCACTAATAATTAATCTACTTTGATTTTGAAAAATAGTCTGTGAACTCTTCCAATTCTTCTTATAATGTTGCACCAACAGACACATAATACTAAGGCTTGTCCTAGCTACCATTACCTCTGGGATGGCTCTCTCCCTCAGGATTTTCCAAATATAAGATCACATGATAGTTAATTGGCTGTTCTAATTTTCTGCTTGCTTTTCCACTGGTGTTCAGGTGAGGGAGAAGAAAGGAGAGAGCTCCTTGCCTACAACAGAATGTTCATCTTGTACTTTTCTCTGACAAAACACACACAGCCAACATAACATTCTCTGGCACGTGCCCATTAGATATTTTATGAAACCCAGAGTTCACAAGTGATATCATACGCTTGTGTGGAGAACTCTGGTCCAAACAGTGAATTGACTTCTTCAGTAGCATAAAGTATTCCTTCTTATGAATAAGAAGCTTCAAATAATTGTGAAAGAGCAGGGAAATTGCTATCTCTTGACTTCATATAAGCAAAAGCAGATTTTCTATATGTATGATCCAAAAATGGGATGAAATCCTGGGGATAATTATAAGAAAAATATTTGCTCTAAAAAGGATGAGGTGGAGGGTGGGGAGCTGAAGTGGAAATATTTTATTAAATCTCCTAGGTCTTGTCTACATGCCAGAGTTACACCGATGCAACTCACTGGTTTAGCTGAATAGGCACAAGCAGCATCACATTTCAAGACTTGTAACCAACACAACACCATACTACAGCAATGATTTAATCATGACAGCATATGGGTGGCTATGTGAGAGTCCTTTTTGTTACTTTCAGGCGCACTGGCAATTTTTCTGGCATATTATGGAATACCTACCAGCATCCGAGGGATTCTGAGAGCAGAGGTCAAGCACCCCTCATTTGTTGGAATTCAGTTAGTGCCCATGCAATTTCTGAGCTGCAGAACTCTTGTCCATTACCATGAAGAGGCTGCAGCACTGCTTCTGATGTGCTGACTGGAGAAAGCTGCAGGTGGAGGGAGTTGTCAGAGGAGAAATCATCCTTTGATGCCACTCAGCCATTCCTGTTGGATTTATTTTTAGAGCAGCTGCACTCAGCAAAGGGCACCCTTTAGGGGCAAGCCAATAAGCACTGAATGATGGGACTGGATCTTTATGGAGACCTGGTATGACCAGAAGTTGCTCCAAACTTCAGATTGTGAAAGATCACATTTCTGGTATTGCGTGTCAAGCTTGCCTTAACCCAGCAGTGCCAGAACTCCAAAATGTGGGGCACAGTTTGAGTTTTTGGAGCTTATTGCTATGTGCAGTGAATACCTTTAATGTACTAATAATGCTAAAAAATAGTAAAAGATTCTGAAAATCTAAGAAGCCAGATATACTGTGCGCATGATTCTTGGGCCCAGCAGAGCTCCGCATAACTTGAGGTGAGGTCAATGTTTGTAGCACCTTTGTGGTTCCTCAGTTCTGGATCTGGCAGAGTACTGGATTGGCTCTTGGAGTAAGTTAGAGCAGCTTCAGGGTTGCTCTTATTTATGCCCAGCTGCTGTGTCCCAAAGGCTCTTCTGGTAACATGGAATGGCTAGAAAATAGCTTCAGTCATATTTCCTTGCTTCATGCCTTTCCCCCTGTGATGGCTGCAAGGGGGGTGTTACAGAGCATGTCTGCTCTCTAGAGATTTCCTCTATGCACAGTGAATTTCCACTTGGTGAGACCTGCTGGGTATGCAGCCCCTTTGCACCACTGGAGCAATGCAAAGAGAGCACAGTGGAATGCAGAACTGGGCCCTCTGAAAGACTTGGAATTGCACTTTCCTGTGATGTAATAAGCACTAATTTACAACCCCAAATCTTGGGTTGATAGGCTTGGGCTAGAGGAGACATGTTAATATCAGTCAGTTTGATTTTGTGGTGTTTTTATGCTTTCCCATCTGGCAGGTTTCATTAACAGCATTTGGTAAAGAAGTATTACTAAATGCTAGAAATGAACTTTAACAAAATTTAAAGGGAATTGCCCCAACCCCCAACCCCAAAGGTAATATAAACAAAAATCTTATGGTGGCAGCCTATGTGATCTAGCCCTGACAAAATTGTTATCAGGGGACTCCTTGGTAGATGAAGTCCCAGATAATGGTCTAATTATATTTTATAGCTAAGCATTGAGGGGCTAAAAGCTGATACTAGAAAATTTAGATTCATCTGCAGAGACTCTATATCATTCCTAAGTAATTTATAGATTTTAAGTTCAGAAGGGATCATTATGATTATCTAATCAGATCTCCTGCATAACACAGGACATAAATTTTACTCAGATTCGCATGCCTAGTCCTATATGAACTAGACCAGTGGTTCCCAACCTTTTTGGCTCGAGGACCACAAATATAATTTTTAGAACCCTGAGGGGCCACCAGTCTATTTAATTAAATTTTAATTAAAATTAAACTAATTTAATTAAATTTTAATTAAAATTAACTAAAATTGGTTAATTAAATTTAAATAAAATTTGAATTAAATAGACTAGCGGCCCTTCAGGGTTGTAAAAGTTATATTTGTGGCCCTCGAGCCAAAAATATATTTGAAAAAAATTTGAAAAAAATTGAAAGATTTTCTTTTCTTTTCTTTTCTTTTCTTTTCTTTTCTTTAAAAGGGGGATGGGATGGTGCTGGAGGTCCAGGAACAGGGCCAGTTTGTGGGCAGGTGTTTGGGCCACAGCAATAGGGGGGCCCACACTCTCCCTCTTCCCCGCCCCCCCCCCCCCCACCGTGGCCATGCCAGCCCATGGCTGTGGCCCTGGCGCACCATCACACCGTGCTCCCTGTGGCCACTCCCAGCACCCAGCACGCCTCGCCTCCCGCTCCCAGCCATGCCATGCCTTGCCGGCCTGCGCCGCTCCTACCTAGCACACCCTCAACCATGCCGGCAGCCCCTGGAGCCCTGGCCGGGATGGGAGAGGAGGTGGGCGGTTGTGGCCCGGCTCCCAGCCAGTGGCTGGACAGCGCGGGCCATTTTAAAAAGCCCTGCGGGCGACTTTTGGCCTGTGGGCCAGGGGTTGAGAACCCCTGAACTAGACTATATCTTTTAGAAAACTCTCCAATCTTGACTTAAAGATTTCAAATTATGGAGAATTCACCACATTCCTTGGTCATTTTTTCCAGTGATGAATTACCTCCAATGTTAAGAATCTGCATATTATTTCTTTTTTGAATTTTGCTGACTTTAGCTTCCAGCCACTGGATCTTATAGTGACTTTGTGGTAGGTCAGTGTTTTTCAGCTTTTCCATATTGAGATCTCCCTAGAACACCTTCCCATCTAGCTAGGATGTAGTTACCCATCCCACCCAAGTATCATGTTACACCTTTTAGCCACAGCATCACATTGGAAGCTCATGTTCACTTAGTTATATACCATGATCCCCCATGTCCTTTTAAGAATCTTACTTTTCAGAAGACAGTCCCTCCATCATGTAAGTTTGGCCTACATGCTTTGTTTCTAGATAAATAATCTTACATTTGGCTGTATTTAAACATGTTGTGGATGGCTCTCAGGAGACAAGCAATCCATGTTGCTCTGTATCAGTGACCTACCCACATCTTTATTTACCACTTCATCAATCTTTGTATCAACTGCCAAATTTATCAGCAACGATTTTGTATTTTTTTGAAGATTGGTAAAAATATTCAATACTGCTGGGCCGAGAACCAGGGTTCTGCTAGAAATGCCCCCATTCACTGGAGAATCACCATTAATGTATCAGTTAGCCATTTTTTAATCCGTTTAATAATGTGTCCATATTGATCTTGAATAGTGCGAGTTTTTCAGACAATGCTATATGGTACTAGATAGAATTTTTTACAGAAGTCCAAGTATATTATATCAGTGCAGTTATTCCTATATGTGATATCAGGTTCCTTTAAGAAGACCTATTATTCATGAAACTATGTGGATTGTTTTTAATCAATAGACTCATTGCTTGGAGCAGTCCCTTGCATTTTTACCAAGTTGGCTAAAGTACCAAACACTGTGAGCCTAATTCATCATTGCCCTGCAGCCCCTTTGTAGTATTGTAGCTCTACTTGTCATATCATTTCCCTCACAAAATTGTAACTCTCCATTGTTTTTAGACACGGGATATTGGCCTTACTCTTCTCTGTTTTCTCCCAGATCATTCACCATTATAATCTTTCCGTTGGTTAGTGCAGATTTCGGTTTCCATGTTCTTCTACAACTTCACTGATCTACAGAATCCCATAAAGGAGTGTGTACAAACTAACCCTTTGTAAACATGTTGCATCCTTCTCCCTTAGGGAAATGTTGTAAGAGGCTCCTTTTGGGATGTTAATTAACTTCCTTTCCACTGCTTACTGTAGCTGCTCAAGCAGACAGTTTAGTTTTTGCCTAGTAAAGAGATTGAGTGGATATTTTTCTTTACAATTTCCACTCTATATGAAATGTGACTTTGTCAGATTAAAACTCAAGTCACAAAACGTGTAACTAATTTGTATATTTTTAAAACATTGTCAGTTTCAGTATATGTACTCACATGTGCTTTCAATGTTACCAGTGAAAAATGTATTAAAAATACACAGATATCCACAGAAATATCAATATTCAGAACTGCTATAGGGCCTTCCATCATAGGAGCATACAGTGCTCGAGAAACACTAATAATTTCAATCTCACAAGACCCCTGTGAGTCTTTGGAAATATCAACATCTCTATTTTACAGAAAAGTTAACTGAGGAAGAGTGACTAACTCTTGCTCTTTCTCTCCCCTCAACCAGAGAATTTTAAGTGGGAATCAGTTGCACGGTGCAGAGGAGGGGGAGGGCCTGGACTGACCCAGGGAGGTTAACTTGCCCAAAATCACACAGGAAGTAAATAGTACATCCAGGGATAATGTACAAATAGCTTGATGCCCTGTTCTGTGCTTTAACAACCTCTGATTATACAATGTTCCTTCACCACTTAGAATTGTTGCATTTTACTACTTCACCAGTAGTAGCAAGAAGGGAGCAAGGAACCATCAGAGAGGGCCTAAGGACTGTAGCAAAACACGCAGGATAGTGACTGATAGATGTCCAGAATGATAGTTACACTTATACCCAGCTGTCATAGTTCCCACTGTCCCTCACTGTTTTCTCCCCTCCAGCCCAGCTTTGCATGTGTGTTGTGAATAGTTGTTAAAAGACAAACAGTGAAGAATAAACAATCTTTATTTGTCTCTTGCACAGCGTGGTCATATCTTATATCAGTATTTCCCAAACTGTGTTCCGCATGATGTGAATAGGTGTTCCATGAAAAAAAATGATATTTTGATAAGTGATATTTTTCCTTCTAACTCTTTTAAATCAACTTTTGAGCAATACATGAGGCCATTTTTCAGTATGAAACCACTGCCTCCCAGCCCTGCCCTGGACCAGCATGTATGTGTTCCGTCAATATATTCCAAGCCCAAAAGTGTTGTGTGGCCAAATTAGTTGGGAAATGCTGCCGTATATTGATACACAGTGCAACCTGGACAGTAATCATAGCATGCCACTGTGCTGTTTATAAAGACACTTTGGCAGTGCTCATTGTCTAAATAATTCCTCAAGGTTTCCCTGATTCAAATGGCCCCTGTTGTGCCCCTCTCATAACCCTGACGTCTGGTTGTTCATATTCAGCCACAAGGTGATCTGCCTCTGCACTCCTCACAGGGTGAAACTTTTCACCCCTAACTTCCACACAGAGTTCCACGAAGGTAGCTTTGCACATTGAAAAGTTCTGCAGCCATTGCTCACCATCCCAGACCAGCAAAACGACATGATCCCATCACTCAGTGCTTATTTCACACACCCAAAAGCAGCGCTGCACGGTGTACAGACACTATATGAATACAAACAGTAATCTGGCATTGTTTTTTTACATGGCACACAGCTGGTCAGGTACCTTGGATCCAGTTCTGATTAGGAGCTCATGATATACTTTATGAGCAGCCTTGCTGTGTTCAGATCACTGACAACAACAGTGGAGAGCAGTGCAGGATCCATCCTTTCAGACGGAGTTGGTGGGTGCTCAGGAAACTGGGGCCATTAAAAAATTCTAGGAAATGCAGTCGAAACTTTTGGAATGACAAGACGGAAATCATTGCATCATGGGATGTTGAGCCCACACCTCTGAGGCACTGCAGTCCTCTCTACCTTCCAGCAACTCCTAGCTGCACAAGGTGGCAAGTTGCACAGAAGGATAGCTTCTTACAGTGCAATGCTTGAACACCAACTGTAGATGCGCTTCAGCAACACAATGAGTGCTGTGTGGACAGGCACAAGTGTTGTAATTACAGACATTTTGATCATCACTGTAACTTGTGTTAACACTTTCTAGTGTAGGCAAGGCCTTAAGAGCAACATGGTATTATCAGTAGGCAGGGCCGTCCCGTGGGGGGAGCGGGGCCCAGAGCCAATTGGCCAAAGCGGGGCCCCGCCCCCCACGCTGGAGGGGAACGTGGCGGGCCAACTGGGCTGGGAGGCTGAGGCTGCCTGTTGGGGCGCAGGGGGAGCCGGCCCCAGCCCCGGCCCTGGGCTGGGAGGCTGCCTGCGGAGGGACCCGGCCCTGGCCCTGGCCCTGGTCCTGCTGAGGCCGCCTGCGGGGAGAGGGGGAGAGCTGGAGCTGGCTCCAGTCCCGGCCCCGGAGGCCGCCTGCGGGGGGGAAAGCCGGCTATATGGGGGAGGCTGGCCCAGAGACCGGACCCCACAACCTCCGCCCTAGGCCTGCCTGCTCTGTCCTGGGAGCAGGGAGGGCCGGCTCAGGGGCCAGGCATAGCCCTCTTAGCCCGCCCCACCGGTGGGAGGAGGGGCTGCGGCGTGCGCAGGCCCCGCACTGCCCCGCTGAGAGTGGGACAGTGCAGGGCTCACATAACCGCGGGGCCCGGGGCGATTGCCCCGTTCCCTCCCCCCCCCCAGGGACAGCCCTGTCAGTAAGAGACACAGAAATGCCACTTATAATTAAGAACAAATGCATTCACAATCTCTTGCCTTAAACTTCTAAATTGCTTAACTGAAGTAAATCAGTATAGTATCTTTTTATATCAAAGTCTAGCAACTAAAAACTTGTTTGAAACTATTGCATGTTATTCATCTATCACAAGATACTAGATGGAGGGGTTCTTTATAGCTCAGGCAGAGTTTAATAATTAACATATATATTTTAGGCATAGAATCATTAATTAATTTTTACTGTAGCCTATGCTGATAGAAATGACTTTTATGACTACAGCAAAAATATTACTTTGTATGAAATAAGACTCTGACAGCGTCTTATGTTATCTGTGAACCTAGAGCCTTATTACTCAATATACAATCCATAGGCCACTAGTGGCTTGCAGCATGTTTTTTGCAGCTTTCACTCTGATCCTGCTGTACTCTACTGATTTCATTTTAGAGATGAAAAAGTCTGTGGCCAGTCATTCATAGATTTTAGGGCTAGAAGGGACATCTAATCTGACCTTCTGTGTAACACAGGATAAATGAAATAGATTGAGTTTCCTTATTCTCTCATTCTATGCTAAATTTTTGAGATCTTGAACCATTCTTGCAGATTTTTTTCTGAATCTTTTCCAGTTTGTCAGCATTGTCTTTGAAGTATGGGTGTCAAAACTGGATATACTATGTCAGAAATGTTCTTACTAATGCCAGTTACAAAGGTAATACCACCTTTTTACTTTAAGACTGTTGGCAGCAGGGAGGATATGAGCTAGACCCTTGCACCGCCTGTTAGGAGGCAACAGAAGCTATGTGTGCAGCAAAAACAGATTCTTCTGCTTTCTTCAGATGAAGCTCTCTGGCCTACAAGCAAGTCCAAATGCGCTGGGTAGCAGTGTGGAAAGTAACCTTAGAGGAGTGTTGCACCAGCTGACAGCTGCTTCTTAGTTGAACAGCTGTCTACCGAAAAGCTGAGATGCATACAGAGCAGAGCTGTGCAGGAGTGGCTTAATTTCGGTAGTGACTCCTCTCTTGGCATGGGAGGAAGATTTGTCTTGGTGTGACAGGCGGAGTTACCATAAAAATAAATCATATGACAGTCAAATAGATAATAAGGATTTCAAAGGTCTTGTGTGTATGCCATACCCTGATTAAAATAAGCAATTAACAGTGGAACTCAGAGATACAAAGGGGGTGAATGGTAATCAGGGGAGAGTGAATAACTGATTTTTTTCGGTTTAGTGGCTAAACCAGGAAAACAAATAATTTCAGGTCAACCCAAATGAAGATTGGTTCACTAAAACAAAGAAACAAAAGAAATATTTCCCTTTGAAAGAATTGTTTAGTTTGATCCAAAATAAAATGTTTCACTTTGATTTTGGGTGATTTTTAAAAACCTTTTCTGGTTCTTTTCTTTATTTTGGTTAAACCTAGCTAAATTTTTAGATGAAATGTCTTTTGGAAATGAAAATTCAAAATGTTTCATGTAGGAAAATGTTGAAACTTTTGACTTATTTAGATTTTTTCCCATTTTTTCAGCTGAAACATTTTGCTGACTTTGATCCAAATTCCCAAACAGTTCCAATTGATGAAAAACTGATTTTTTTTGGCAAATATATTATTTGTCCAAATATTTTGCTCAGCTTCAGTGAGAATCTACTTTAAAAAAAGCTAATGCATCAGTATAGGATGGGAACATCCCTATAAATGTTAACGGACTGTCCTCGAGAGGAGAAACTATTTTGTGGGAGGCATGAAGTGACATATAGCTTCAGTTTAAATATATAATCAAATTGTGACATGAGCTAATGACTTCTAACCTGCTCTGTGTCTCAGAAATACAAATGAAGGGGTCCAGAACTCAATTTAAAATCCCATAAATACAAGAGAACAGTAAACTTATCTCCCTTTGCCTTTAGAATGCACCAGACAACAACAAATGACAAAAATGAAAAATAAGAATCTCACAGAAGGTCTGCCTCCAAGTTATTTGTCCATTTCCTTTCTGAAAATGACTCTGTTCTGAGACTGAAGATAGAAGAGGAATATGTGTGTGCTTGTGACATCACACAAAGAAAAAGCCAACAGAGACCAGCACTCCATTCTTCCCTGAGGCTGGAAAATAGCATCAGCAAAATTTAGTTATTATAACTGCCCTAAAGAAATATAAGTAAATTGTTTGCTCAAACCACTTAAAAATGTTGGGGAATATTGATTCAAAACTGAATAACCTAATTAGTCTTCAGCTGAAATTTATTTGAAAATTAGCACCATTCCAAAAATTAACAAAATTGACTTTCAGATTTGAGAAGTATATTTGGGAAGCACATAGAGTGAATGATTATTGGGTTGGGATTTGGCAGTTACTCATGACTATAGAAAAAACTTCTATGGAGATGGGTACAGCAAATTCAATTAAGAAAATTCTCTTGAAATGTGTGACATAAGGTAAAACGTATGCTTTATAGATGTCAAATCCATAATGAGCAAATTGTGTTATTGTTGATGTGCAAATCCTATGTGTTCAACTACATGGATGGCATGTTTGGCTAGACAAACGGAGTTTGGAGGCACTTTTAAAGACTAAAAAATTTATTGAGATGATTAGTCTCTAAAAGTACCAGCAGACTCCTTGTTTGTTTTGCTGAACTAGACCAACACAGCTACCCCTTTGGAACATGTTTGGCTAGGTTAAAGTTTTGGACATCAATTTTGACACACAGATTATGGGATTAATTTTAACAGCAAAAGTGTAGATCTGAAACAGGGAAGTAAATTCTGGTTAGGTAGCTAAATATTTCTGCATGGAAAAATTATGGAAGTTGATAAGTATGTCAGAATAAAACTACTGAAACTAGTCAATTCTGGAAAAGAAGGAAATAATTAAAGTGAAATTACAGCCAGAAAAGTGGCTCTGAATCCCCAGATTGTCTCCCATTGCATATTCAAAGTCATATATGCTTACATTAATGATTTTTTTTGGCTACCTCTTACTCCTGTTAGCAACTGCAGAGATTCTTTTCTGACTAATGCACTGTTAACAGAATGTTAACTAAGATCCAATTGTGGAATCTTTATTCATGGTGATGATGAATGAGAGGGAAAGAACATAGTTTGCAGGGGTTGGGGAGTGGGTGGGGCAGAATATACCACCACCTTCTTTTGCCTGCAAAATGATTAAATGTGATATAGAGAAACAATAAATATGGGAATTCCATGATACCATTTTTACAGGCACTTATCAGAGAAGAACTTCTCTTTAAGGAAAAGAGGCAAGTGAAGGTGAGCTCTCAGAATTTTTATTGGATTTTTTTCAGTACAGTGCATTACAATGCTACTTAGTGAAAGTCTGAGTTACACTTGCTGAAACAGTTTTCAGTACCATTGCTGAAAACCATTTTCAGAATTTTTGTTTTGTGGGGTTTTTTATTTTATTTTGTTTTTTTTTAGTGGAGACATGTTTTTAATGAATAGCAACAAGGATTTGAAAAAGAAAATAGAAAGGAATCACGATTTGTTCTCCCAATACATGGGTACACTATAAGATTGACACTGGGCAATTTTAATCTATTGAACAGACACATTACCTGCTATGAATTTCAAGCTATATGGGCCAGAGTGAAAACAGCAGCACTTATCTTTTAAGTTCTAGATGATTGGGAACAAGGTGCCTCAATGTCATTGTATATTTCTTTCTTAAATTGAAGGTGGTTATTAAGGAAAACAACTAAGACTACAGACACAGACTTCCACCGAGCCTCAAATTCCAGACTTATTCATCTTGTTTACAAGGCATCATATCACATCCCTGGGACAAGAATATGAGTTTAGGTAAAGTTCTCAGGAAGGTGTGGTGCACACAGTGCACCAAATGAAAATTAGCCCTGAGAGCCGTTGTGAGTCGGATCCCCCTATAGTTCACAATTCCTCCCCTGCTTGCTTTGTGCTAGATTTGGGTCCAACTCTATGCAGCCATGAAAAGGCATACAGAAGAGTAAATCCCTCCACATCCCTGCCCCACATATTCCCCTACACAGCTTCACTGCATCAGGATTGTAGGAAAGTGTGATGGAAGAGATCACGGACTGCACACTTAATATTTCCCATTGATCCCATGCCTGAGTCTGGGTATGAGTGAAGAGGAGTAAGAAATAGGTGGGCTCTGCTCTTCCCTGCACAGGTCAGGACAGGAGGGTTGGTACAAGGGTCAATAAGAAGTAATTGGCCACTTGTCAGCCCCAGCAGTAGACTGAAACACAGATCCTTCCTAGCCTCCTCTTGGATCTGTACAATAATGTCTTACTCCTTTACTCAGGGTTAGGTGCTAAAATGCTCTCTAGCTTTTTATCATTTTCAAAGGAGATATGTAAAAATTTTAACATAATTTAATTTAAAGCATATTCCATATATTGCATCACACAATGTACAGAAAGCAATTAATAAAAATTAGGAAGTTGATAGAGATGATTTGGAATTTTTTGATGGTTTTTTTTTTGTCAGAAAATGACAGTTTATTCAACCCAAAACTTTTCATGGGAGAAGGTTGGGTTAGAGGGATTTCTTGACTTGAATTTTCTTTTTTTGAAAAAAGGTTTGAAATTATGAAAATGTTTTGTCTCAACATTTTCAAACAGAAAAAGTCTGGTTTTCTCATTCAGCATTACTTTTCGTTTAGAAATTTAATCTAATTACTGTAATTTTTAACAATTAAAAATAGTTAAAGTTACCCAAAGAAACATTTTGATATGCCCAGCCTAAATTTTTATTTTATTTTATTTTTGGTTACTACAAATTTTCAGTACTTTGATTTTTGTTGTTGTTGTCCTAACTTGGAATGGACATTTTTTAAAAAATCTCCAAACATTTTCACAGGTTGGCAAAAAAAAATTTCCATCAAGATCTAGTTATAATTAAAGTTCCAAAAGGGGTAGCCATGTTAGTCTAGGTCAGCCAAACAAACAAGGAGTCCTGTGGCACTTTCAAAGACTAACAAATTTATTTATCGCATGAGATTTTGTTGGAGAAAACCCCACTTTGTCAGACGCTTTCAGGAGGGGAACTTACAGAATGGAAGGAAATTAAATGCAGGAAAATGTATGACACAGGATCAGGTCAGGCTGTAACAACAAGTCAGAATAGGTGTTGGGATTCAAACACTGGGGGACAGTATATAGAGGAAGGTGAGGTCAAATCACTTGTAATGAGAATAAAATCCGTAGACCCTGTTTAATCCTGAGTCAACAGAGTTGACTTTGCATATAAGTTCCAATTCTGCAGTTTCTCTTTGAAGTTATTTGTTTGAGCACCGCTATTAACAATTCATCAATGAAGTGAGCAGGGAGATTGAAGTGTTCCCCTATTGGTTTTTGAATGTTGTGATTTCTGATGTCAGATTTGTGTCCATTTATTCTTTTGTGCAGAGACTGTCCTGTTTGTCCAATATATAAGGCAGAGGGGCATTTCCGGCACATGATGGCATAAACCACATTGGTGGACGAGCTGGTGAATGAGCCCTTGATGGAGTAACTGGCTTGATTAGGTCCTTTGATGGTGTCTTTTGTGTAGATATGTGGGCAAACTTGGCAACGTGATCGGTTGAGGGAATATGTTCCTGCTTTAAAGTTTCAGTTGTTTGGTCTGTAGTTGTTGGTGAGTATTTGTTTAAGGTTGGGGGGTTGTCTGTAAGCAAGGAGAGGGCAGGGGGTTGTCTGTAGGTGAGGAGCGGTCTGTCTCCCAAAGCTTAAGAGAGTGAGGGATCGTTGTGTTGTATAGGTTGTAGATCCTTGATGATGTGCCATAGAGGTCTGACTTGGGGGTTGTAAGTGATGACCAGTGGCATTCTGTTCTTTCGTGGGCTTCTCCTGTAGTAGTTGACTTCTGGGTACTTGTCTGGCTCTGTCAATCTATTTCTTCATTTTCATGGGTGGATACTGTAGTTTTTATAATGCCTAATAGAGATCCTGAAGGTGTCTGTCTCTCTCTGAAGGATTGGAGCAAATGTGGTTGTATCTTAGGGCTTGACTATAGACAATGGATCGTGTGGTATGTCTTGGATGAAAGCTTGAGGGATGTAGGGATTACCCTATAAACTTTCCTGAGATAAAAAGGTATAATTACCTCAGGGTTCGTAGTAGACTCATAGACTTTAAGGTCAGAAGGGAACAGTATTATCATCTAGTCTGATCTCCTGCAAAATGCAGGCCTCAAGACCTCACCCACCTACTCCTGCAATAGGCCACCGACCTATGACTGAGTTATTTACCTCCTTAAATCATGATTTAAGGACTTCAAGATACAGAGAATTCACCGGTAGGTGAACCATGCCCTGTGCTACAGAGGAAGGCAAAAAACCACCAGAGCCCAGGCCAATCAGCCTTGGGGGAGAATTCCTTCCCAACCCGAAATATGGCGATCAGTTAAACCCTGAGCACGTGGGCAAGTCTCAACAGGCACTTACCCAAGAAACAATTCTCTGTAATAACTCAGAACCCACCCCATGTACTCTCCCCTCTTAGGCCACTTGTAAATCCACCACACATAGCCAAATATCAGTCAATTTCCAAAATAGGGTAATCATACTATCCTCTCCATAAATTTATCAAGCTCAGTTTTGAAAGCAGTTATGGTTTTTGCCCCCACAACTCACCTTGGAAGGCTATTCCAGAACTTTATTCCTCTAATGGTTAGAAACTTGCGTCTAATTTCAAGCCTAAATTTCTTGATGGACAGTTTATAACCATTTGTTCTGGTGTCCACATTGGTGCTGTACTCAAATAATTCCTCTCCCTCTCTGATGTTAATCCCTCTGATATATTTATAGAGAGCAATCATATGCCCCCTCAGCCTTCTTTTAGTTAGGCTAACAAGCCAAGCTTCTTGAGTCTCCACTCATAGGGCAGTTTTTCCACTCCACAGACCATCCTTGTAGCCCTTTTCTGCACCTGTTCCAATTTGAATTCATCCTTTTTAAACACGGGGGACCAGAATTGCACACAATATCCCAGATGGGGTCTCACCAGTGCCTTGTACAGCGGCACTAACACCTTCCTATCTCTACTTGAAATACCTCTCCTGATACATCCTAGAACCGCATTAGCTTTCTTCATGGCCACATCACATTGGCGGCTCACAGTCATCTATGATCAACCAATACTCCCAGATCCTTCTCCTCCTCAGTCCGTTCCAACTGATGCGTCCCCAGTTTATAGGAAAAATGCTTGTTATTTGTTCCTAAATGAATGACCTTGCACTTCCCATTATTGAATTTCATCCTATTCCTGATACTCCAGTTTACAAGGTCATCCAGATCTTTCTGTATGGTATCCTGATCCTTCTCTGTATTGGCAATACCTCCCAACTTGGTGTCATCCGCAAACTTTATTAGCACATTCCTGCTTTTTGTGCCAAGGTCAGTAACAAAAAGGTTGAACAAGATCGGTCCCAAGACAGATCTCTGAGGGACTCCACTGGTAACCTCCCTCCAGCTTGACAGTTCACCCTTCAGTATGACCCGCTGTAGTCTCCCTTTTAACCAGTTCCTTACCCACCTTACTATATTCATATTAATCCCCATCTTCTGTAACTTAACTAACAACTCCCTGTGTGGAACTGTATTAGACGCCTTGCTGAAATCTGAGTAAATTATGTCCACCACATTCCCTTTATCTAAAAAATCTGTTATCCTTTCAAAAAAGGAGATCAAGTTGGTCTGGCATGATCTCCCTTTTGTAAAGCCATGTTGTATTTTATCACAGTTACCGTTATCCTCTATAGCCTTAAGTACTTTCACCTTCAAAATTTTCTCCAAGACTATTCTCCAATATGTAGTATTACACAAACTTCTTTATATTTATTATGGAGTGTTCCTTAAGACCACTTCAAATACCAAGATAAAATTATTTAGATATTTAAGATATTATCCAAAGCGATCATCATTCTTTATGGGTAAGAAGGCCAAATTTGCAATCCTTGTACACTCAAAATTCCTGTTGACTTTAACAGAAGCTTTGGGTGTGCAGGGAGAGTAGAATCAAGATGTGCAACTGTGATTGAGCTTTTTTATTCCTTTCTGGAAGTGTGTAAGATATTACCAACATGCAAGAGTGAATAGTCTATGTTTGGTTCATGTAATGTAAATTGAAACAATGATTGATAGCTAAATTATACAAAATAAAATAAACTGAATCAGTATTACATACTTGAGAGTATGCAGAGCCTGAAAATAAGATTTCAACATGCTAGCATTTTGATCAACTAATAGAATATCAGATTGTAAAAGAACGCCTATACTAGTTTGTTTATAGATTTGTCAACTATGGATGATTTTTTCTGCTAGAGAAATATCTAAAATGACACATGTTTAAAATTAGACTTGGCAGAACAATTTGCCTAGAGATAATTCTTGCGAAGTATTGATTTACGCTACTGCTGTGAGCAGGATTACTGTCCAAATTGGAACAGCCAGCCTTAGAGAGCTCTTTATCCTTTAATAGCAATTAGCTCCTTTCTCAGAGGGGCACAACTGACCAAGGCAAAAGAGAGCTGCAAAACGCCTGGCAGAGAGAGAGAAAAGCAGAGGCCTGTTCTCTCTAGGGATGAATGATCCAAGGGGAGACAGGAAGATAGAGAGAGCAACTAGGAAAGATGATTTCCTGGAAATGGAGGAGGGAGATTCTGGTAATTTACGTGCTGCTAATAATCACGTGTTCTGAACAACAGGATCGTACCCAACTATCTATTTTTGGACTCTTACCAGTCAGTTGCATAACAGGCCAGAGAAACCTAACGGCAGGGGTTTTACCTGCTATTCATTTAGCCTTGGAACATTTATACAGACATTCATGGATTTTGAGGAACTATGAACTCCAAGTAACATTCAAGGATTCTCAGGTAAATATATGTGGTAATATTTACAGGGTTTTATATTAAATAGCATGTGATCACACACTTTTAAGCTCTCCACTGGATTCTCAATCCCCCAGGTGTTGGGAATTCACATGTAAAGCAAGGCAGTTTCAGTCCTTGATAAATGTGTTTGGGTTTTGTTTTTCTTTTCTCCAGTACTATTTGGCTCTCTGCCTGAGCTTGGCCTGTTGGATGGAAGCTAGAGTCTCTGCCTCTCCTCCCCTGAGTTAGCAGCATTACATTAGCAAGTTGGGTAAGGTGTACATCCAGGGCTTCACTCAGCAGCACTTCTCCTACTGGTTACAGTACCTGGAGGGTCTTCCCTCCCATTCTCAGTCATGAGGCTTGCTGAGTAGTCCTTTGCTTTTCTGCTTCCTCAGATCAACTCCATGTTGCCTGTGAGTTGCTATGGGAAAAGTGACTGCTAGAGGAGGAGGAAGATGTGCTGTGTGTGGACCAGTCAGTGCATGAGGCCTTGTTGGGTAGGGACTAGCTTGCTAGACCAAAGGACGGGGGTGGAAGGATGTACAAGGGCTGGAGGTTCAGAGAAGATAGGTGTAAAGAAGTTTGAAGGGAGATCTGTAGTTGTAATACTTCAAAATTGGATTCATCCAAAATTTTTGAATCTCCTCTCTCATTTGCAAGATCATGAAAGCTGGCAAAAGAGAGATCCCTCTATGCAGACAAAAGGGAAATTAAAACACTGATTTATATTGAAAGTTAAATATTACAATCTGAGTCTAAATATAGTAAGAACATTTTCTAGTAAATGAAAGATACTCTTTCACACTTTGTAGTCTGTTGGTTTAGGGCAGTGGCAAGGGATGTGGGAAAACAGGTTCAAGTCTCTTCTCTGTGTGATATAGTGTAATATGGGATGGAAAAAATGCTCCAAATCAAGAAAATAGGAACTTTAAAATGGAATCACACTAGCCACATATATCTCCTTTGTGAATAGAAAAGCTCCAGTTTCAATCAGAAAATGAACATTTTGACAGAATTCCATTTTTGAAAAAAAAATGTTCAAAAGGTTTTGGTTTCATTCTAATATAGCTATAATATATTTCATTCTAATATACTTCTTTCTAAAGTTGCTAGAAAACAGAACTATCAATTTTATCAGCTCTACCTGACTCCATGACACACATTCTGTGGTGCTGTGAGACCATTTGGCACCACCCTATCAACCAATGCTAGCTCTATAAATGGTGCAGCCCGCCACACCACGATCATTCTGGTGTAAAAGGGATTCTTCAGTGGCATAGAGATTGGTAGGAAATGGATTCTCAATCCCTTTAGTGTTGCGACACAATTGGGGCCCTCCCAACTGTGTGTGACACAGGGACACCCCTCTCCTGCACAGACCACCACCACCGAGGCTCCCTGTCACTGCCAGCACTTTTGGCGGTGGCACAAATTAAAGTAACCACCACCACTGGAAAAAAACAAACCCTATCTCTGTAGGTAATTTCAGCAGTGGCAGGCTTGAGGAGTATCCTCTGCCACTGCAAAAAAACAACCGCCATGAACAATTTTGGTGGCAGCTCTTTGATGAGTGACCTCGCTGCCGCAGAAAGCGCTGTCAGCAGCTCTTAAAGGGCCAGGAGCCTGCCACTGCAGCTTTCCTTGCTGCTGAAAGATCTCTCAAGGGTTTCTTTTGGCAACGGGTGGGGGAGTTTCAGCAGGAGGATGATTTGCTGCAACACACTCAGCTGCTGTGCCGTGACACGCTTTAGTGTCACAACACAGTGGTTGAGAACAGCTGGTGTAGAATCTCTTACACCCTCACTTCCTCTCCCGCTCTTCCTTCTGCCAGCAATGGGGGAGTGGGTAGCAGGAAAAGGAATATTGATACAGCTTCTGTATGTCTCACTGATCCATGGATGCTATACTGCTTCTCAGGTTTGTTGGCAGTCAACGTAAGTAAGAGTAAGTCCTCTGATTTATGCTCCTCTGATTTATGCTAGTGGTCAAGACAGAGGACTGGCCATGCACACAGTCAGCCCAGGATTGGGAGAGTGCAAAGGTCACCTGAACTATATTGTGTGCTCCTGGGCAAAAGCTGTGATTCCCGGTCTATATGTCAAGTGATCTATAAGGCACATAACAAATATTTGATAGATCAACTAACTTTCTTTTATTTATATATAATGCTATCTGTCAGCTCTTGTTTCTGTCAGCTCTCGTTTATATTGTGAAACTATTGTAATAGAAAAAAAATTCTTCATGTCTGTCAAACCAGAACCTAGCACTGAAATTGATGCTGAAGAGTTGTGCAGTTATCACTAAAGCCTTGAGCCTCTGGGGGGGGGGGGGGGGTGGCAAATTGCTATATCTTGGTAGAATCCCAGTCAAGCCAGTTGAGTACTAACCAGTTCAATAGTGCAGTGAAGTGCAACAGTCCACCCTAATGCAGTCACGTTCAAAACTGGGACATAACTGATTTAATATTTTCTATTCTAAAAGTCATAGGCTGAAAAACTAATAACAACATGGTAAAATACATTTCTACCATTCAATGTACTGTTTATTTCTGAGAAGTCCATCATTTATCAAATCAAACAAATATTTGCTTATTTATCGCTTTCCAAATATAATAATATATAATATAAATCTTATTAAAGATTAGGCAGAATGTGTCATACTAATAGTGACGATACTGTATTTGTGATGAAAGAGTGTCAAGGTTTCAAAAGATTATTACTGAGAGAATTTCTCATGTAATAGAAACTATCTATTTGGTTCACCAGCATGATAGTGTAATTTTCAATTGCTTAGTTTAAAACTAACATGATTCCTTATGCTACAAAAGTGTCTCATATTTTTGCCATGTATTTGTCATAACAGAACTTTATCAATTCTGTACACATTCAGAAAATTTCCATTTCTAAATTTAAAAACGCAAATTTATTTAACTGTTCTAGTTATTCATTTTTCAGAACCGTATCTGGAAATAAAATTGGAAAACTGTGACCCCGGTAAACTAATATATCTTAGAATATTAGAGTAGCAGGATGAAGATACAATTTTTGAAGCTGATGTGTGAATTTAATGCTGGTGACAGGTGTTGGCAGAAGAGCGCTTGTGAGTGAAGTCCTCTGCTACCTTTGGGTAGCAGTGAGGCAAACCTTCCATACATACTGCTCCCTATGTACTCCCTTGATCTGGAGGGCAGTCATGGCACAGTTCAGTCTCCATGGTCTGCAAAAGCATGGTCATGAGTTTGTGATGTGTGAGCTAGAACTGAGACTCAGCGAACACTTCTCATATAGAGCAACCTTAATTCTCTTCCCCTGTGTTTGTATTATGTTAGCTTCTAATTTCTTGAATGCATATCCACATGGGTGTTCAGCAGGTTCTGAATTTGAATCCAGATCCACAGCACAGACCTCTACTTATGAAGTGAAACGAGCAACTGGTAATAGAGTTCTGCTGTTCTCTAGGTGGATTAGCCTCTAGAGAACACAAAACACTGAGTTTCATAATTATTGATGAGGCAGCACTAGAATGTGGAGTGTCAGGATTTCTGGTTTCTGTTGCCGGCTCTGAATAATATGATCTAGTGATGAGAGCAGTGATTATCCATAGGATAGCTAGGCACAAAGATTAGGTAAAGTATGATTGCATGGCTGAGATTTGATTCTGTCACATTAGTGTCTTGTGCTCTCTTCCTAGCTGTGCCTAGAGTGACACTGTGCAATGTCTACACTTGAAAAGTTAAGTCGACTTTATGAAGTCGACTTAATAAGGTCGACTTTAAGTCGACTTAAAGTGGACATTATTAAATCGACTTAACAGAAGTGGACTTAACTTTTCAAGTGTAGACATGGCCCCTTTTTGAACTTATTAAGTCGACTTAAAAAGGTCCACCTAGGCACTACTCTGCATCTCCACTGGCTTAAGTCGACTTAATAAAGTCGACGTAAGCGCTAATTCGAATTAAAACCAGGTGTTATTAATTCGAACTAGCTTTTCCTTAATTCGACTTAAGAAGCAGCTTAAGTCGACTTAAGGAAAGCCCAGTGTAGACAAGGAATAAATTAAGTCAACTTAAGCCTGCTTAAGTCAACTTAATTTATGCTGCATCTATACTACAGTTTCCTTAAGTCAACTTAAGCTGCTGCTTAAGTCGACTTAAGGACATTTTAAGTTGACTTTATTAAACCTATATAAAGTCAACTTTACTGGCTAAGTTGACTTTATTAAGTCGACTTAGCCAGTGTAGACGTGGATTAGCCCTAAGTCGACTTTAAGTTGACTTAAATGGCCCCTAGGTCTCCCACTGCCCTCCCTGCCAGGGTGACTGGCACAGCCAGAGCCTGGCGTGCCCACTCACAAGGCAGGACACAGCCCTGCCCATCCCACTCCTATACCCCGCCCCTGTCCCTGTCCTGCTCAGCCCCCATTGTACCCTAGTACAGTGAGACAAATGCTGAGCCCCCTGGCACTTTGCAAGGGGTGCCCCCCTGTCACCATGGACCAGTTCCAGGTCCACCTAGCCCCTACAGCTCGACTTAGGCATCCAATGTGGATGCTCTATGTTGATTTGGCAAGGTCCACTTTAAGTCGACCTAATTTTATAGTGTGGACATGCTAAGTCGACTTAACAAAGTTGACTTAAAGTTGAATTAGCAAAGTCGACTTATTTGGCCAAGTGTAGACATAGCCTTAGTTACTCAGCTCCGTGTCTCCTGGGGTGGAGATGTGGGATCTTGATCAGTCATTAGCACTGTGAATTGTACAGTGAGGTTCAGAGAACCCAGTAGAAGAGAAACAACAGAGTCCTGTGGCACTTTTAAAAACTAACAGATTTATTTATCGCATGAGCTTTCGTGGGAGAAAGTCACACTTCGTCATATGCTTTGAACTCTATTGTTTTTCTACAATAGACAAGACACGTTGGGGACTTACGTGAATTAGTACTCTCTGAAAGTTACTAAAAGACCATGCATTTGGTTAGTCAGTTCACGCCTTCCAGAAGTTCAGATGAGTAGAGTATCCTACGTTACCTCTTAGAGGAATTGAATTGTAATGCCATAGACATTTACATTGTGAACCACAAAGTACTTGTCAAATGCTAATTTTAGCCTTCCCAAACTGCCATATTACTGTCCCCATTATTAGAACTGTCTAACTGGAAATACCAAAGAAAAAGTGCTCTGTTCTTTAACGCATATTACAGAAAATCTCTCTCTGCTGTGATTATTGGCAATTGTTTTTCTTTTTATGAATTATACATTTTAAAAAAGAGGTAGATGGGGTCTGCCTAATTGCTTGTTGGTTACTGCTCTGTACTGCCATGAAAAGCATCCAACTTTAGTTTTATTCCAATATTTCACTCTTCAGTGCAGCAGAGTGCTGTGGATGTAGATAATGTATGCAACCACTGCCCTGAGTAAGGATAGTTATTTTAATTCCAGAGGGAGTCCTAGTGAGTGTTCTTAGAACAGAAAGATTATTATTACATTTTTGTCTTTTGGGGGTGGGGTTGACCAAGAGCTTTTCCTTCCCTCACTGATATAATTCTATGGCACTTTTAAAGACTAACAGATTTATTTAGTCTTTAAAAGTGCCACAGGACTCTGCTTGTTTTTCTGCAATAAAATAACACGGCTACCACTTTGGAACTTGATATGATTCTTTTTCTTTAGATGCATCTTTGATGTCACCCTTTGAGAATCTACAGAGCGGGTTTTTTGGCTCTTTGAACTGTTGCTTCACATAGAGCTAAGGTTTCCATTGAACTGTCCACATTGATGCCCAATTTTTTTTTCTCAGTTGATTCCTCCTCCCCAAGTGTGATGTTTGCCCCCAGCGTTAGTTCCCCTTCATTAGCTTCAGATACCCAGTGTCTCAAGCATGTGTTCAGCAAAAACCCAATGACTGGATGTTAACTGTTAGGAGCAGATATGTCAGCATAGGAATTACCTCTAACTTTAGGTAAGGTGTACCCAGGAGCAGCTCAGGGATTCACCAGAAGCTAGGGGAAAAGCACTGGTGCTTCCATACGTTCTCCATCCAGTAGAAATGCCATGGCTGATGAACCACACAGTGGAGAAGGCAGGACAGTGTTGATGCTTCCCTTCCCACTCCCAGCTCTTCCTGCAAATCTGAGCTGCTCCTGAATGTCCTTCCCACTGGACCCTTCTGCTTCTGGCAGCATCTCGCATGTACCCTGTCTGAGCGCTCCTGATCTGTTCTTTGGCACTTCCCTTCCCCCATATTTGGAGATTTTTTTTTTAATGCCAGATCTCCAGAGTGTCAGAATGCTCACTGTAGCCCATGACCCCCTTGACCACATTAGTTGATTCTTGAGGCATGGGGTTGCCTTATCAAGGAGCATGAGGAAGATGAGGGTGTTAATATGGATATGGGAAGATCATTGTAGATTGAGGGGGCATAGATTTGTAGAAACCGAAGGCAGATATGTGGAGCTTTAATTGGCATGGTGGTTATATGGGACTGTGGGAGGCACAGGGAAATTCGTGTTATATGTAAGGGGATGGGAGAGAAGTCGGGACTGAATGGAGTATGGCCTTGAGAGAGGGAATATGTAGAAGAGAGGTGCTATGCTGTAATGGAATACCTGTATCGTGACAGAGGAAATCTGCTCCGATGAACCTCCTATGATCCGTGAGGTAAGGGCTGCACTATAAGAAATCACAGTTGGAAAAGCTGAAATCAAAACAAAATGTTTCAATTTTGTTAGCATGCAAAATTTGGGGGAATTTTCTATTTTGGAGAATTTCAAAACTTTTACCTTGGGTTCCTAATCAGAACAAATTCTAATTTCAGAATCCTGAAAGCCTCCATGAAATGGAATTTCCATTCTGCATGTATTTGTATTCTTTTCTTCTCACGAAAGCTTTTCCTACCGGACACTCCCCTCAGTTGCTTTTTAATAGTAGAAACTTTCTGAATTGCCTGCCCTGTAATTCTAAAATGAAAATGGACAGCTGAAACAACAATTAGATTCTGGAAAAAATTATCTTCTGTTGATGCAACTGATCAGGTCTTGGTATTCATGCTTGCTCTACTGAAATGAAACGAAGTCTCTGGTGAGTGCTCTTACTCTTGGAGCAATTTACATTGTTTTGATTTGTGACTAGAGCAGAATTGTCAACTTCGGCAATAAATACCATCAGCGATGTTTTCATTCTGCTATCACTCCCAGACAAATTTTGCATTTTCTTTTACTTTCCACTCTAAAGAAGTGATAGAAAAAAATGCAGAACGCTGTTTTGCTCTACAATGCAAGATGAATTTCCTTAAGTATAACAGCTTTCAGCTGAGAAAATGTACTGGCAAAACAATGCAGTCCTAGATAACTAATACAGTTTTTAGATGGGTTTCTTTTGGGTAAACAACTTTTAGAATTCAGGTCTATTTGTTTTATGCAGGAGATTAACAAACCTTTCCCTTCTAGCCCATTTGTATCCAGCCTCAAATCCCTTTTCTTTCCCCCCCTTAATTTGATCCCAGGCAGGGCCAGCTCTCATCCCACAGCAAGTGCTGTCTGCTTTTTTGAATTTGTTGCTCTACATTTGGTGGGTTATGAAGAATCCCAGATTGTGGGTTAGTGCATTTTTGTCTCCTACTGGCATGCATGCCTCTGAGCCATTTTTTCTGTAGTAGCCATCGTCCAGCTTCTCCAGCATATCTGCATCACTTGCTTTAAGCTCTTCCCTGATCTGCACTTGTAAGAACAAGTTCATATTTCTAGGTGTGGGAAGAGAGGGAAGGTCGTCAATTTGTGAACTTGGCTGACCACGTACCTGAAACCCTGGCAACAGTATATACTATATGTCCATTCCTTTTACTATGGGGGAGTGCTCGCCGCTAAGAGTTTGGTCACCCTCCGGGGTCTTATTCATCGGAGGTGGCGTGCTGACCTGGGTCCTTTTTCCCACGGAGTTAATAGCTCCGCCTTTATTCGGTGACTGATTTTTGGATGCCCCTGTTATAACATAGGAGGTCAGGATGTAGGAGCAGCAGAATACAGGGCAAAATCCTCCTAGCACCCAAGCTATTAGTAGCAGGATTGGGAGTTTGTCCCAGGAGAGGAAGGTTGGGAGTGGTACCACGGTCAGGAAAATAAGGAGGGCCAGAAAAAATAACAGGGAAACTACAAAGAGTGTCATAAGTAAAAGAGACAATTTATTCTTCATAAGTATAATAGTCATGGCTCTATAGAGCGACAGGAAATAAAACTTAAAGTACAGAAATGCAGTTTCCTTAGCTAAAGCTGGAGTATCAGTCTATGCCGTCCTATGCGGTTTCCTTAGTTGCAGCTGCTTTTAAAGAGACAGTAGATAATTTCTTGCAAACTTACTATGTGTGCACTAAACTTCCCGTTACATTTTATGCGCATTATACTTGTACTTATACTTAAACAACACCCTGTTACAGGCTGCTTTTACCCCTTCTTACGAGGGGGATTAGCAGTACGTCCCTAATCTGCCTGTACTCCCCGCAGGCTCGGGGTTCTAACCTATTTACCTGTACTCCCCGCAGGTTCGGGGTTCTAAAGCTTGACGGGTGTAACACTTACTAAAATATCTAAAGTAGCTACTATAATTCCAGGACCCAAATTTGATCCCTTTCTAGGGCCAATATTCGCTAATGTAATTTATTCCCGATTCTAGCGGGCCAATATTCGCCTAAGTCCTGTGCATATGCCTTCTTACCGGTTTCTTACCAGCGCTTCTAGCCTCGTGTCGAATCCGCCTCTGTAAGGATCTGGATCGGCCCTTCGGTTCCTTTCCACCGTGTCAGTCCCACTACCTGTTACCAGGTCGGGGCCGCTGACTCCTCTGCCCAGACTCAATGACCGTAAGGACGAGCCCTATGATCAAAGAGCCTTAGTCCGAGAGACCTCTAACGTCTTAGAAGCTCTGGGACTCCGACTCCCTGCAACATTTGGGGGCCTCAGTTATAGTGTTTTTTGGGTCGGCCCTGTCTCTCACCTTCTGTGAGGTGTGAAACTGTGGCCGCATGATGTCTGGAAAACCTCGTTCCTGATTGGTTGACATTTAGGTTGAGGGTAACACTTTTTGCCCCAAGCGTATGGGAGGCGGAGTAGTGGTCGAACACCTGGACCCATGGGGGGCCTCAGGCTATTTGCATATTTGCAGGCGGTTTGAGTTCTGGCTCAAGATCAAGAAGAGAGTTTGCTGGTTTGACAAGGCCTCGTGTAGTCAAACTAGTCTTGTCACTAGGCAGATGCATAGAGTAGGCCCGTAGAACAATACACTAGCTACCTTAACTACACTTTATCCTTAACATACTATACCTGCTTATAATCCTATATGAAATACCTGTACCTATATACTATTCCTATACCCCCCTTAGATTTCTACAGGGAGCAGGTCACAGCTCCCAGTGAAGGCTGTATTGTGGTGTGTACTTGTAGCAGTATTACATTCTCTCTTTTAATTAGTTTAGATATTGTTGTTTCTCACCCAAAACTGAACAACATAGCTCTTCTTAGACTAACTGCATTTCTAGATTTTTTTTTTGATCAACTAGTTATTTTTATCTAAAATTTCTTAAATACACCTATTTTGAAATTCAGCATGTTTCGTAGCGGGCTTGAATGATCTCTATAAATGAAAAACATATATTGTTCAGGTTTTATATAATAAATAAAGCATATCAAATGTACTGCATAGTCATTTTTTCAAACAAAATATGCTTTCATTATTAAACTGTTTGCATTATCTATTATAACTATTTTCTTTTGTGATGATGCATACCAACAAATAATATTTTTCATTGATATCAAGTGATTCTGAGACAACACCTTCCCTTT
This sequence comes from Pelusios castaneus, assembly GCA_007922175.1. Classification (NCBI taxonomy): domain Eukaryota; kingdom Metazoa; phylum Chordata; order Testudines; family Pelomedusidae; genus Pelusios; species Pelusios castaneus. Next base: position 30,726,553 of record ML685756.1, on the reverse strand, counting down.
TGCTGAACAGGAATGTAGCGGTCTATCAGCCTTTGGCCCACCTGCAGGGCACTTGTTGTTGGTGTTGCTGGGGAATCACTCAAGTAGTCCACCTACTGGTGGTCAGTGCTCCATCTCTTGCCATGCCAACTCCTCTTGGAGTCTTTCTTGGGACCTTAGCCTACCAGCTAAATCCTCTTGATCAACCCCTTCCGGGGTATAGTCCAGCTTGCCCCAATGTATCCCACTAGTTAATATTATCAATGGGTCAGCAGGCACTTGTGCCGCTCCTGGCACCCTGGGGGAATGGGGAGGAGCTTGGGCCTTCCCTCTTCTCCAGGCCCCAGCTCAGGGACCCCTACGTGCCACTTCAGAGGCCTCCACTTCTCTCCAGTCCTCCAAGCAACAATCAAACTCCCTGGGCCATTTTCCCCACACCCCCCAGTCCCACATAGAATCTCACCATTCCAGAATCTAGCTGCCATCCATTCCTGGCTCCTCGCTGCTGGACTGCTGCTCCAACCACTCCTACATTCTGCGCCCTTCTGCTTCTTCAGGAACCTTGGCACCTGGCCAGCCCACAGTGCAGTTCATACTTGAAGCTCTCTGGGGTCCTGACTTCCTCAGCCAACCAGCTAGGAAGAAGGCCTTCTCTCTCCAGCTCCTCCAGCAGACTGATGTTTGAGCTCTTACACTGGAATCCTGGCCCCTGGTTGTTTGGTTCTCCCGCTCACAGCCCATTCGCTGCAGCTACCTAGCCATTATTCACTCCTTATTCACTCCATAAAGGCAACTGCCTTGTCACAAGGAACAAAAACATATCTCTCATAGGATGCTCCTGCCGTAAATTCTGATTGCTTCCAGGTTCTCCAGAAGCACTGTTAAGTCAAGGCTCCCAGTTCTGCTTTTCCCCTTCTCACTCTGTGGCTCTCCTCCTGCCTCCCAACCACAGAAGCCACTCTGCATGCAGATAAGTTCCTGGGCTGCCTCTCTTCTCTCAGAACACTCTGTCCCTAGGTGCTCTCATCTGCAAACATGGCATTACCATCTTCATGCTGATGACCCTCAAATCTGCTCCTCTACACGTGCTTATTTCCCTTCCTCCAATCTAGTATCTTGGCCTGTTTTGTCTGAGCTTTACTATTGCAACCTTGATCCCCAAAGGCTATTCAGAATGCTGCTGCTAAAATAATGTTGGCTATTCACTCTGACCACATCATCTTCCCCACTGTGTCTATCCCCTGAGTTCCCTTTCACCTGAGTATCAAATACAAGCCTTTTGTCTTTACTTTAAGGTCTTTTGTACCTTAGTCCTATCCTAACTGTCTGACCGAGTAACCTCACAAGATGCTGACCCCACAACATCACTCTGCCAGGATTCCTCATCTTTAATACCCAGCAGTCAGCCTCTCTCTTAAACACTTTCATGTTTTCTCTACCCTTTTATAAATGAGAAAATCTCCCTGGGAAAAAGTTATTACTTTATCCTCCCTCAGATCCCTCCTTAAGACTTACCTCTGCGTTCATTTCAACAAAATTCTGCCTGGTAATCATGGCTAGCCAGATGATAAGCGGTTCCTCTTCTGCTTCTTTTCTTTTCCTGCTCCCTTCTTCTCTACCTTTAACCCCAATTTTTTAAAAATATAATACTTGTGACAAGCCTATTTAATTTACTGTGAACCCCCATACTTTACCCTTCATCTGTTTGTGTCTTAGAATGAATGCCCCACTGGGCAGGGATTGCCTCTTTTCTATGTTCAATGCCCAACAAGTTCCGATTGGGACATTATCTGAACATGAGGATTTAATAATATTTTTAAGCCTTTTCATATAAATAAATCTCTCAACCTTATTTCCAATTTAATGCAGTTTTTGCCTAGGAACCATAGTGGAGCAGTACCATCACCAGAAACTAGACAATTGTTTAACAACTAGTTTTTCAAAGTGGATTAAAGCATGCATACAGACTACCACTTCATACAATTCTGTGACATGAATTTTATTATGCTTGTAATATTTTAATGTAAATACCTAAGTCCTTAACTATGGCTGTGTCCCTCTCAAACAGAAATCAGCTAACGTCCAGTATCCATTGCCCCTTTGGGAAAGCAAAAAAAAGGGATCTAGAAAGTAAATCAAGCCAAGGTGACAAGCCATATAAAGCCATTTGTGTATGTGTGTCAGGATTGGTGCCCTGATGTCTGAATATGCGGGTGGATCAAAGTGATGTGCTGTGATCAATGAATCTGGGTAGCATACGTGTACTGCCAATTCAAGTCTTGATGTTGGCAGCTTTCTGAGCATGTGTTGTGCATGTTAGTTGCTTTTTGCCTACATTCTGCAGGGACTTCTTCTGGAAGCTTTGCCCTGAGGGCAAACATTCTGTTTTAAGAGCTGATATTTAAAAGTGTTCTAAAATCCACATTCATACTCAGATTTTTACTTTAAAATATTTTTTAAAGAAAATAGCATTAATTAAATGGAGGGGAGATGAAAGAGTCTACTAAGCAGCAGCACTATGATAATGTATCCTGCTGCATGCTCCTCACTCATTTCCTGAACAATGGGATTGAGTGTGATCAAAGAAAAGCAAGTAGCTGTGACTCCCTTCAATGTCAGCATGCTCAAACAGGTTGCTGAGTAGGGCTGGTTGGGAATTTTCCACCGGAATGATTTTCTGATAGAAAATACAGTTTCTGCCAAATCAAAAATTTCTCTGGGAAAACCAGGATATTATCATCAGCTAAAACAGTTTTGTGTTTATTTTTCATGATAAATATAAATTAAACAATTTTCAAATTTCTACTATACGTCATCCAATCTACATAAGCTGAAGACTCACACCTATCAGTTTTGCTCAGTGGTTCAAATAACATTGTCTTTAAATTTCTATTACAATATTGAAAAAAAGATTCTTAGTCTGCTTCTTGTTTATATTAAAACCTTTTTAGTAAATTCTGCAATGTAAAGGAGCCTTAAAGTTGATGTAGATTATGTGTTAATATTACCACAGCAGGGTAAGAAAGCTTTAATGTAAATGAGAAGGAAGCCCTTAATGGTTTTCCACAGCACTTATAAAACAGATTATATAGCAAAGGTTAAAACTTTTGGTCCATGGACTGAATACAACCTGACTGATAAGATATATATACATCGATTTGCCCATTATTCTTAAATTTGGCCTGCCATTAGCCGCAGTGGAAACAGTGCTCTAGTACAGAAGAGCTTTCAAGATAGGATAATCCCACACATTTGTCATTGCACATCCTGATTCATGTGTTAAGAGGTTGACGGAGAGAAACTGACTCTAAACTGCAGAAGTGTTTTGTACATGGAATGGCTACAAGAACAAGAGGGAAACTAATGGAATGCTAGAAAGCTTCCTTGTGCAGCCTTGTGCATCTAGCAAACACAATGGCTACTCCTGCAAAATCTGACCAACAAAAAACAAGAGACAAGAAGGGAACTTCTACTGTAATGTAGTCTGATCTCCTATATAACACAGGGCTATAAGTTTTACTCAATTTTTCCTGCATCTAGCTCACCAGTTTCTGGTTAAACTACAGCATATCAGAAAGACCTGTAATTTTGATTTGAAGAGTTCAAATGATGGAGAATTTACCACTCACTTACAAAGTTGTTCCACTGATTAATTGTCCTCCCTGTTAAAAATGTGCATCCTCTTTGCATTGAGCTTCACTGACTTCATTTTCCAGTCACTGCATTTTACCTTTTTCTGTGAGATTGAAGATCCTTCTAATATCTGATATCTTCTCTCCATGTAGCTAATAGTAGGCCTGTGATCAAATCACCACTAAACTTTCTCTTCGGAAAAAAATAAATGGATTGAGCTTTAGTCTCACTGTAAGGCAGATTTTCTAGGACTCGTTTTTTAAATTGTTGGGTGAATACTATGGATATTAAGGGTATATTTACAGAGTTGTAAAGGGGTTAGGCTATTATAGTTTCAGTTTGAATATTCTGATAGTGCCACCACTTTATTTTTCCCATTTGATCGCTGACTCACCTGGAAGCCTCAGCAGCATGGTTCCAAAGAATCCTTGGCCCGGTGACTTCTGTAAGTATGCAGAGATTTGAAAAGCAATGCTGATGGAAATGTGACATAGGAAGGGAGTTACTTTTATTTAAAAATGTAGTGGATGGGAAGAATGCCCCTAGAAACTGTTAGATATTTACTTGAGCTGTTGGTGCTCAGAATATATCTTTTCCAACTCTTTTTTAAATTGCTGGGTGAATACTATGGATATTAAGGGTATATTTACAGAGTTGTAAAGGGGTTAGGCTATTATAGTTTCAGTTTGAATATTCTGATAGTGTCCTGCTCAGTATGAGATTTTTTTTTTACCAGAAAAGAATTAGAGTTTGTCTTCTTGAGAACAAAAAATGGTCACTAAAAATTGTAGAAGGTGAACTCTAATAACACAACCTGTAAATAACATCTGTATTGTGAAAATTCAGCAACAGCAAAGCTGCTGTTTGATTCCGAAATTAAAGAAATTATTACTGAAAATGTTTTTGTGGAATACTGTATCAGACATTTTCATGAATGCATCGGGATGGTAAACAAATGTTCCATAGATCATCTGTGATAGTGCAAGCACAAAGAGATACTTTGCCTTATATACTTATAACGAACCATACTCAAGGGAAGGGCCTTAGATGTTGCTAAATAGGCAGCCCATCATAGGGGTAATGTAATAGTAGGGGAAACACGTGGGACAATGTAATAGCACAGTGGTTCTCAACCTTTTTTCCATTGCAACACACCTGACAGATGATGTTCCCCTGTGTGACACACTACAATCTGCCAGTGGCGTTGGCGGTTGGGCTGGAAGCTCTTGGGAGGCTGCGACAGTCTGGAGCAGGGTTGGCAACAGTGGCTCAGAGAGCTACATGTGGCTCCCTGACTGCCCCTTTGTGGCTCCCTGGCAATCCCCTCCAGGGAGCCAGATGTGCGTTAACTCTCTCCTCTCCCCAGACCAGCACAGGTGAGTACCAGGGCCAGGGAAAGCAAAAAGGAGCTGGGGGAGAGTAAAAGAGAAGGAAAGGGGAAGGAAAGTAGAGCAGGGAGAGGGGCTGGGTAGGAGGCTAGAGGTTAAGTGTAGCCACGGATAGCCCTGGTGCCAGGCTCAGCCCACCAATGCTGCCCAGCCTGGCTCAGGGCGGGCGTTCTGACTGCGACTGCCAGGCCCCTTTGGCTCTGAGCTGAGCAATCTCACGCCAGCTGCCGGCCTCCTTGGCTTGGGACCAAGCATCTGAGATGCTGCTGCTCAGCTCGGCGCCAAGGGGGCCGAGGTTTTTTGCTGTGGGTCCCCAGCCCCTGTGGCTCAGGACCAGGTATGGTGGCTGCAGCTGCCCAGCCCCCTTCAGTTGAGGCCAGGCAAGCTCGCTACAGCCTCACCTGCCTGCCTCCCCACCCCCCCGTGCTCCGTACTAAGCAGCCACCGCCACAACTGCCCAGAGGAAGCACAGGGAGCCATGCCGCCGCAGTGAGAACACCGGGTCCTCTTGAGCTGGGGCCGGGCATTCTCGCCGCAGCTGCCCAGCTTCCTGTGCTATGATCTGGTAAGCCAAGGCTGTGGCTGCCCACCCTCCCTCTGTCCATCTGATAAAGAACTACACCTGCAATAATCCAGTACACAGACAAATGCTTTAATAGGTCTCCAACAATCTGATACATATACAAAGGCTTTAATAGATATACATGATTTCATAAATAGCAGAGAAACAAGAAACTAGGGAGCTTATTACATGACCACTATTAATAAAGCTCTGAGGAGAAAATAATGTAAATCATTCCCATTCTTCTGATTTAATCTGCAAAAATTGCCAAAATGTTACAAAATTAAACAAAGTTTCTGTCTTGCAAATTTAGCAGACTTCAAAGTTCCATCAAATAATGGCTGCCCGCCCTACCCCGCCCCCCTGCATGGGGTAAGGCAGCCGCAGCCACAGCTGCTCCCCCCCCTCTGCACCCTGGCGTCCTGTCTGCAGCTGCCCAGCCCCCTTAAGTAGGGGCCAGGTGTTTTGGCTGCAGTAGCCCAGCCTGTGGATCAGGGTTGGGTGTGCTGGCCGTGGCTGACTGAGCCCATCTCAGTGCTTGGGGCCCCCGATGGTGTCCGCAGCATCTAGCGCTGGAGCACAGCTCGGGTGAAGTGATGGGGTGTGAAGAGACAAAAGGGAGGCCAGGGTGAATGGATGATGGGGGCAAACATGGCGGGGGTGGATGGAAGCGGTGGTGGATTGTGGGGGGTGAGTCTGGCGGGTGAGAGGGTGGTCTTGCACCCTGGGGTCTTGCATCCTGAAGTCAAGTCAAATTTGTCTCCTCCCTATGTCTCATGCACCCCCCCCCCACAGGAGGAACCCCAGTGCTAGCTGCTCTAGGCTGGGACTATTTGTAGGGGCACTCAGGTACCCTGGCACTGCTGCTGATCTGCAGGGGAGTTGCAACTGGGGCCTATCTCCTGCCCAGTATTTTACCTAGCAGTGCCCCTGGTAAGAGCTCTTAATGTATTCCACAATCTCCTCTGTTTTCAGAGTCTGCCCCAAAGTCTCTACTTCTGCTTGTTGCATCGCATGCATGTTCGATTTTAGACAAAGGTGTTTCATTATGTGTGTAACAAAGATTAGCAGCAGTAAAAACTGGCATTCAGTTCAAAATTAAACTGAAATTATATGAAGGGTCAGATGGCTTCAAAAAAGAGGAAAATTGAGGCTGAAAGACAAGATGTCATAAATGAATGGATTGAATTGTTCGCATTTATACCCACCTCGGCTGGATTCCCATTATGTTTAATTTGCACTGAAAAACTGGCTAACAACAAAAAGTCGAATCTCGAGAGGCATTTTGCACACAAACATGCTTCATTCGCTGAGAAATATCCAGCTGGAGATTTTAGGAAGAGGGCGATTGAGGAGCTACTGCACAAAAGCAAAGCAGAGCAAGAATAGCTTCTCACAATGGATAAAGATACCAAATAGCGTTACTGCTGCTAGCTTCATGATAACCCAAGTGATTGTGAAACATGGACATCCATTCACAGATGGTGATTATATAAAAGACTGCTTCATGGTAGGAAGAGAGAAATTGTTTGCAGATTCCCAAAACAAAAAAGAAGTCATTCAGAAATGTAAAGATATGCCATTGTCTGCAAAGACAGTTAGGGACCGATCAATAAAAATGGCCACAGACATTAGCAGCCAGTGGATCAGGGACATAAACTCAGCTCCGGCCTATTCAATCACATCTGATATTGATGACATAGCACAGGTTGCCTTTCTCTGCAGGTATGTGAATTCAGAGGGTCCCCAAGAGGAGCTCATTGAACTATTGTCGTTCAAAGGCCAGACGCGGGGAGAGGATATTTTTACAGCAATTGTAGATTGTCTGAAGGCCAAAAGAAATCAATGCAAGCCACCTGGTCTCGGTAGTGACTGATGGGGCGCCGAGTATAAGAGGGACACATAAGGGGTTTGTGACTCTGCTGCAGAAAATGTTGGATCAAAAGCTGATATCGTTTCACTGTATAATCCACCAAGAGACCCTTTGCGCACAAACATTTCCACCTGAGATCATGGAAGTGATGACTCTGGTTGTGCAAATTGTCAACAAAATAATCGCAAAAGGACTGAACCATCGACAGTTCTGAAAACTTCTGGAAGAGGTGAACTCTCAATATTCCGACCTGCTTTTATACAATAAGGTACATTGGCTATCAAGGGGAAAGGTGCTGACGCGATTTGCTGCCTGTCTTGAAGAAGTGAAGGTGTTCTTGCATCAAAAAGGCCAAGAATACACGGAACTTGAAGATCCACTGTGGCTGCAGAAATTTTACTTCATGGGTGACATTACCTCACATTTAAATGACCTCAACAGAAAGCTGCAAGGAAGGGGAAACACAGCTATCTCACTTTTGGAAGAAGTACTGTCATTCGAGCAAAAACTAACTCTGTTTGCAAGAGACCTGGAAACTTGCTCGCTAGTTTATTTCCCATCACTGAAACAATTCAAAGAGCAGAACAATGAGCTTGACAATAAGAATCTCAGAGATGTGATTCTAAACATGCAACAATCGTTTGCTGTACGATTTCAGGAGTTCAGAGAGAAGAGGACAACTTTAATGTTTATTTTGAACCCCCTTAATGCTCACATGTCTTCACTCAACTTTTCTGCTTTTTTGGGAGCGAAGCAACCAGATTTTGAGCTGGAATTGGCTGATCTGTAGACCAAGGAGTTGTGGACTTCAAAATTCAGTGGCTTAGTGACAGACATTGAAAACCTAGAAAGACAAAAGCCCACCCTGGCACTGAAACACAGGTGGAAAGAAATGCACTATCTCCGCAAACAGGATCAGCTTGTGTTTGCTATGTGTGGAATTCCTTACCAGACAGCTACACCAACCAGAAGAGATATGCATTTGGCATTCTTTCCATTTTTGGATCAACGTACCTATCTGAACAAGTGTTCTCAAGCATGAATTACATCAAAAGCAAACTTTGAAGCTGACTGAACGATGAGAGTTTACCGTCCTGCTTGAAAATGAAGACAACGTCATACAAGCCTCGTATTCAACAGCTCTGCAAAGAGACTCTTAAACAGATATCCCACTGAACTGGTAAGTTGACTGGAGATTCTTAAGGATTTTTAAAATAACTGTACCGAAGATATTATAGATACAAAAAAACCCCACAGTTTCATAGGTGTGAATTCATGTTAACAAAAATAGTTTTTTAGAATTGATACCTAATTATTCCTATTTGTATTGAACATATTTCCAGGCATATGCATGTGACTGCAGACATCCTAAGAGGGAGGGACACATGCGAAAGAGGGGGGGCAAGAGGAAGCATCATGCAATGGAGGATTGAGTCATTAAAACACATCATACACCATTAAAATATTTATATGTAAATTGTTTATTAACATCACTAAACATCGTTTTTTCTTGTTAAAAATCAATATGCATCTCTGTTCTATTATTCAGTTTCTTAACCAGGAGGCTACCCATTGCGGCTCTCAAAACACTTGGCTATTGAAAGAATTTTTAAAATGGCTCTTATCTTTTGGGTTGCAGACCCCTGCTTGGAGGATGCAGCACTCTGGGACCTGGGTGTGGCAGAGTCAAGCCAGTGCAGGCTGGTGCGCTGGCAGTCTGACTCGATGGGGCCAGGTTTATTTTTGTGGGGTAGGTTGGTGCCCCCCACCAGCCCAGGATCTCTGGGTTTTAGCCTGTAAGTCCCTTTACTCATTTGGCCCTGGCTGCTGCCTGTGTTGTGCAGTGGGAGTGGGCCACTGAGGACAGCAGAGAGCAGCAGGCAGCAGGAGCCCCAAACTACCTCCAAGCTGAGCTGCCAATTTTCTGTGACACACCTCCCGGCTCTTCACGACACACCTTTGTGTCCCGATACAGTGATTGAGAACCGCTGTAATAGCATATCAACTGGTGAGACTGGCTTTTGACCTCTAGTTTCATCTCTCCTGAAGTCTTGCTAAATCATAGAATTATACAAATTAGCGGAAAGAAAAGACCATTTAAATCCTTTAATCTACCTTTCAACCTCTGCACGATTATGCCCTTTAGTAATTTTTTTAGGGTATTGCCCTATCTAATTTGAAATATCCCAGCTGAAGGAGCTTAATCCATTATTTGCCATGTTGCACATTCTGTCTACTATAGACATTTCTATAACCGCTGTTATTTTATTTAAACCATGATAAGGAGTTTTTCTTGATATTCATCCTATGTTTTTCCCTCTCTTAGTTTTAACCAATTATTTTTTTGAAATAGGTGCCCAGAAATCTAGTTTCTGAGCACTGAACACAATGCTAGAAATGTAGTTGTGCTAGAAATATATAGAGAGGGATTGCTACCTATCTGCTCCATGATGTGATGCTTCGGCATGTATATCTTAAACTGTGTCTTGTTTGTTGCCAGATCACACTGCAAATTGTGTTTAATTTGCTCTTCCCTATCAGCCATTATAGTCTCTTCTCACTTTACTCTTTCCAGATTTGCCTTTCCTAGTGAATATCCACACTTTGAAAATGAGACTAACCATCTAAGTCATTAGGTGTTGGTTGAATGGAGCAACTCTTAACTACCTGTTAAAACCTTGGCCCAAGCATTCAGCAGGACTCACAAAAAGATGAGATTTTTGTAATATATAAATAACATATGAAGTTACATTAAACAGGATTTTATAAAATGTTTGGCAGGGCTATAACACTTTATGCTTCAAGATATAAAGAAATTTCTTACAGGGGATTTTAGGAAAAATCTTAATGGCAGATTATTCCATATTGCCCCTTGGGATTTCTTACATCTTCCTCTGACTCATTTGGTATTGGCTACTCCCAGAGACAGGATACAGGACTTAGATAGACCTCAGGTCTGATCTGTTGTAGAAATTCCTGTGTTCATATCTGTTTTGGTATACTAGATAGTTTTTGTAATTTCTTTAAGCACTGTGCTTTCCATATTTAGTGCCCAGTGACAAAGTGGGTAGCAGAGCTCTGACTGGAGAAGTCTCAAAGAGGAGGCAACATGATGCTAAATGCTAGGATACTCAGCTTTTTCAGAACAAATTATGCTAAATTAAATCCCCTTCCAGCCATTCCTGAGGATGCCCTTACTTTACTCATTACCATATTGAAATAAGTATTTCAGCGTGCTAATAGGATATTTGAACACATGGATGCACAAGGTGCAAGTTGAAAGGAAGAAATTTTTTACTTCTATTAATTGGCACATATAGCTGCAATGGCTTCTAACACTTCTAATGGCTTCAAACTGCTGCTAGCGGCTCTGGAGGGATGCAGGACACCTAATGGAACAGTTGGCACTGCGGTGTCTGGTGTAGAGGGGGACTTAGGCCCAATATATAAAGATATTCAGGGACATAAACCCCAGATTTAGGCACTTAGATCTTGAGTTTTGGTTCCACTGTAGTCTACAGAACTCCTGCCAAACCCTATAGGCATTAAACTAACGCTATGCCTAAATTTTCAAGGTAAAAGTGCTCTAGGAGCCTATGTTTTGGCCTCTGAACAGCTGCACTGCTGCCTCATTCTAGGCCTCTGTACTAGTCCCAGAGCAATTCATGAACTGGGGGAAAATAAGCCACCTAAATTTGCATGTGGAGCCTAATCCAGTAGGTGGCCTCTGAGCCTGGGACCTATTGGACTGGATCTCATTCAGAATGCAGCCAGAGGAGGAGATGCCTACATTTTAACTTCTAGCCCATTTACCTGGGATGTGGAAGACCAGGTTCTGTTCTCCACACTCTGCCAGAGGGAGAAAATGGATTTAAACAAGGGTTTCCTTCCTCTCAGGAGCATGCTGTAGCTACTAAACTATAAGAGTTTCTCAAGTCTGAAGCGTCATTCTCCTTTAGTCGCTCCCTGTTTGAAGCTGTTCCTCTATGACTAAATAATGAAACAATGATTGGAGCTGGGGAACTCGATCTATGGTCTCCTGTCTCTAAGGTGGGTGCCCTAATCATGGATTACAGAGTCATTCTTGCTCTATCACTCTCTGGACCAGTGACTGTTCCCCTGTGGATAAATACTTAAATGGTGTTGTTAATAGTATACATAAATTACAGTGTTGTACCGGTGGTTTCCTAAATTTTAGATGCCATGATGCTTTGAGTGTTGCAATGCCTAAGCCCTTTCGTGGAGACCACACTAATAATAGACAGGGATTTCACAGAGGGAAGTAGCCTCTCAAGAGCTCTCAAAGAGGCTCAGAAGAGGAGAGTATCAATTGCCCAAATGCCTACTCCATTAGATAGGTCACAGTCCTCAATAAGGAGATACCGCTTAAATATGCTATCCTTCTAGGGATACCTCAGAAACTATCCCCACCAGCATCAAGGCTGCTATGTACCCACAGAACAATAATGGTCTGGAGGGTATCATATATTGCCAAAAGGAGACTCAGAGGTCATGGAGGGTTTTTCAAAATCAGGCAAGATGAATCATATGTTTGGCCCTATTGAAGGGTCCTAACACCAAATGGTTGAGACACCATCTATAGATGGTCCAAGAGGCCTAGTGGGTGGTCATTAATAGTGGCATAATTATTGTGGAGTCCTTCAATGTAGAGACTCCAGTTTGCCAACTCTTGTATGAGTATTTCCTTATACTATGAACAATGGGTCACAGCAAAGGGGAGCACAAAGGAGGGCCTCCAGATGCACAGGAGAAGCTGCACATGTGGATATTGTACCAGGTCTCAACTGGAAAGGAGCTTGACAGACAGGCGATAGACATCATCTGACCCAGCTGGACAGCATAAAGTGATTGGATTTGATTACCACTACGGGATATAAATGATAACCCATGAGGAAAAGGCTAGGAGGAAGCTTTCCTGCTATTACAGCAGAAGACTGCAACGGGGTGAGTAGGCCTTATGGGCCACTATGTAGCCTGGAAACAGTCCTGATTGTTAACTGATGGGAGGCCAGATGGTCCGATTTTCTAGGCTGGGAACAGGATCCACAGTGGTGTGTGTGGGGGTTAGAGAACAAACAAGGCCCTGAGGTAAGGATTACAAGTATTGCTGTGAGTGGTTAATTGTTTTCCCAGGCTTGTAGCTGGGTTCACTGTCCTACACAACGTCTTTTGTCAGACCTATAAGCTGCTTGGGTCTTGTGCCAGGACAGTCCTCCCCCTATTTAGGGTGTCCTCCCCATATTTAGAGTGACTGTTATAAATGGTGCATGTGTACTTTGAACCCTTCAGATTGGGTACCATTAGCTGCGGAGCTGCAGAAACAATGTAACTTTCAGGTAGATTAGAGTTCATTTAATTGCCCTTCTCCAGTGCTTAAACCGCCCCCCCCCCCCCAACTCCTAAGGAGAAAGCTGCTGGAGACCCAGGATCCAATCTGTAAGGGACTCACAGCAAAGACTGCTCAGAGTTACCCTCCCACATTAAAATACTACTTAGAATAAACATAATGAACTTTATTAACTACTAACTTAATAAATCTTTATCCTAAGAAAACAAAAAGTTAAACAGAACAGTCCCCACGGAAACACTGTGAGAAAGATACCCAAGAGTCCCAAAGTCCAGATGGAGTTCACCCAAATCTCAGCTACAATCTTTGATCAAGTCTAAAGGCTTGAGTGGAAAGAAGTAGCTATCCTCCTCTTCTTTGGTTGAAGAAATCTTCAGTAGAATTCCACTCAGACTTTTCCTTCTCCTCTGGAACCAGCGCCATCTGGTCAGCTCACTGGTTAACCAGCCCTCAGTCACACATACACATGCACTAACTCTGCTGCAGAAGACTCCATCAGAGGAAGAAAACACCTTGCTGTCCACTCCTGGCTCAACTTCTCTCATTGCACACTGAGCACATGAGCTCTTCTCATTGCAACTCCTCCAGCTGGTTTCTCTCATGTGATCTGACCACACCAGCAGGAAACCCTGTGGCGCACGCTCAAATGAAATTTTTAGTTGTAATTTTGAAATTCTAAAAATAAACTAGTGCCAGTGAAGAACTTGGCATGTTATCTTTTGACCTGAGAAATGGCAGGATCGGTCTACATTTCCTGATTTTTTTTTTTATTTTTTTTTGGCCTCTCTCCCTGCTATCTGTGTTTGTGCCAGAATGTTGCTCCCAAGACCTTGCATTCCATTCTCCCACCTTCCCTTATCCTCTTCTCCTATTTCTGTGCCCTTTTCTTTTGAATGGAATTTTACAGAAATGTAAACTGATCCAATGAAATAACACGCTGCATGTATTCTTTGGCCACAAAACTTAGAAGAAGTTCCAGTAAGAAGAAATGCAGGGATTTGGTGAACAATATGTGGGAACAGACCTTGGTCACTTGCTATAGTCCCCCTAGACTAGAACTCAGAAGCAAAGGCATCTGGGTTCCCTTCCTGGTTCACTGGAAAAGAGGGTGCAGAAACAGTCTGAAACAAGGGGTTAAGGACCATTCATTTTGGAGCTGGGGCTTTAAAGAGATTACCCTGGGAGGGATCACCTGACCCCAGAGTGGGAGAAGAATCTTGTAGAGCCCAGGAAAGAATGAAAAGTCTGTGGAGAATTGAACCTGGGTAAGGTGAAGAGTTTTTTGTTTTTCACTTCATTGGACTTTGTTTACCCCAGAAAGGTTAATAGTGTGACCTGCCTGGAGGGCTGAGTCATGAGGAGAGGGCCAGAGCAGCAGTCTGTAGGGGATTTGAGATATGAGAATCTGCTGTGCCATGGCCACCCAAAAGTGGGAGTGCTACCAGTGAATCCAGTCATCTACAGGTAACTGGATTATTTATAATACATGTTCTCACCACTGTTTTTTTGGGGCTTGGTAGCAGGGCCTCACAAAGGCAGAAATACAGGAAAATTAATTGGGCTGACTGAAGAGTGCAGTAGCCAAGTTTTGGGAAGTCACCACTATATTTTCTGCAGCCCTTTAAGATGAATAGCAATTTAGTGGGCAGTTAGTTACTTTACCCAAATGGCTTTTTCTGTGTGAGTATTACTCAAAGTGAGTAAAGATTGCAGGGTTAATCACTTTGTGTTACTATAACTGCTAAAAAAAATAAATTTTTAGAAGTGTTGACATGATGTTATACCTTGGTCTCCAGTTGTTGATGAAATTCAAGCTTAGTTTTTAATAGTGCCACCAGATCCCTTGTTTGTTTTGTGGAACTACAGTAACACTAGCTTCCCCTTTGAAACAGTTAATAACTGGCTCTTTGCTCATAAATGTGCAGAAAGAGAATCATGTTCAGAAAACTATACAAACAGTATTAATTTTTGTTCTGGAAAGTTTTGACTTTGCAAAAGTTTGTATTCACAGCTGTTTTGCTTTTGCTTTTATCATATGGGTTTTAAACGTCTGAACTAAACTACAATGATTTTGTTGTAATCCTAACTGCAGTGCTAATGATAAACTGCAACATTAGCATTTATAAAAGCAAATACAATATTAAAGGGCCTTTGTCATATTAGGAAAAAAGATAAAACAAAGTATAGTTTCTAGTAACCTCCTTAGATTAAAATGGGAAGACTATAAATCCATTTTATTTAGCACTTGTTGGTTTGCTTTTTTTTTTTAATTTAATTTTATTTATCTCAAAGGGAATGTAAAAATCAGAGAATCAATCTAATTAGAATAAACTTCCATATTCAGGTTTCCAGAGCTTTGGGCCAAGAATACCTAAATATGGACTTAGTAGCCTCACTTTAGACAATTTTTTAGAACTTGGGCTTCATTGTTTGGGTTTTAAACATTCCAAGAAAATACACTGTAAGAAGAGCGGCTTTAAATATCAAGGAAAGAAATCTGCAAAGATTGTAGCTTTTTTAATGTGACTGTTTCTTTAACCAAGTCAATTTCTCAAAATGGTCTTCACTTTGGCTTTCTGTTAAATTTCAGAATTGACTTCTACATTTATCTTTGCATGTACTGCAGTGTTGCCAGATATTATCATTGATATTTTTATTTGAAGTCCTGCCTCCTGGAGAAAAGCGATTTACATGAGCATCTCAGTTTTCATTTTAAAAAGCAAGCTTCTAGTTCCCATTATTTCAGAGACAAGCTTGAAAACATGATCACAGTGTAAAATACAGGCTCAAACTATCAGGCAAAGAACCCACAGCCCATGTCATATGACTTGTGCAACTTGGAAAGGTAGTGCTGGTACCTTTTAACCATGTTAAGAACCAGCGTAGCTATTGCTGAGTCACTTGTGTGGCAGTGGTTCCCCAGCCTTTTTTGACTGGTGGGCCACAGATACAATTTTTACAGCCCTGCAGGACCACCAGCCTCTGCTAGCAGGCCACCCCTGGAAAGCAATTTGCCTCCTTACTCATTGATCTCCCATCTCCCTGGCTGCAGCAGGAAAACCACACATCCTGCAGCTCTGCACAGTCTATCTGGGTTCCAAGGCAGTGGCTCCCTTCTGCAGCCGGAAGGATGGAAGATCAATTCTCCCCTCTCCTCCCTCTGACTCCAGCAAGGACTAGGCAGAGTGCTTTGCAGTGCTCCTTGCTACGGCCACGGGTGGGGGTTGGAGGGCGAGTATGCTGATCTCCCATCCTTTTGGCTGCAGCAAGGAGCCAGCACCGTTCGCTCAGCCCTGCAGAAACACACTTCACTTGGGTCCTAAGGCAATGACTCTATTCTGCTGCCAGCAGGAGGGAAGCTGAGGGCCATTTTGAAAGCCTCCGAGGGCCACTTTTGGCCTCTGAGCCACAGGTTGGGATCCTCTGCTGTGTGGTAACAGTTCTATGGCTGTAACTGAAAGCAGAATTTGGTCTATAGTAAACAGATGGGAATGACTTACTTTCTTTTTTTGCATGTAGTATTGTCCTTTTCATTAGGCTGCTCTGCACACTCTGTACCCAAGTTTGTTTCTGCGAGCTTTTCTTGTAGCTCTGTATTCCCATGCAATGGAAGTGTTTTTCAGATTTGCATATGTGTATTGTTGAAAGGCTGATACCTTTTCAAATCCCCTCCTCGGTACAAAGACCCTAATGATACCACATGAAGTTCACCACTGGGCAGAGGGTCAGCACAAGAGCTATGACACAATTGTGCCCCATTTCAGTATCTTGAATGCTGCGTAGGCGTAGGGCACAGCTGCTGGATCTTGTTCTGATCTCTGACTGGCATAGGCCCAAAATTTAAATTTATTGTTAATTTGTGGCTCAGGGCAGGGTGTATAATGGGCCTATTAGAGGAGTGGGTTTCGTGGCCTGCAATATGCAGGAAGTCAGATTTGATGATCCCTTCTGGCCTTAAGATGTCTAGGAATGCAAAGATAGGTTGGGGAGCAGAATAAAGCTTGGCACTATAGATTCTTCAGTATGTCTGAGGGTTTGAGAAAGGGGCTCAGTGGGACAGCTGGGACTGTTGTTACTGACAGAAGTTGAGAGGGTAAGTGAGCCATAGGCTGGGGGTTGGGTGTTGGGGCTCCTTGAGGTTAGGGACTAATTTAAGGAGCAGTGGTCGTGGGTTCTTGTCCTGCAGCTCAGGTGATGGTAGGAATCTGCAGGTTGGCCAACTTTCACAATTTTATAGCAAGCCTTTTGGTGGCTGATCTCTTACATAAAGAATCAGGTCATTGTGACAGGAGGCTGTAGGAGCATCTCGCTTTGCTTTTTAAAGTAGGTTTCTGGCCATCATGGTTGCAGAGAAAATTTTGAAGATATGACCTGAATGCCCTCCCCAAGGATCACAGAGCAGCAACATTTCTTTAAATTATTAAACCAATCTCATGATTTCTGGGGCCTCACTTTTGAATGTCTGGGGTTGGCAGTACTGAAAAAGTCTAACAGTATTGCCAAATATGGTTGTTGAATGAGATACAGAATAGTTGTCATCCCTGCAGAGCATGAATGGTATCGATTAAGTTTTTTTTCCCTGTCATATGGACAAAGTAAATATTTACCATCTAGTGTTCCCTCTGATTTTGTGGAAATATGCCTTGTAAATAAGGCACTCTTTCTTGGACTGCACCTTGTTAATTTGAAAAGCTAGATTAGATCTTTCTAAGAGGCTATTTTATTTAGCCTTGCTTGTAGCAAAGTACAGTATATTTACATTTGATTTTTTTGAGCAGTAACATTAGTTAATATAATGTGTATGTTAGAACAACAGATACCACCTGCTCCTGGTCTGGAAATCTCTTAATAGTTTTGGATTTACCATGCTTAAAAAGAGCTCAAGTGATGCATGATCTCTAGGCAGTACAAGTATAGGACGCAAGAAAAATTTTGCTGGATGGATAAAATACCTGTGTGTTTCTAAAACCAAAAAATGTACTCTTATGGGTCTTAATTCAAAGCTTAAGTACTGACTAACAATTTCAGAATATTGTGAAGCAGGGTCACAGGAAAATACAGTTGGAAGTATACAAATATAAATCCTCTTGTTCACTCACTTCTGAAGACTGCCACTTTAAAACTTATTTATGAAATAACTTTTCTTTTCAAACCTAAAAAGTCTTTGACCCTTGCAATTTTTATGGAACTGCATACCAATTAAATGAGATCTCATTGTTTGACTGCAGTAGAAATGATGCAGAATTAGTATTTTATGATAGGTCTCAAAAACCAATTATTTTACGATGTTGTTCTGAACAACTGAAAATGTTTTTCTCTCAACAAAGTAAAATGTGCTAGACCTGAATACTTAAAAGTAAACAAGTTGTTCCTTCTGGTCTCATAGAAATCTGGTATAGATTCTGTACTTAACATGGTAAGTGGCAGTGCTGAAAGCAAGTGTTTGTCGATGAATTGTTTTGAAGTTTTTGGATATGTTTAGGCTTTGGACTAGTAAGGGAAGGGAAAACAGATGGGGTAGGTCTATTGCTGCTAATGAAGAGGTGAAGCTGAACATAAGTGTAACCCATATGCCTGAAAAGGCTATCTCTGAGAGACCTGCTGAGGGTGGGTTACTGTTGTTGGGTAGATTAGTGACCCACAACTGGAAACTTCCAGAAGCAGGGAGTGGTAGCAATTTGAGCATGCTCCACAGTGTACCCTGCTGGTGTGATGTGAGGTTGTCAGTCAGATGACTGGAGAGTAGCAGCCTGAGCAGACAGCAGGCAGGAGGTGCCTTGAAAGGAGACCATGTGCTCAGTGTTCTGGAGAGGAGCTGAGCCAGGAGTGAACAAGATGTTTTCTCCTTGTAAAGGAGTCATTTGCGACAGACCTTGCAGACATGCATATGGGACTGAGGGCTGGTTGCAGAGGAGAAGAGAAAGCCTGCATGTAATGCTACAGAGGATTCCAGCAAAGAAAGAAGAGGACAGCTATTTCTTGCCACTCAAGCTTCCACACTGGAACAGAGACTGTAGCTGAGAGTTGGGTGAACTCCACACAGACTTTGGGACTTTTGGGTATCTTTCATGCAAGGGATTGTTCTTGGTTAATTGTGGTTTGTTTTCTTAGGATAAGGTTCATTTAGTTAGTAGTTAATAAAGTTCATTGTTGTGTTTGTTTTTAGTAGTATTTTAATGTGTGAGTGTAGCTCTGAGCAAGCTTCGCCGTGAGTCCCATACAGACTGGATCCTGGGTCTCCAGCTGCTTTCTCCATAGGGATTGGGATTGATTTCTGTGGGGCACTGGAGAAGGGCAACTGAATGAATTTTGGCCCACCCAAAGGTTACATAAGGGCCTGCTATACTCTTTAAGGTGTGATTTCCTCACACTATAACAATATAAGTGAGGTTGAATCTGCTTATATATTATATCTAAATATTCCTCTTAGATTTCCTACATATATGGTGGCTATTCAGCAGGTGACTTTTTCTGCTGAATCTGTATGGGAAAACACTAGTAACTTAGAACATCATACCTAGTTCTAAGTTTTATCTGGATATATTTATCAGTATGAAAAATGGAAAATATTTTGTTTCGATTGATCAAATGCTACCAGGCCCAATGGATGTCAGCATTAGGGACTCAGATGCTTAAAGCAGGGCACCCTCCCTTTGACCCCTACTTGTTAAAGTGCAACTGATGGTTGTAAGATGTAGGCATTCCACCAGCCCAGCACAGTCACCGGTCTAGCTTAGGTTAGTAACACCATTGGACCAGCCACTCATGTCCCTCTGAGAGCCGATATGGTTTGTTTACTACTCAAGTTAGGAGGTGTTACCATAGATACAATTGTAGCTCTCTTCACCAGCCTCCCAAAATATTATTGGAGCTGCAATTGGTTTCTCCTTCACATGCATATAGGCTGCTTTTGACATTTTCAATCTTCAGCTCAGACTCTGAGCTCTATTTTTAATTCCCCCCAAATTTTAGGTACACTCCTAAATTTAAATTTAGGCCATTATATTAAAAATTGGCTGACTTTCAAAGGTGCTGAGGACCTACAGCTCTCACTTCCATCAATAGGAATTTTCAGGACTTCTTAAAAAAAATTAAAGCACTTTTATTTAGGTACAAAGGCTCCCAGATCCATATTTGCCTTTGGGCAGCCAGTGTGGTGTATCTTTTATTATATAGAGAATTGGTTGAAAAGATCAAAAGTTGTCCCATCCTATTGGAATATAAAGGTCTCAACTTATTCAGAGAAGAGAGCCACACACAGACTCCAGTTGTCTCAGTGTCTTACCATGAACTCTAATGGCCCATGACAAGCTTTCATAAGACCTTACCTAATGTTTGCATATAATGTTGTGCTACGAAATCAGTTGATTCAGCTGTTTACTCGATGGGATTCAAACCCTCTTATATCCTCGGGATGCCTGAACTCTGAGTCACAGACACTTGCAGTCCACAGGAGAGGATATTCTTAAAACTTCGGTTTAACTCTAGATATTAAAGTTAATGTACAAGGTGCTGGGTGTCCTTGATTACCTGTGGCATGCAACCACAGGATTAGAAGGCGACTGCAAAGGTCATCTAGTCTAACTCTAGGCCAAGATGCAGGATTTATTGTGTCTAACCCATCTAAGACAGATGGCTACCGAGCCTCCTTTTGAAGAATGTCCAATGAAGGAGCTTCCACAACCTTCCTAGACAGTCTGTTCCATTGCCCAACTGTTCTCACAGTTAAAACTTATGAAAAACTTCCCAAGTCTGCTATGCTTTAGTGTAAACACATTGCCTCTTGTCCTGCCCTCTGTGGCAAGAGAGAACAATTTTTTTTATAAAAAGATTCTTGTGGCACTGTTAAAGACTAACAGATTTAGTTCAAACACTGGTGAACAGCACATAGAGGAAGGTGAGGTCAAATCACCTGTTGTAATGAGAGAAAAATCCATAGGCTCTGTTTAACCCCAAGGCAACTGAGTCGAATTTGCATATAAATTCGAGTTCTGCAGTTTCCTCTTTGAAGCTGTGATTTGTTATTCATCTGTTTCAGCACAGCTATTAGCAAGTCATAAATGGAGTGAGCAGAGAAATTGAAGTGTTCCCCTATTGGGTTTTGAGTGTTGCAATTTCTGTTATCAGATTTGTGTCCATTTATTCTTTTGTGCAGAGAAGGATTTTTCTCACTACAAAAGGTGATTTGACTTCACCTTCCTCTATGTGTTGTTCCCCAGTGTTTGAATCCTAATATCTATTTTGATTTGCTGTTACAGCCTGATCTGATCCTATGTTATACACTTCCCTGCATTTAGTTTCCTCCCATTCTGTAAGTTTCCCATCCTCATAGCACCTGACAAAGTGGGATTTTCTCCCATGAAAGCTCATGAGAGAAATAAATCTGTTAGTCTTTACCAGTTCCACAGGACTCTCTTTCTTTTTCTGCAATAGACTAACACAGCTACCCCCTTGGAACTCAACTTTTTATGGCAGCCTTTCAAGTTTTTTAAGACTACTAACGTCTCCTTTCCAAACAAAACATACCCATTCCTTCAGGCTTTGCTCATCTGGCTTGCATTACATCTCTTTGATCATTTTGGTGTTAGAAGGAAAAGAAGAGGAGGAAAAGGATCAGGCCCACCCAGGAGCAGGAAAAGTAAATGGTGCCTTTAATCACAATACTTCTTCCCCTTGTACATTCAAACTCGTGGGAAGTAACCACAACCTGCCTCCCTGGACACCTGTATAAGTAAGCCCTGAATAGCGAATTCACAAGACATATATACTTTCTAACATGCTAAATAAAATATACATAATACAACAGGTTACATCATGCCTAAATATGTACATGGGTTCACTATACTTAATATGCAGGTTACATGATTAGATTATACTTAATATGCAGCATATAATCAGCCCGCCTCAGTTGATGTTTACTGCTTATTTGGGTACCAAATAATACTTCTGACCAATGAAATGCTCCAAACTCTCTTGCCCTCTCTGGTACCTTACTTACATTACCTGTTTCGTAGCCTTGAGTTAATGGCTTGCTAGTAGGGCCATCACAGTAGATGGTTACCACTTAACCATGAATGGTTTCCATTCCACTTCCTTTTTGTTAGCTGTATATTGGTGCTTTCTGGCTAAAGCTGTTTATGGTACCACAGCTTCAATAACAGGTTTGGCCTCTTGACTTCTTGATTCCTAAATCCAGGTGGCCAGCTGCCAGTTATTAATAAAATTCCTTACATCTTCCCACTTTCTTTCTAAGAAAAAGGACCTGGGCGTCCTATCCTACCCACACACTAGTTGGTGGGGCAATTGCTGAGGAGGCCCTGATTCCAGTTGGACCAGTGCCGAGGCCCAACAACCATGCTACGGGGAAAAGGAAGGAGCAGTTCCCTGAGTGCCAAGCTACAGGGTTACAGACACTGTTTTCTGGGCGAGGCAAAGGCAACACACAATTTTAAACATCCTGATAGTAACACTAATACTACGATATTCACAAGTAATGCACCTAACACATGGGTTATGCAACTAAATAACAAATGAATATCAGTTAGGCCCATTCAAAGGGCACAGGCAATATCAGTCCAGGAACAATCAGTACGTATTTCAGTTGCTAGCTGGAATGCCATCATTCCTTGGAAGGCCTGGGTCTCCAGTACCTGTGTCTTGCATTGCTCCATCTGGAGTTGATTCAACAACGGCATTAGATGGTCCCAGTTTATCCAAGTTGGTTCTGGTACAGCATTAGTCTAGTCTTTTGGTGCAAAAGTGAACAGGAAAGTTACACAGATCACAGCCCATTCTGCATCACATGACACCTCCCCCTATGCAGAGGCAGAATCGTCAAAGCCCTCTTGAAATCATGCTATCAAAATGATGAGGCCTTCCTCAGTTTCCCCATTCACCATTTTTAGTCCATTCCTAAAC
The DNA here is from genome assembly GCA_007922175.1 of Pelusios castaneus. Lineage (NCBI taxonomy): Eukaryota > Metazoa > Chordata > Testudines > Pelomedusidae > Pelusios > Pelusios castaneus. The sequence continues at coordinate 30,703,832 of ML685756.1, read as the reverse complement.
TTTTACTCAAAAATCTACACACAATACATCTAACTACAAAGATTACACGAGTCTCTTAAATTCCAAAGGGGTAGCCGTGTTAGTTTATTGCAGAAAAACAGATTCCTCTGGCACTTTTAAAGACTAACAGATTTATTTGAGTATCTTAGTCATCACTACATACTATAACATCAGTATCAAGTTCAGAGTTCAAGTTCAAAACTGGGTGCTTACAAGGATGTCCATACCATACCCTCTGTTCAAGCAGTTGGTTTAACCCTTGTGGACCCTTGTGATGTTGGAGCTTCAGGATCGGGGTATGAAAAGTCTGGGGAAAATCCTGCATGACAGTTGGCCCCTTGTGGATCCATTTCCCAGCTCCAGGACTATACATATGTGGGAAATCCCTCTCCCTTCTTGATGCCATGTGGTAGGTACCTGAACAGCACTTCATTTCTTCTCCCCTCCTTCTCTAAAGGGTTAATATGTGATCTTTCTCTTTCTCTGGTGTTGGGGAATTTTAGGAGGGGCCCTCTTAGGTCAAGAGGACCTTGATAGGCACCCCCCCACCCTGAGGCTCGTTCTCCAGCTGAGACCAAATAGACAGAGACCGAGGGCATGTGATCAGGTTTTATTCAGCTGAATGGCAGTCTGACACTCAGAGTAAAACTCCAAGGTAGAGAGCCCCAAACAAAGGCTGGCTTACACTTTTATACATTTTTGGGTTACATTTGCTAATATTGACAGATGAGAGAAGAAACAAAACTTTTTGTTCTACAACCATGAGACATATACATGCCAATAGATGACGGATATATGCAAGATGTTTTTACTAAAGGATAACACTTGTTCACCAGTTATCCTCACAACTTGTTCTAAACGCTCTCTAATGTTATTACAATTTACGGTACTCAGTAGCCTTGACAAACTTTTACCGTGCTGATGGGGAGGGAGTCATACAGAAAAGGATTCATTCTAGTTTCTTAACTATGAACATAAGAACATAAGAAAGGCCGTACTGGGTCAGACCAGAGGTCCATCTAGCCCAGTATCTGTCTACCGACAGTGGCCAGTGCCAGGTGCCCGAGGGAGTGAACCCAACAGGCAATGATCAAGTGATCACTCTCCTGCCATCCATCTCCATCCTCTGATAAGCAGAGGCTAGGGACACTATTCTTAACCCCTTGCTGGCTAATAGCCATTTATGGACTTAGCCACCATGAACTTATCCAGTTCCCTTTTAAATATTGTTATAGTCCCAGCCTTCACAACCTCCTCAGGTAAGGAGTTCCACAAGTTGACTGTGCGTTGTGTGAAGAAGAACTTCCTTTTATTTGTTTTGAACCTGCTACCTATCAGTTTCATTTGGTGACCCCTGGTTCTTGTATTATGGGAGTATTTAAACAACTTTTCCTTGTCCACTTTTTCCACATCAGACATAATTTTATATACTTCTATCATGTCCCCCCTCAGTCTCCTCTTTTCCAAGCTGAAGAGGCCCAGCCTTTTCAATCGTTCCTCATACGAGGCACTCTCCAAACCCCTAATCATTTTAGTTGCCCTTTTCTGAACCTTTTCTAGTGCTAGAATATCTTTTTTGAGATGAGGAGACCACATCTGTACACAGTATTCGAGATGTGGGCGTACCATGGATTTATATAAGGGCAATAATACATTTGCAGTCTTATTTTCTATCCCCTTTTTAATGATCCCTAACATCCTGTTTGCTTTTTTGACCGCCTCCGCACACTGTACGGACATCTTCAGAGAACTATCCACAATGACTCCAAGATCTTTTTCTTGACTCGTTGTAGCCAAATTAGCCCCCGTCATATTATAGGTATAGTTGGGGTTATTTTTTCCAATGTGCATTACTTTACACTTATCCACATTAAATTTCATTTGCCATTTGGATGCCCAATCACTTAGTTTTGTGAGATCTTTTTGAAGTTCTTCACAATCTGCTTTGGTCTTGACTATCTTGAGTAGTTTAGTATCGTCTGCAAACTTAGCTACCTCACTGTTTACCCCTTTCTCCAGATCATTTATGAATAAATTGAATAGGACTGGTCCTAGGACCGACCCTTGGGGAACACCACTAGCTACCCTTTTCCAATCTGAGAATTTACCATTTATTCCTACCCTTTGTTCGCTGTCTTTTAACCAGTTCTCAATCCATGAAAGGACCTTCCCTTTTATCCCATGACAACTTAACTTACGTAACAGCCTTTGGTGAGGGACCTTGTCAAATGCTTTCTGGAAATCTAAGTACACTATGTCCACTGGATCCCCCCTGTCCACATGTTTGTTAACCCCTTCAAAGAACTCTAATAGATTAGTAAGACACGATTTCCCCTTACAGAAACCATGTTGGCTATTGCTCAACAGTTTATGTTTTTCTATGTGACTGACAATTTTATTCTTAACTATTGTTTCAACTAATTTGCCCAGTACCGACGTTAGACTTACCGGTCTGTAATTGCTGGGATCCCCTCTAGGGCCCTTTTTAAATATTGGCGTTACATTAGCCGACTTCCAGTCTTTGGGTACTGAAGCCATTTTAAGGGACAGGTTACAAATCTTAGTTAACAGTTCCGCGACTTCACATTTGAGTTCTTTCAGAACTCTTGGGTGAATGCCATCTGGTCCCGGTGACTTGTTAATGTTGAGTTTATCAATTAATTCCAAAACTTCCTCTAGTGACACTTAATGACTGAAAGGAGACAGCTTAATGACTGAAAGGAGACAGTAAGTCTAGCATCCCCAACAAGCAGAGGAGAATCAATTTACAGGCCAAAACAGGGTCAGAACAAGACAGACTCCATCTTGGATTTCCTTCTCACTGGGCTGCTATGGTCTGAAGCTGGAGAGCTCAGCACAAATGCGTTCATATCACCTCCTCGGGGAAAACGCCCTTCCCCCCTGTCAGCAGGCAGAATGGAATATTCAGACACCAGAGCTGGAAGCTGGTTCATCCTGGCTTGAAGAAGCAGAGTTAATTTCCATCAAAACATCAACATAAGCACAATCCCCTCCTAAAATCTGAATTGCAGGCTGAGTATCTGGGTGCAGAGACCCTGAGTCAGCCACTCCCATCCAGGGGGCAGCTGCCCAGTTATTATAAAATTCCCTTCACTTGACTGCTTACTTCTAGATCTGCTCCAATTTCTCTACCTTCTTCCTCTACAAAATCGGACACAGTGCTCCACTTGAAGCCTAGCCAGCACTGAGCAAAGTGGCCCTATCATGTCCCATGATATGCCACTGTTAATGTAACCAACAGTTGCAATTGCTGGGGTTTTTTTTGCAACAGCATCTCATTGCTGACTTACGTTGGCATTGTGGTCCACCAGAACTCCCAGATTGTTCTCAGTAGTGTTGCCACCAAGCCAGTTATCTCCCATTCTGTATTTGTGCATTTGTTTTTCCCCCTAAGTGTATTACCTTACATTTGTCTTTGAATTTCATTTTTTGTCTATAAACCAGTTTTTCAATTTATCAAGATCCTTCTGAATTTTAGCTTTAGCCTCCAAAGTGACAGCCACTCACCAGCTTTGTGACATCTGCAGACTTGATCGGTATTTGCTTTATACCTACATCCCAGTAATTAATAAAGATGTTAAACAGATGGAACCCCATTTGAGACTGCCCTCCAATCTGACACAATTCCATTAATAGTTACTCTTTGTTTGTGGTTGTTTAAGCGATTATGTACCCACTTAATAGTAGTTCAACCAAGCTCATATTTCTCCAGTTTTCTTATCAGAATGTCACGGGGCACTGTGTCAAAAGCCTTGCTGAAGTCCAGGTATATTTTGTCCACTGCATGCCCCTCTCTACCAAGCCAGTTACCATGTCAAAGAAGGAAATCAACCTGGTTTGTCATGATTTGTTCACGGTAAATTCATGCTGGCTTCAAGTGATTACTACTTCACTCTATAGATACTTGCAAATGAATGTCTTATACATAGATCTAGTAGCTTTACAGGTGTCAAAGTCAAACTGACTGGTCTATAGTTCCCTGGCTCCTCTCTCCTCCCCACCTTTTTAAAGATGAGAACTACATTTTAAATCTTCTCCATTCTTCCAGGACCTCTGCTGTCATCCATGAGTTGGCAAATATTATTGCCAGTGGCTCTGAGATTTTTTTCAACTAATTCCTTCAGCACCCTGGGATGAATAGCATCAGGCCCTGCTGATTTGAATTCATCGGAATTGGTCAGAAGGTCTTTGACATGTTCTTTACTTTCCCTGACTTGAATTCCTTAACCTTTGTCTATATGGTAGTCATATAGTCGTCTGGTCAATAGTCATCTGGTCACGTTCTTTCAGGAGAAAACTGAAACAAAGTAGGCATTGAGCACCTCTGCCTTCCTATCCTCTTCTGTTACCAGCTCACTTTCTCCACTGAGCAGCTGATGCACCCCATCCTTGGTCTTTCCCTTGTCTGAAATATATTTGAAGAAGTCAGACTAGATGATCTGGTGGCTTCTTCTGGCCTTAATCTCTTTGTGGATGGCTTTGTCTCTTCCTGTGCTATAGTTCCAAAGGGGTAGCCATGTTAGTCTATTGCAGAAAAACAGAATCCTGTGGCACTTTTAAAGATTAACAGATTTATTTATCACATGAGCTTTCGTGGGAGAAAATCCTAGTTCGTCAGACACTTTGATGATGGGAAATTTACAGAATGGGAGGAAATTAAATGCAGGGGAGTGTGACATAGGATCAGGTCAGGCTGTAACAGCAAATCAAAATAGATGTTAGGATTCAAACACTGGGGAACAGCACATAGAGGAAGGTGAGATCAAATAACCTGTTGTAATGAGAGAAAAATCTGTAGTCCCTTTTTAATCCCAAGGCAACTGAGTTGAATTTGCATATAAATTTGAGTTCTGCAGTTTCTCTTTGAAGCTGTGATTTGCTATTCATCTGTTTCAACACAGCTATTAGCAAGTCATCAGTGGAGTGAGCAGAGAGATTGAAGTGTTCCCCTATTGGTTTTTTAGTGTTGCAATTTCTGATATCAGATTTGTGTGCATTTATTCTTTTGTGCAGAGACTGTCCTGTTTGTCTGATATATAAGGCAGAGGGGCATTTCCGGCACATGATGGCATAAATCACATTGGTGGATGAGCAGGTGAACGAGCCCTTGATGGAGTAGGTGGCTTGATTTGGTCCTTTGATGGTGTCTTTTATGTAGATATGAGGGCAAAGTTGGCAGCATGGTCTGTTGCAGGGATATGTTCCTGCTTTAATGTTTCTGTTGTTTGGTCTGTAGTTGCTGGTGAATATCCATTTAAGGTTGAGGGAGGGGGGCTGTCTGTAAGCAAGGAGAGGTCTGTCTCCCAAGGGAGTGAGAGATCGTCTTGAAGAATAGGCTGTAGATCTTTGGTGTGGTGAAGAGGCCTGACTTGGGGGTTGTAGGTGGTGACCAATGGCATTCTGTTGGTTTGTTTTTTTCCCTTGGGCTTCTCCTGTAGTAGTTGACTTCTGGGTACCCGTTTAGCTCTGTCAATCTGTTTCTTCATTTCTGCGGGTGGGTACTGTAGTTTTAAGAATGCTTGATAGAGATCCTAAAGGTGTCTGTCTCTGTCTGAGGGATCAGAGTAAATGCGGTTATATCTTGGGGCTTGACTGTACACAATGGATCGTGGGGTGTGTTGAGGATGAAAACTCGAGGGATGTAGGTAACTATAATGATCAGTAGGTTTTCGGTATAGGGAGGTCTTGATGTGCCCATCACTAATTTGCACTGTAGTGTCCAGAAAGTGGATCTCCTGTGTGGAGTGTTCCAGGCTAAGTTTGATTGTGGAGTGGAAATTGTTGATCTCTGTAGAAATCTTCAAGGGCATCTTTACCATGGGATGAAGATGTCATCAGTATAGCGTAAGTAAAGTAGAGGTGCTTTGGGATGAGACGTGAGGAAGTGTTGTTCTAAGGTGGCCATAAAGATGTTGGCATGTTGTGGGGCCATGCATATACCCATAGCAGTGCCACTAATTTGAAGGTATAAATTATCTTCAAATCTGAAATGGTTGTGGGTGAGTACCAAGTCACAAAGTTCAGCCACAAGTTTTGCTGTGGCATCATCTTGGATAGTTCTTCTAATGGCTTGTAAGCCATCCTTGTGTGGGATGCTGGTGTAAAGAGCCTCTACGTTTATAGTGGCCAGGATGGTATTTTCTGGAAGTTCGCCAATGGCCAGATAATCCAGCTGTAAGCATGCCAATGCCTGAGATGATGGGGCATCTGAGGTTTCCTTTTTTATCTACTTTAGGTAGTAGATAGATAGAATATCCCTGATCAGGGTTCTGGCGGTGTGTCTGTCTTGATTTGTTCCTGTACTGCTTTGGGGAGTTTCTTGAGTAGGAGGTGCAGTTTCTTTTGGTATTCCTCAGTGGGATCAGAGAGGAGTGATTTGTAGAACATTGTGCTGCACAGTTGTTTATAAACCTCCTGATCGTAATCTGATTTATTCATGATGATGATGACGGCACCTCTCTTGTCAGCCTCCTTAATAATAATGTCAGAGTTGTTTCTGAAGCATCTGACGAAGTGGGATTTTTCTCCCATGAAAGCTCATGTGATAAAGAAATCTGTTAATCTTTAAAAGTGCCACAGGACTCTTTTTTTGTTTTCCTGTGCTATAGTGGCGTGTAACTTCTCCCACATGTAACCATTCACTTGAAGTTTTCCAGCTTCTATGCTGTCAGAATGAGCCCCCAATGTATCTTACCTATGGGCACTATGGGTATGTCTACACTTGCAAGTGAGGTCGACTTAAGGAGGCTTAAGTCGACCTAACTTAGTCCAGGTCCACACCAGGGTTTCATTAAGTCGACTTAAGGAATTCCTTAAGTCGACTTAATGAAAGCTTATGTTGACTTAGTAAGAACCCCCAGTTAGGTCGACCTAACCAGTAAGTCAACTCTTTAGATCGACTTAAGCAGAGTGTGGACATGGATTAACCCTTAAGTCAACTTAAGGGCAGTTAGGTTGACTTACTAAGTCCCAGTTCAGGATAACCACTTTAAGTCAATTTAATAAGGTCGACTTTAGGTCAACTTAAAGTCAACCTTATTAAGGTGACTTAACAAAGTTGACCTAACTTTTTCTAGTGTAGACATAGCCTATAACTGTAATGGCTACTAAAGCCCTCTGACACAGGCTATGTACACACGATCAGATTAAAGCGCAACAAGGCAATCGCGCTACAAAACTCACGTGACCTTTATTGCGGGACAACGCGTACACACGTTGCTCCATGCAACGCAACAAAATTACACGCATTATCGCGGTTGAGCGCAATGACTTCTGGGCACCTATCCCATCGTTCCATTTTCCCTGAATCGGCGCTATGAATCATGGGATGAAGGAAAGGAACGCAAAGCGCCATGGGTAAACTCTCAGTTTCCCATGGTGCTTTGTGTTCCCCTAGCGTCTTCCTCGTTGCCAATAGCAACTCGCGCCTATTTTCAACATTGCAGTGACGCAACGCACCACTTGCAATCAATCGCTACAGCGACAGCATGGATCCTACTATGATCTCCATTGTCGCCTTCAACATTCTGAATACATCTCGGCTTGTTGCTCAGTACGCAATGAGCTCCGAGTCAGATGAGGACACCGAGGAGCAGGGGCTGATCGATGCCATGCAGAGCAACAGCACCGCGTTGCTCAGCTCCTTCACCGATCATCTGCACACGGTGCAACGCCGTTTCTGGTCGCGAGAGACGAGCACCGAGTGGTGGGATCGCATTGTTATGCAGCTGTGGGATGACGAGCAGTGGGTACAGAACTTTCGAATGCGGAAAGCAACCTTTCTGGAACTGTGCTCAGAGTTGGCCCCTGCCCTGCGACGGAAAGACACCAACATGAGGTCAGCCCTAACTGTGGAGAAGCGTGTTGCGATTGCTGTATGGAAGATGGCGACTCCCGACTGCTATCGGTCCGTTGCAAACCAGTTTGGAGTCGGGAGGACCACCGTCGGATTAGCCCTCTCACAAGTGTGCCAAGCCATCAATCGCATCCTGCTACGGAGGACAGTGACATTGGGCAATGTTCGAGAGATTGTGGACGGCTTTGCTGCCATGGGATTCCCTAACTGCGGGGGAGCCATAGATGGCACACACATCCCTATTTTGGCTCCAGACCATCTCGCGACGGAGTACATAAACAGGAAGGGCTACTTCTCCATGGTGCTGCAAGCACTCGTGGATCACAAGGGTCGTTTCACGGACATCAATGCTGGGTGGTCGGGAAAGGTGCATGATGCCCGCATTTTCAGGAACACTGGTCTGTACCGGAAGCTGCAAGGGGGCACCTTTTTCCCTGATCAAAAAATAACAGTGGGGGAGGTGGAGATGCCCATAGTCATCCTCGGAGACCCAGCATACCCACTGATGCCATGGCTCATGAAACCCTACACTGGGAACCTTGATCGCAGCAAGGAGCGGTTCAATTACCGATTGAGCCGCTGCAGAATGACTGTGGAGTGTGCCTTCGGCCGTTTAAAAGGGCGCTGGCGCTGTTTGTATGGGAGGCTGGACTTGGCGGAGGACCAGATCCCTGCCGTGATTGCGTCATGTTGTGTCCTCCATAACATTTGTGAAAGTAGGGGAGAAAAGTTTTCCCCTACGTGGGCTACGGAGGCACAGCGCCTCGAGGAAGCATTCGAGCAGCCAGCCACTAGGAGTATTAGGGTGGCACAAGGAGAAGCTGCTCGCATAAGGGAGGCACTCAGGGAGCATTTCAATGATGCCCTTCCCTAGTTAAGTTACATGACGCATGAGGTGCACCTTAGGATCATTTCAGTAATGTGTATAAATAAATGCATTCTTCAAAGTTTTTGTTACTGTTTTTATTGAAACCTGAAAGATGGGGGTGGGGTTACAGGTTGGTGTAGCTCCGGGTCTCGTAAAAGTAGCTTGGGGGGGGGGGGGGGCTGGATGTTGTCCTGTACCGGGGTGGAGGGTGGCCTTCAAAGAAATGCTTTGAGGGACTGCGGTGTGTGGGAGGCATACACGGCTGAACTGTCTGGAGTGGAGCCCGGACATTTATCGCCTGGGACTGCAAAGCTATCATGTTCTTTAGCAGTTCTGTTTGCTCCTTCATGACGCTTATCAGTTCGTCCCTGTGTTTCTGCCTCCTCTGCTGGGATTCCTCTCTCCAGGCTCTATTCTCCCTTGCGGATTCTTGTGTTGCTTTCAGCAGGTCATTAAACATATCCTCCCTGTTTCTTCGAGAACGCCGCCTAATGTTTCTCATTCGGTCAGCTGGGGTAGACACCGGCCTTGTGAAGCTCAATTCTAATACAAAAATAACAATATAGACATTGTTAACACATAGCATAGATAGCCAATGTAACCTTCCAGTAGCACATTCCACTGGAAGGTACAGGGCGGTCAACACACTACGCTGCGCTGAAGCAGACAAGGTACATTCTAGTAGACGGCTTACCGGGGGCTAAGAATCGGAAGAGGGCACACAGATGGAACCCAATATCCCTCTCCTCAGAGTGCCCCTTCCATCTAGAATACATCTCCTACATGCCGCCGGTAGCAGGCCGGGACCGTATGCTGCTGCACTGTGTGCTGCCATGGTTCCCAGGGCTGTGCTTTGCAGCTGGAGAGGCAGAGTATCCGTCTTTGGGAGCGCAGACACAAACGCTCTCCCATCTAACCTGAGTATTAGGCTCTGGAGGTACATCGAGGAAACCTTTTCTGACCTAAATGCAGATGATTATTTTACAATCACTGCTTGTATTGATGCCCTGCTAATGAATGCAGAGTAAATAGCGTGCAGAGCGGGGACCCGCAAGCACCCCCACCCCAGACAATGATATTTTAGCAGGAGCAGAGCTGAATGAAGGAGAAACTTACCTGAACCCCCCTCTGCCGCCTCAGAGAACAAGCTGCAGTTCAAGCCTTGGGTGGACGTCTCAGCGGGGCTGCTGAAGAGCTCCTGGCTACACGCGGTTGCGCTTTCCTCCGTGTCATCCTCCATCTCCTCCTCCTCCTCCTCAACAACGTCCTCATCCTGCTCGGCTCTGGCAATCACCGGACGAGGAGGGGCTGAAGTGTCCACGGGACTTTTGGCAGTGGTTGTGGGGTCCCCGCTGAGGATGGCTTCTATCTCCTTATAGTACCTGCATGTTGCAGGCGCTGATCCAGAACGGCGGTTTCCCTCCTTCGCTCGGTGATAGGTAATTCTGAGCTCCTTCACCTTTGATCTACACTGCACTGTGTCTCTATCATGCCCTCTCTCTGACATGGCCCGAGAAATTATGCCAAATGTGTCATAATTCCTCCTGCTGCCGCGTAGCTGCGCCTGCACGGCGGACTCTCCCCAGATGCTGATCAGGTCCAGCACCTCTGCTGTGCTCCAAAGGGGTGCGCGTCTTCCACGGCGGGCCGCCATTGCTACTGATGATCGGAGCACAAACACACTCCACGAGGAAGAGAGCAGGAAGTGAAACAGACTTGAAATTTGAAAATCCCGGGAATAAGTTCGGGGCAGGGCGGGGACAGTTTCGTCACGGCCACAGAGTGGGTGGGGGGGGAGACCAGAGAGGACGACTTGGGAATGCTGGGACAGTTCCGGACTCCAGTCAATGCGCGGTAAGCGTACACACGAGCTCAAACGCGCAATATATGATCCGCAACAGCTGTTACCACTCTCGTCGGAGTGGTTGTTGGATTGCGCGACAACAAGGCACTTAACGCGCAAGAGCCCTGTTGCATGTGTGTACGCCGTTGTTGCTATCGCGCGGTAATGAGCTTTAATGCGCGATAATCTGATCGTGTGTACAAGGCCACAGTTTCCCACCCCTGACTCCAACCATGCTGGAAAAGAATGGACTAGAAACTCCTGCTGACTCCAGTAAGTAGGCACTTGCATAGGGTGAACAGTACAAGCAGTTTGGTGGATCAATGAAGAGTCAGGGATATTCAGGCCCTCAGTCAGAGGGGACAGCCTGACAAGGAATAGTGTTCATTTAGGTTTTGAGCTTTGAGTTTGGGATGTGAGCTGTAAGAGAGGATGAAGTAGAGTAGCTTAGGGAATCTGATTAGCTGCCACTCCCTGCAAAGGGTGTTTTTGAACTGTTGTGGGAAAGCTACGTGACTCAGGCAATTCCAGTCCTGCAGAGACATGACCCAGGACAGGCAGCTGAGATATTTGCAGGACTGTAGGAACAAGGAGAGGACCCTGAATCATCTTGGGATGAAGACATAATTAAGGGCTTCCATTTTTGCTTAAGCTGGCCAATGCTCACAGCATTGAAGCATGTGTCTCTGGACTCCTCTGTATATCATCTGCCTGAGAAGGTGTCTGGGGCAGAGCCAGTGTTTGGGAAGAGGCTGAGTGTCTGGAGATGGTGGATTGGTTTTTTAGGTCATTGGTGGTTGTGTGTGTGTATTGTGTTTTTAGTATTATCCTTCACCCTTTCCATCAACATATCTATATATCTAAACAAGAGATGTATATATGCACGGCGGGGACGCAGCTACGCGCGCAGCAGCTGAATCCCCGTCTTGCTGAGGCCAGGCTGGGGAGATTCAAATCCCCTGCTCTGAGCATGCTCAGAGAGAGCTTGCTCAGGGTGGGAGCGGCCTGGCTGAGAAGCAGCTCTGCCGGCCATCCCTGCAGCTCCAAGCCTCCGGCCAGGTAAGGGGGCTGGGAAGGGGCTGGAGGGAGGCCTGGAGAGGGGTGGGGGGGACAAGGAGAGAGGCAGGGTTAGAGGGGTGTGTTGAATCCCCGTCTTGCTGAGGCCAGGCTGGGGAGATTCAAATCCCCCGCTCTGAGCATGCTCAGAGAGCGCTTGCTCAGGGTGGGAGAGGCCTGGCCGAGAAGCAGCTCTGCCGGCCGTCCCTGCAGCTGCGAGCCTCCGGCCGGGTAAGGGGGCTGGGAAGGGGCTGGAGGGAGGCCTGGAGTGGGGTGGGGGGGACAAGGAGAGAGGCAGGGTTAGAGGGGGTGGGGAGCTGGG
>ML685756.1:30653875-30686867 GCA_007922175.1 Pelusios castaneus | reverse complement strand
CCATTTCTATGCTGGGGTTTGTGATGTACTTTTGTTTTTTTATACTCCTTGCCTGGTCAGTATCATTGCTGGTTTTCCTCAAGAGATGGTATCTGTCGTGTGAAGACAATGAGGGCTCCTCTTCATTGGGGGCACCAGCGGTGGGAAAAGAACTTGGGATGCATGTTAGGAAAGTGGAGAAGTCACTTCAAGTAGGACGCATCAGTGAGAGAGCTTGAGCCACAAACCTTGTGAGAAGGACTACGTACATGTGAGATGGCTGACCTGGCATCTGAACAGTCTTACTTGTTGACATGGGTGTTCAATGTTAATAGTTTCTGATTGCTGATTTGATGGGTCTTGTGCCACATTCTAGACAGTGTCACATGCAACTTAATAGCTTCTTGGAATGAATGTTAATGTGTTTATTGTCACAGTTATGTGGTAACGATATCTCTGTCCCCTTTCTGTCTGACTGCCACCTCTCAAGTGTTAAGCGAGGTAAGAAAAGAGGCCTAGGGTGGAATCTTGCAATTGTCCCACTCTTAAACCAAGACCTGTCAGGACAGAAGAGAGCTTGTGAGAACCACAGAAGTGTAGGACTGGAAGGGACTGCATTAAGTTATCTAGTCCAGCCCCCTACACGCAAGGCATCTAACTGTAGCTAGTAACTGTAATATTACACCAGTAAATCTGGGAAATATACTGTCTGCTGGGGAAAGAATAATCCTGGAGCTCCTTACTGCTTTAGTCCCCTTTAGGTTCACCAAGATATGGAAATGTTTATATTGTATAAAATATACACATGCTGCTACATATTTAAAGGAATAATGTTATGAATATTTAAAGAAATATCTGCATAATGCCTAGAGTTAATACTACAAGGCAGACTTCTGAAGTTGCAGCCCCAAATCACTGACACAAGTAATCTTGTTACAATGAAACAATCACCCAAATTATTTAGTTTCGTTAAAAACAATACAATATCTTACCTTAAGAATTCTTCTGAATGAAGTGAAATTTCTACAGCTCAGTGTTTTCTGCTGTTCATTCGGTTTTCTATCTCCTGTGACTGGTACTCTTCAGAAATATGCTCCAGTAGAACTGTATATATCGTCCTCAGGGGACCTTCATAAACTGTAGACTACACCAGAGCAAATTTTTAAGTACAACTAAATGTAATGTAGCAGAGCTACTATTACTGCTGATCATTCCAAAGCCTCTGTGTGACAAATACTACCTTCAACACTAGTCTCCTGCTTGAGCCTCATCTCCTCTGGTGTTCACTCACCACAGCCTAATAGCAATCCAGTTTCCTGGGAGGATGCCTTTGGTCTTTCTCACTTAATTGAGGCATTGAGTGTTGGGATGGGGGGAAGAAAGACATGTACATTCCAGAAATGTTTTACCCTTCATCACCTCTAGGAGATTTTGGGGGTCTGCTCTCTCTAGGAAAGAATCTGTAGGAAATAATTAATACAATAGTAACTTTACTAAAACCAGACTTTTTAAAGACAGATAAAATTGAATTAAAACAGTTTGCTTAACATATCTGGAATTATACTTTTCCAGAAGCTAAATTAGATAAGTCATTGCAAGTTAGAGAAAGAAAGTGAGTCGTTTGCACCCCTTGAAAGCTATACTCATAGCTGCCCTTAAACAGCCTGTCTTTTCAGCACTACTTGCTGTATGGAGACCAGCAACCCCTTTCCATGCCTAGAAATTTCTCTTATCAAGTAACCCCTGGTGCAGATTTGTGACCCCCACTTTCAAAACTAGTGTTCTTTTTACCTACTCAGACAAAGTAAATCCAGACTTCTATAGGAAATGAGCCAATGAAAATCCTTTTCACAATGACTAATAGTGATCTCTTAAAAGCTTAATGTCTTAACTCACTGCCTGTTTTTCAGAGCACATTAGCTGTTTGGTCTTAATCAGGCATCTTGTTAATTACCAAAACAAATATTACTTAAAAGGAGGTCCTCAGGTCCTCTTTCACAGTCACTAGTTTGCATGTGATCAGCACAAGTTTCCTGGGGCCTGTGATGGGGCAGCTGCTTGGAGAAGCTGAGAACCAATCAGGGGCCAGCAGCCCAGTATAAAGAGGGAGCTGCAAGGACTACCAAGCAGTCTGGATTAGGGGTGCAGGAAGGAAAGTTCTCTCCCTTTGCTGGCTGAGGGAGTCAGCATCCTGGAGAGCTCACAGGGAGCCACTGGCAGCTGTTTGGAGCTGAAGGTCCTGAAAGCCTGGATGGCAGCAGAGGTCTGGAGAGCAGTCCAGAGGTGAGGGGACCAATGTAGGACAGATATGGCAGCTGAAGGGCTGGAGAATCATAACAGGACCAGATGGTGAAGTGGCAGTGTAAGTCGAATCTCATTCAGAATGAATAAGGATATTATACTTAGCTGATGTGGTAAATGTTCAGTTTTTTTAATAGTGCTCATGATAGCCCTGGAAAGTGGAAAGTTGGTAGCAGGGAAAAGGAGAGAACAGCACAGCCAGAAAAGAAGAGTGTCATAGAACTCTGGTCTTTGCAGCATTTGGGCTTTCCACAAGGGTTCTGGGCAGGAAACAAAAGAGGATAGCATCTTCATGCACTTGGTCACAAACACCACTTTGCGGTGTCTGCCCTCCCACGTATAGTGAATTTGGGCTATTGGATCCATGCAGTCACAAAAACACTTGTCACAACTCATCCCCAACATCCTAAGTGCCTGCACAGTGGCACATAGACAGAGCCTACAGAGTAGGCTGTGCAGAGCCCAAGGGAGCAGGTTGGAATTTCTACAGCTGGAACTCTTCTCTGCACACTGCTTCTCTTGCTCTGATCCCCTCTGAAGCCCTGAGGAGAAACATTTATATTAAAAGATTTTGTGGGATCTGGAGACTTTTTTTTTAACATTAACAGTGTGGATGTTAGAGACACTAACAAACTAATTTGAGGGAAGTAAAAAATAGAGAAATAAAAGTACTATTTCAGCATGTAATTTACATTCTTAGATTTCTATAGCTTCCATTTAGGAGTGCCTGTGTAACCCATATGCCTGAAAAGGCTATCTCTGAGAGACCTGCTGAGGGTGGGTTACTGTTGTTGGGCAGATTAGTGACCCACAACTGGAAACTTCCAGTAGCAGGGAGTGGTAGCAATTTGAGCATGCTCCACAGTGTACCCTGCTGGTGTGATGTGAGGTTGTCAGTCAGATGACTGGAGAGCAGCAGCCTGTGCAGACAGCAGGCAGGAGCTGCCTTGAGGGGAGACCAAGTGCTCAGTGTTCTGGAGAGGAGCTGAGCCAGGAGTGAACAAGATGTTTCTTCCATGTAAAGGAGTCATTTGCGACAGACCTTGCAGACATGCATATGGGACTGAGGGCTGGTTGCAGAGGAGAAGAGAAAGCCTGCATGTAATGCTACAGAGGATCCCAGCAAAGAAAGAAGAGGACAGCTATTTCTTGCCACTCAAGCTTCCACACTGGAACAGAGACTGTAGCTGAGAGTTGGGTGAACTCCACACAGACTTTGGGACTCTTGGGTATCTTTCATGGAAGGGATTGTTCTTGGTTAATTGTAGTTTGTTTTCTTAGGATAAGGTTCATTTAGTTAGTAGTTAATAAAGTTCATTGTTATGTTTGTTTTAGTAGTATTTTAATGTGTGAGTGGAGCTCTGAGCAAGCTTCGCTGTAAGTCCTGTACAGACTGGATCCTGGGTCTCCAGCTGCTTTCCCCATAGGGGTTGGGATTGATTTCTGTGGGGCACTGGAGAAGGGCAACTAAATGAATTTAGCCCACCTGAAGGTTACACCTGCACTCATTCTTTACTGAGCATTTGTGTATTCTATTATCTTCCATGTCTAGCTTCTATGACTCTATTTTGTTTGATTTAAATGTTTTGTTTACTGCTCTTCAGGCCTTTGTTAGCCGAGTTTTATTTTGCTATCTGACCTTAATTTTTAAAAAAAAGTCTTCCATCTTTATTTGTCCCAGTGCTGACAATGAGCATTAGCAAACCAGTTCAGGGTTGTCTACTATTGTGTATCTTTTCAAGTACTTAAAGTGAAATTTAAGCTTGATTCTGAAATGGATTAGAAACAGAAAACTAGTTTGAAAAACATGGCAGGCTGAATTGCACTCCCAGTAATGCTCATATAAATTGAAAGTGACTTAACTGAAGTCCAGTGAGTTTTAGTGTGGATCTAATAATGGAGGGAAGAATTTTGCTCCTTAGCTCTGGTCTGTAAGGGAAGCACCATATGCATCATCTACTTTCCTGTGTTAAACAAAATACTTTCATGAATCTGTCGGTGTAATGGTGCATTGTTTGCTGTTTGCCTACCTTGGCTATACATAATAGTTATTTTTCCTGTCTACATAGTTGTGCCTATATGAAATGTTTGTTCCCTTCCATCCTTAAAGAAATACAAGTACTCAACCATATTATCTTTATTGAATTTCATTCTATTTATCTCAGACCATTTGTCCTTTCATCCTTGGGCAGAGTCATGTAGTGGAGGGTCCATAGGAGGGCATTGCTTTCCAAAACAGCAGTTCTATAACCAGAGCAGGGCAGCCCAGGGGATGGTTGCACACACCCACCTCCTCTTCTGTCCCCGGCCAGCTCAGAGGCAGGAAGTTGGAGGTGGGTGGTGCAAGGTTGCTGTTCTGGCTGGTGCCTTGGAAAGGACAGTGGTGGTGCTCTCACCTCCTCCTTCTGCTGGTATTCTGGGGCTGCAGATGCACCTTAGCTTGTAGCTCTCTTTGACTGCTCATGCAGCCAGTTAGTCACCTGGGCAGGAGGACCCAGTTCTGGGTCTGGCAGAGCTCTTGAAGAGCAATGACTGTACGGAGAAGAAATCCTTCCCTTTCCTGGCACCCAGCCCCTAGTGATTACCGTCAGCTACACCCCTTCTGGCACACAGCCCCTAGCTACACCTATCCCTGCACCTAGAGCAGTTCTCAAACTTTTTGAGCTGAGCCAGCACTTTGAGTTATAAGCTTTGTGTGCCACCCCCAAACCAAAACAGGCTGGGTGGCCTGCTGAGGTGATTTGAGGGTGGAGGTGATGCTCCTTCCTCGGGCCCCACTGTGCAGTGTTGACCCAAGCCCTGCTGGGGCCTTCCCCCAAATCTAGATATGAAACTACATTATGCTTCTGTCGTTTTGCTTCTGATCAGACAATTTTGTTAGCAGTGTCCATTCAGCTTTGCACATACACTGTCTTCCCTCCTCTCCCCACTGTGCTCTGCCACCAGGCTAACCAGCATTGCATGGGCAAACTCTCTTTGGTTCCTTCTCTACTGCTCCTGGCTGCAGACAGCTTTAAGTGTCCATTAGCAGATTGCTAATTTTTCTAAAGACTTGTTAAGCATTTCTCTTTTTAAAAACAACTTCTTAGTTTCCTTTCTATTGCCCTTTTATTTTATTGGAAAAAAAAATCTTTAAATTAAACTTTGGGGGATGGTTGAGGAAAAAATCACACCCCTGTCCAGGGACTCCCCTGGATAGGGTATGCCCAGTTCACTGGGCTTCAAGAAATGTCTCAACTGCAAAGAGTCTATCCCAGTGATGAATGGACATTCCCAGTGTGTTTGCCTTGGAAAGTCACATTCCCCAGAAGTGTGGTTTATGGCAACAGTTGAAACTGTGATCCAGAAAGTATAGAGACCTAAGACCCAAACTTCTTCTTTTGGAACCAGCTCTCCAGCAACCTTCAGACCCATGCCAAAATTCAGGGTGCCGGGAATCCTCACCACAATCCTGTACATGTAACTCCCTTACATGTGAGCCTAAAGACAAACATGAGCCACTCACACAAGGCTTCTAAGAAGAGAGCTACAGGTCCCCACAGTGAGTTCTGAGCAAGTAAAAAAATCACCAGTTTGTTCATTATCAGTATCGATGGGACCAAAACCATCTAAACCTGGTACTCTGGGCTTGCATAGTACCATCATATTGGGCTGCATAAGGATCCAATGGGCACAGGCAAAGAAAGACTGGTACTGACAGGGTGAGAGAGAGACTCTGCTCCAAGGAAGGCTCTTTTGGTGTGGACAATGGTGTCAGTATCATCAACAGTACACCAAACACCAGTGGACCATTCAGGTAGGACCATATCTCCAATTCCAACAATACAGGCATCCTGGCACTGCCAACCACTATTAGTACCATTGCCTATGGCACTGCCAGACTTCTGGTATTCAAGACCTCTCCATGTCTGATGCACCAGATTCTCCTCTACTCTTTACTGGAGCCCTGGTACCAAGTCCATCTCAGGATCCTTATTTCCCTTCAACATGTGCCATGCACCCACAGTCTCTAGTCAGACAGAGAGCAGGAATATGTAGTCTCCCATCACTTATCTTAGGCTATGTCTACACTTCTTAATTTAAGTTGACTTAGCTAAGTCGACTTAACAAAGTCGACTTTAAGTCGACTTAGCATGTCTACACTAAAATTTTAAGTTGACTTTGGGGGGACCCTACAAAGTCGACCTAGAGCGTCCACACTGGATGCCTAGGTCGACTTGTAGGGGCTAGGTGGACCTGGGACTGGTCCACGGTGGCAGGGGGGGCACCCCTTGCCAAGTGCCAAGGGGCTCAGCCTTTGCCCCATTGTTCCTGGGTACAATGGGGCAAAGGGGGACAGGGACCCTGGCCGGGCATAGAGGCAGGGTGTGCAGGGCTCTGCCCTGCCCTGTGGGGTGGCATGCCAGGCTCTCCGTGTGCCAGCCACCCTGGCAGGGAGGGCAGTGGGGAAGTCCTGGAGAGCCCTAAGTCGACTTAGGGCTACTCCACGTCTACACTGGCTTAAGTCGACTTTCTAAAGTCGACGTAAGCCAAAAGTCGACTTAAAACTAGGTTTTATAAAGTTGACAACTTTTCCTTAAGTCAACTTAAGCAGCTGCTTAAGTTGACTTAAGGAAAGTATAGTGTAGGCGCAGAATAAATTAAGTCGACTTAAGCAAGTTTAAGTCGACTTAATTTACAAGTGTAGACACACCCTTATAGCCTGTGGTGTCCATTACCAATACAGGCCTCAACCATACCCTTAGTCTGACCCTTAGTCTCCCTGGTATTGTCAGCCATGGCACCAACCACCAGGACTCTTCCCACCATCCTAGAGGCCTTATTGGGATCCTTGGCGGGCATATAGGCATTATGCCTCCCAAAGCACTGACTTGGCTTACCAGGATCCAATGAGGTGCCCTCATTATGCCATTGCATCAAGCACTTTCAAGCCTCCTGAACATATGAGGGAGGAACAGGAGGTAGATATTGAGGAAGAGGTCACACCCCACACTGTTATCTTCATCAGATGAGACACTGATTGTCCCCCTCCACTGCTGTTGGCAGATGACTTCAAACTTTTTTAAGAACTAGCTCAGAGGGTGTCAGAAGAATTACAACAAGTAATATTTGTACTCTGCCTCATTCATAAACTAGGTTCTTTTGACTCCTGCCAAACCTATATGGTACACCCTGGCAGCATTGGTTATGCCAACATGTAAGTGGCCCAATAAGAAATATATGCTAGCAAAAGGCACAGAATTCCTCTTCTCCCTCCCACCTGCCTCCTAATTTGATCAATATGGCATGGTAAACTCCAGTGGTTGACAACACCAGATGAAATCCACCCTTTATGATCGCAGTTGGAAGCACATCGAACTCTTAGGGGGAAAAGGCTTATTCATCAGCCAGTTTTTTTTAATCCAGCTTTCATGGCAAAATACAATTATATCAGTTACTCAAACTCAAATTCCTTTATTGAGCAGCTCCTGGATTCTCATAAAGACTAATTCAAGGTCATATTAACAAGAGTTAACTGTTGGCTAAGACTGCTCTCCAGTCAGCATTCGATGCAGCTGATGAGGCAGCACATTCCATTTCCACTGCCACTGTGATGAAACAAGCCTCTTGGCTGTACTTATCAAAGTGAAAACATCCATGAAGGACCTTCCCTTCAAAGGCAAAAAATTGTTCACAGTAAAGGGATGCTTCCCTCCACACTGTGGAAAAACTCCAGGGCTATTCTTTGGTCACTCAGTATTTACACACCTGGACAGAAGAGAAAATACACTCCTCAGTACTCATTGACCTCACTTACCACAACACTCTTATGAGCCTCAAAGAAATCTAGGTTCTCCAAATGGAAACATTTGGAGTTTCCAGATGTCACTGAGATTGTTCCTTAACCTCAGTGCCAGATGCAAAATTTAATCTTCCGCCGTTCAAGTTTTCTTCATGATTAGCTTGATCTTCCACTGTGCTTTTTCTGTATTTTCTCCTCCACCTCTTCCTTGTGGATAAGTTACTAAGGAGTCTTAAATGATGTAAGTGTAACAATACCTGCTGTCTCCTGCAAAAACAGAGAAAACAAACAAAACCCCCAAATTCAAAATGACAACTATGACTAAGGAATACAAGGGACCAGATCCTTAGCTGTTGGAAACTGGCATAATTAGTATAATATTTGGTGGTCACATTATATAATATTGGCTTATGATTTTGAATTGTATGATTATATAATGTGTCACATTAGGAATCTGGACTTCAAAACAGTATGAACCATCTCCTCACACACCCCTTCTTAATGGCCACTGGTATCAGTATTATGTTGAGCTGAGTTATGGTTTTACTATAAGTTACTCACATAGTAGCTGTTATAATTGAGCTAGCAGAATGCTTTACTGAGGAGTCTTATTAGTAATAATGTCTGAATTACAAATCGTTTGAATGTTTTGAAAAAAGCATTTTCTTTTGACGTGGAGCAATAATAGCAATATTTATGCCCTGTAGAGGCCAAAATTAGCTCTGATTGTAGAGAGCAGCTCCAGTGGATTCAGGGGAGCCGTGCCTATTTTAACCCAGGACTAAACGTTGCCTAAGACTCTCAAAGAAATTTTGGGAAGTTACCAACCCCCATAAAAGCTTTGATTTACCCAGGTATGTAGTGGCAAGAAACAGGCTCTGGAAAGATATGTTTTTCCATCAGTTCGACTGTAGCCTCAATTTTTTACAGTCTGTAGGTGACAGAGGCTTGCATCCTGATCGCTGTATATTCTTAAACCCATGGGGAGAGTCTGAGCCCTCAATAAAAGTGTAAGCAAGCATCTCTTGCAAGTTAGGAAGAGTATGCTGCTAGTAAGAATCCAGAGTTGAAATCAGTAGATCAAATACAATGATGTTCTGCAGTCTCAACTAAGACTACCCAACTTTAGTACTGCTCCACTGTGCCAACAACAAAGATAAAGGGAAGACAGGACCTCTCAGAGAGCACTCTGCCTTCTCCATTAATTGTTACTGTAACAGGGCGACTTGCCCGTAAGGACTGCTGGTCCTGTAGCTAGCCGACCCTGATTAAGAAAGAGTCACACTTACGTTGGATCAGATGAATCCATTATAAGAGCAGCAGGAAGCTGCAATGTTGCAAAACAGCAGAGAGAAATGGGGGCGAGGATGGAGTGGGACAGGCTGTTTCAAAGGGGGTTGTGAGATGCTGAGACAGACAGAGTCAAAAGGCTCAGCAGTAAGCTAGGGAAGAGAGACCCCTGAGGACAGAACCTGAGACCACCAGGGTAACTATATACAGCCGAAGATCGAAGATACAGACACCTTGGAATGGAGGTTGTTCGTAGCTCTGAAATGTCTGTAACTCAGAACAAAGCACTAGCTACAGAACTCTGCACTCAGTGTCTTTCAGCTGATGCTGGGAGAGATCTCTGCAAGAGTGGCACCTGGCAGCACTGCCTGGTTCACAAGCAGCCCCCTGCCTTGTACCTGTTTGTTGCCTTTGGGCTGAACTGGGGAGGGCTGCAAGCCCCAGCTCTCAGCCACCTTTCCCCAGGGCTTGCCTTGCTTTGTACACTGCCTGCTGTGCTCCAGAGGCAGCATGTGGCAGGGGTTGGTGTCAGCTTGCACTCTCAGAGGTGCTGGCAGGATCCAGGAGTGCAGCCATGGGCAAATCTTGTGCTGCATCAGTGCACAGGCTGTGCTCCTTTAAAACTCTGGAGCACTGCATGCCTGTAGCAGCTTGCACTCTGGCTCCAACTCCAGGTCAGGTTTTGGCTGCAACAGCATCAACTTCCATCCTAACCAACAGCTTCCTTCAGGTCATTGTAGCAGCAGCTGCTCAGTCTTTTCTGGGCTCAGGCTCAGACTCAGCTTACAAGCTTGTCCTCCTCCTGATGGGGCTGGCAGCAGGGGCTCACAGTGGTGCCTGTGAATCTCGGAGTCTAGACCTCCTACCTGCAAGTAGCTGCCCCCATATGGCAAGTGGAGTGTGGGATCAGAAACCCAGATACACTGAACTTTAAGATGCAAGACAGGCACAGTATAGTACTTGCTTTCTTTTTGTTCCTTCCTTTTTTCCTTCCACTGCTGCCTGATTGCTTACTTCTTGTTCCACATGGTATTTGGTTGACTGATCAGTTCATAACTCTAGTGTTTGTACCTTTTAAGGTTCTCCTATATTTTCAGTTTTGTTTGCTGTACTGGGCAAAAGAATATGGAAAAAAAGCTTGATCAGTGGTACCTGTGAAACTATCTGGTGTGACTGTAAAGGGAGAGCTCTGGAAAGGGGGAGGAATTGTTCCAGGAACTGCAGAGGCACCCCTGGTCATGAGTGGGTGTGCTGACCCTATATTCATAATTAGGAGGTAATTCTGCTATAATCTGCTCAGTAGCCTTAGTGTGGCCTTCCATTCCATATTTTATGCTCTTCCTCCTATCTCTGATGAAGTCTGGTGCAATGTTACTCTTGCATCACTCTCACACCTGATCTGCTCTGTCCAGCTCATACATACTCCTTTCTCATCTTTTTTAATCTCTGTATTTGGCTTCCTTCTTGCCATCCTTTCCTTCACACTGTCATCTTTCATCTTGCGTCTTAATTACTCGCAATTAGCATTGATCTATTGTGCATAATGAATGATAGAAAAATCTTTGTTATTAATTATAGCTGGAATGCATTGGACCATATAATCTTCTGTAGAGGCTACTCCAAAAAATACTATTGGAAACACTGTTTGCTAGTTTGTAAGTGATCTAACTTCTTTCGTTTCTTCATCTGCCCATACCAAAATGAAGGAGCATGGCTTTTTCATACTCAGTGTTCTCAAAACAGTAGACTTAAACTACACCGCTCTCCTAGTCTCAGACAAGAGCATGCTTCTCCAAGAGAGGTGCAGGCTATGTCTTCACTGCCAGACCTGCTATGTGTGTGTTATCTGCGTGTAAAATCTTAACAATGCAAGATGAAGGCAGTCCTTAGCTTGATTTAGCTACACAGTTCTTGCCCTGAGGCAACTGGACATGGTCAGATCTGGGTTGGGGAAGGAGGGTGATAGTGCAGAAGACACCTGAGGCTATGACCCCTGATTTCCCCAGCAAGATCAGCTTGCCTGTGCGGCGTGAGCAATGCTAGCCAGGGAGACACTCCACTCTCTGGGGTGCTCATGTAATGAGTAAATGCCCTTTCATAGGCAAAGCTTACGCAAGGAGTTGATGTTCTCCATGGCAGACAAAGTGGGAGACAGCAGAGAGATCTGCCTAAAAGGGGTGTCCCTTCTCTGGAAGGAACCCTTGTTCTTCTTCTGAATTGGGGTGGAAGTGGTTGCTCATGGCAATCACCATGATGGTGGAAGGAGAGCTGGAAAACCCTGAAAATCAAGATGCCTGTGATAACACAAGTACTAAGATTTGAGTGCTGGGACCTGGGTTAGAGACAGAGGAAGACTTGGTGGTGGGGTTGTGTGTGGGGGGGGGGGAGGGGGGAGTGGAGGGGTGCAGTGAGCAGCTCACATGGCCAGGGTTCATGGAAGCAGATGGAGACTGGGCCGTAGCTGCCTATGTCAGGGGGTTTAGGATGGGATATTGGGATCTTCATTCCCATGTCCTGGGCCTCTCTGGCCACTACTGAAGTTCTGGGGAGGTGGGGATAGAGCCAGCCCTTCCTGGCCTTGAGGGCATAGCAGGGAGAGCTAGAGCCAGGGTACAATGGGGCTAGGAACTGCTGAGCCATCAGGGAACAGCTACTCTCCAGCTGAGTGACAGACCAGGGTACTGAGTGCAGTGCTTTTTTTCTAAAAAAAAAAAGGTACCGGAACTCCTATTGATGTCCGTCGTGTCATAAAGAAATAACACTGAAAATAGTGCAGTAAACAGTAATTTTTTGAATATATCAAAGAAATAAAAATACAAGGTAAAAACTGTTAAGTTTTATTAACTATGCAGGCCGCTAATATACTGAAAGACAACCTGTGAGGTCTTACAGCAGGGGTCCTCACACTTTTTAAATAGGGGGCCAGTTCATGGTCCCTCAGACTGTTGGGGGGCCGTATTATAATTAGAAAAAAACGTGAATGCGTAGCTATCACGTCTGCTGCTGGCCTGTGTTTCTGGGTACTGGGTGGCAGGCAGTAATGCATCCACACACTTTTTGTTGGTGCTGTGGGCTCCGGCCAGGCCCAGAGTGTGGGACTGACCGATGTTAGCCTGCTGGCCTGCTGTTGTGTACGCAACTAGTAGCCAATGTTCCCTCTAGGTTTGGTGGCTTGTGTGCAAAATTTTCAAGCCGTGTGAAAAACTTTTTCAGAATAAATTTTTGGGGAAAACTCACAAGACAGAAATTATAGGCATTAATTGAAGATAAAGTGACTGTAAATAGAATTAATTAATTAATTGTGTTTAATTTAATTGGAATGAATTTGGAATTGAAATCTAATTTTAAGAAAGGTTTTTATTTAAAATTAATTTTTAAAAAGTTTTAAAAAAGAAGGGAGAGAAAGAAAAAAGAGAAGGAAGGAGGAGACAAAGAAAAAAAGAAAGAAAGGAAGGAAGCAAAGACAGAAAGAGCAGGAAGGAAGGAAGACAAAGAAGAGAAAAAGAAAAAAAGGAAAGGAAGAAAGAAGAGAAAGGAAGGCAGGGAAGAGGAAGACAAAGAAGAGAAAAAGAAAAAAAGGAAAGGAAGAAAGAAGAGAAAGGAAGGCAGGGAAGAGGAAGACAAAGAAGATAAAAAGAAAAAAAGGAAAGGAAGAAAGAAGAGAAAGGAAGGAAAGGAAGCGGAAGAGAAAGGAAGGCAGGGAAGAGGAAGACAAAGAAGAGGGGGAAAAAAGGAAAGGAAGGAAAGGAAGAGGAAGAGAAAGAAAGCAGCCCCGGGGGTCTGGAGGGGGCGGTGGGGGCTGCCGGCCTGCGCGGGGGTCCCTCCTTGTCCCCACCCCCACCCCTCTAACCCGGGCCGCCTCCTTGTCCCCACCCCCACCCCACAACCCGGCCCGTCTCCTTGTCCCCACCTCTACCCCTCTAACCCGGCCCGTCTCCTTGTCCCCACCCCCACCCCTCTAACCCGGCCCGTCTCCTTGTCCCCCCACCCCTCTCCAGGCCTCCCTCCAGCCCCCTTACCTGGCCGGAGGCTGGGAACCACAGAGACAGCCGGCAGAGCTGCTTGCCGGCCAGTCCGCTCCCGCCCTGGGCACGCTGTAACTGCGCATGCTCAGGGCGGGAGATTTAAATCTCCCCAGCCCGGCCCAGCCTGCACAGCTGGGAGGGAGCACCGGCGGGGAAAAAAAGGTGCCGGAACGCCGTTCCGGTGCGTTCTGGCAGAAAAAAAGCACTGACTGAGTGCACTACTTCCCAGCAACTTGCTTATACAACTGGGCAGTAGAGGATGGTAGCTCTGCCTGCTCCTTGTAGTGAGGGACCAGGCTGTCACTCTTCATATACAGCAGCTCTATCTGTTGCTCAAGAGGCAAATAATGAAAATAGAAACTTCCCTGTATCAGGGTCTGACAATGCTGATAGTGGCTACGGTATATTTGTAACCTGAAGGTGGTAGGAAAGCCAGAGCCGTGACAAAGAACAGGGATAGAGAAGGAGTGGGGTGGTGGAGGGGCTGGAGTAGAGCAGAATTGTGAAAGAAGGTGCCTGGGGGATTCAGGGTATTGAGGGTCTCCTGGGGAATCATGAAGGTGGAATACAGACCTACAAGAGATCAGGAGGGGGAACAGGATTGTGTGTGGGGTTGAGGGAGTGGCATGGGAAACATGAGGGTGGCATAGGTGACGTAAAGGGAAAATATATCAATACTGTTAGCCTCCATCTGAAGGCTGTGTGAAGAGAGACCAGTGATGACACATTATTATTAAAAAGCTGGGAAATTGTTTCTTGAGTCAAGGTTGCTAAATTCCGTATCCCTCCTGCAAAAACACTGGAGGTCAGGGTTCCTGTGCAGCCTGGATCAGTAAAGGTAGTGAAGAGTATAGCATCAGTCCTAGAAATTGTCTCCTAGGCCCTGGTCCTCAAAGGTATGCATGCACTGAACTCCCATGGGAGTTAGGTGCCTAAATATCTTTGAGGCGGTGGGCCCTGTTTCTTATTATAATGCCACAAGGTATTTTGGTGGGGGTGTGGGGGAGGAGGAGGAAGTGTGTCTGTTTTCCATCAGTAAAGTTCTGCTCTGTGTGTGGACTGCTGAAGTGAGATGTGGGCATAGTGTATATGCAGCACTAAGGGAAGAAAGAGTGAGGCGTTTTGGCAGCAGGCCCCAAACAAGCTTTGCTGTTTGAAATATAGATGGGAAGTGGCTACTTTCTGTCATGTAATAATAATCTGATAGTCTTTAGAAGTGCCACAGGCTCTGTTGTAAGATTTGGGTGGATTTACAGGAGGCCAGCAAAAGACCCAATGATTGTTTCTTGGTCAAATTTTTAAACCCACCTATAAATCATGGAGGCATTGAGCTCTTAAGATGTAAGGTTTTTCAATAGTGGTATGTGTTAGGCAACTTAAATAAAGATAGTAGTTGCTGCCTTTCCCCAAATAAAAAGGTGCAGTTCTTCTTCGAGTGATTGCTCCTGTCCATTCCATATTAGGTGTGTGCGCGCCTCGTGCACGGAAACGCCGGAATTTTTTCCCCTAGAGATCCCGTAGGGCCGGCTGTAGCGCCCCCTGGAGTGGCGCCGTTGCGGCACCTCTATATAACCCACAGCCGGCCCTACCCTCCTCAGTTCCTTCTTACCGCCCTGACGGTCGCTGGAACATCGGCTAGCTTGCTAGCAGTACCCTAGTTATCACTCTAATAATCTTCTCTAAGTTAGTTTTTCGTTTTTCGAAAAGGAGCCCCTTCGGGGCCGGGGCATGCCAGGCTTCAAGGCTTGCGGGGCCTGCCGTAAGCCCATGCCCCTGGACGATCCGCACCACGAGTGCCTAAGGTGTTTGGGAGAGTCCCACCTTCGCGAGCGGTGCAAAATCTGCCGGGGGTTCCGCCCGAGAACCCAGAAGGAGAGGGAGCACAGATTAAAGCTCCTCCTCATGGAGGACGCCCTCCGGCCGGCGGGCACCGGGGGTCCCGGGTCTAGCGCGGCACCGTCGGTGCGGAGCGCTCCGGCATCCTCCAAAGAGCCACGGCATCGGCTCCCGCCGCCGGCACCGAAGCCTCCGGCACCGCCGCCGCGGCACCGCTCTCTATCACCTGGCCCGGCGAGGAAAAAGAGGCGTTCGGACAGGGGAAGATCGCCTGTCAAACGCGGAAAGCAGGGGGCGCAAACGGTACCGGGCTCGGACCGTCAGCTCCCGGAGCCTCAGGCTCCAGCCCCGTTGACTCCGGGCTGTGAGAAGGTTCCGTCGAGTCCGGGGTCCATCGCCTCGCCCACGAGGGCGATCCTGGACGAAGATCTCCAGCTGCCCTCGACGCCCGAGACGTTCGAAGCGGCCCGGGACCTTATTACGCACACGGCACCGTGCGCACCAGACACTCGCCCTCCGGCACCGCAGAGGACGGTGCCGTCGAAGGGAAAACCGGCGCTGCTCTACCGGAGCCCTCCACGGCACCGTTCGCCGTCGGAGCAGGCGCGCCGATCACCCACAGGGCAGACTCTCGGGGAGCGCCCACAGCACAATTTGCCCCAGGCGCGGCACCGGTCTCCCGTCCCACCGGCAGTAGTAGCGGCAGCAGGAGCCCCGCGGTACCGGTCCCCCCCAGAGCGCCGGGAACGTGACTCCCCGCGGCACCGTCGATCGCCGGCACCGCGAGAAGCGACACCCACAAGGTCGCGGTACTCCCCGGCTCGCGGCACAGCCCCACCTTGGTCGCCACGGAGCAGGCTCTCCTCCGAGTCGGGAGGTAGCCTGAGCTCCGCCAGGCGGAGCAGGAGTCGCTCGGGGAGGAGAGGGGACAGCCGCGGCCACTCTCAGGCCCAGTGGGGGCCCCAGTGGCAGCCGCCACAGCAGTGGCCCTTTTGGACCCCTTGGGCGTACCACCAAGCCCAGGGTCCCATATCGGAGAGGCCGCCCTCCACCTTATCATCAAAGATCCAGCCGTCGTGCACGGCGAGCGCTCCTCCGGAGCTGGGGAGGGCACCAGCCCGGGACCGGGCAGGGAAAGACCCCGTCGAGCCGGTGGCAACAGAGGGTCGACAGCCCACGAGGGTGCTAGACCCCCCGCCAGACCCTACCGGAGAGTCATCTTCGTCCCCCCCAGATGAGGCGGTGGCAGGGGCGAAGCCGGCCCCCCTACCGGATGACAGCAGGTCTCACCAGGACCTACTTAGGAGAGTGGCCAAGGTCATGGGCTTGCAGGCGGAGGAGGTCATGGAGGAAGCAGACCCCATGGTCGACATCCTCCTCCCGGAGGGTCCTTCCAGAGTTGCCCTGCCCCTCATTAAAACAGTGCAAAACACGACCAAGGCCCTGTGGCAAACCCCTGCCTCCATTGCTCCTACAGCCAAGCGGGTAGAGAAAAAATACTTTGTCCCAGCGAAAGGCTACGAGCATTTTTACTCTCACCCAGTCCCAAACTCGTTGGTGGTGGAAACGGCCAACGAAAAAGAGAGGCAAGGCCACCAAGGGCCTACGCCAAAATCAAAGGATGCCAGGAAAATGGACCTGTTCGGCCGAAAGGTCTATTCCTCAGGGGGGCTCCAGCTGAGGATTGCCAATCAGCAGGCAATCCTCAGCCGGTACACATTTAATTCCTGGGCGGCCCTCGACAAATTTTCGGACAAGCTGGACCAGGACTCGAGGTCCGAGCTGGCAGCCATGGTGAAGGAGGGTAAGGTGGTGTCCCGAGCCCTCCTACAATCGGCCCTAGACCCTGCAGACGCGGCAACCAGAGTGATGGCCTCGGGCATCACAATGAGAAGGAGTTCTTGGCTCCAAGCCTCGGGTCTCCCCGCAGAAGTCCAGTCCACCATCCAGGACTTGCCCTTCGAAGGGCCGGAGCTGTTCGCCTCCCAGACGGACTCCAGGCTACAATCCCTAAAGGACTCAAGGGCGATGGTGAGATCGCTGGGCCTCCACGCCCCAGCACCGCAAAGGAAGCCCTTTAAGCCTCAAACATCGGCTCGGCCATACCAGCGGCGCCAGGACTGGGATAGAAGGCGAGGCCGTAACGGGCGCAGGGCAAGCCGCCGCCCCCCAGACCAAAACCAGGGAGGGCAGCGTCATCCCTCCGGCCCCAAGAAGGCCTTTTGAGGGTACGATCGGGGACGACGTACCAATTGTTGCTGTGGATCCAATCCCTCTGCCCTTCCTCAACAGACTATCCCGGTTCCACCGTGCCTGGGCGCTAATTACTTCGGACCAATGGGTGCTCCGCACGGTGCAGCATGGATACTCGCTCCAATTCTCTTCACCCCCCCCGCTCCGCCCCCCCCCATGCCCCGTCCCTCTTCAGGGACCCATCTCACGAACAACTGCTGACCCAAGAGGTTCAGTCCCTCGTGGAGAAAGGGGCGATAGAGGAGGTGCCTCAGGACCTGAGGGGAAAAGGGGTGTACTCCAGATACTTCCTCATTCCCAAATCGAAAGGGGGCCTCCGTCCTATCTTGGACCTGCGGTATCTGAATCGTTTCCTACGCAAGATCCGGTTTCGCATGGTCTCCTTAGCCTCGATTATCCCATCCTTGGATCCGGGAGATTGGTATGCCGCCCTCGATTTACAGGACGCCTACTTCCACATAGCGATAATCCCGCGTCACAGGCGGTTTTTGCGCTTCAAAGTGGGGGACAGGCACTTTCAGTTCACGGTTCTTCCGTTCGGGCTCGCCGCGGCGCCCAGGGTCTTCACCAAGTGCCTGGCAGTAGTAGCAGCCTTCCTCAGGAAAAGGGGAGTTCAGGTCTTTCCCTACCTGGACGACTGGCTTGTACGAGGCCGCTCGCCAGCAGAAGTGTCGATCCATCTGCAGTCCATACAAGACGTGTTCAACCGTCTTGGTCTGCTGGTCAACCAGCGCAAGTCATCCCTCGTGCCAGTCCAGCGAATAGAATTCATTGGGGCAGTCCTGGACTCAACGGTAGCGAAGGCATCTCTTCCTCGATCACGATTTCAAGTGATCCGAGATACCGTGCGGGGATTGCAGACGCATCCGTTAACGTCGGTAAGAATGTGCCTGAGGTTGCTCGGGCACATGGCGGCCTGTACCTACGTGGTCAGGCATGCTCGTCTACGGCTCCGCCCCTTCCAGCTATGGCTGGCGTCGGTTTACCGCCCGAGCCGGGACGACATCGACATGTTAGTGGCCCCTTCCACGCAGGCCCTGAGAGACCTAGACTGGTGGTGCAGGGAGGACCAGGTCTGCGCAGGGCTACCCTTCCAACCCCCAAGCCCTTCCATCTCCCTAGTGACAGATGCGTCGGATCTGGGCTGGGGAGCTCACCTGGGCCAGCTACGGACCCAAGGCCGCTGGGGGAGCGAAGAGCTCCAATTTCACATAAATGTGAAGGAACTCAGGGCAGTTCGTCTGGCGTGCCAGGCATTCAAGGATCACTTAAAAGGGAGAGTAGTCTCCATCCAAACGGACAATACGACTGCCATGTTCTACATCAACAAGCAAGGCGGTCCCCGCTCCTCCCATCTATGCAAGGAAGCGCTCATCCTCTGGGAGTTTTGCATCCTCCACTCAATCCTGCCGGTAGCGTCCTACCTACCGGGATCGCAGAACACACTGGCCGACGACCTCAGCAGGAAGTTTCAAACCCACGAGTGGTCGATGAAATGGGAGGTCCTGAGAGAGGTCTTCCAAAGGTGGGGAACTCCCCGTCTGGACCTCTTCGCCTCAAGAGCCAACACCAAATGCGCACGGTTTTGCTCGTTCAGAGGACAAAGCCAGGGCTCCATAGCGGATGCATTCGCGATTCAGTGGACAGGGGAGCTTTTTTACGCTTTTCCCCCGACGCCCTTAGTGAACCAAGTGCTTCTAAAAATCAAGCACGACAAGGCCACAGTGATTCTGGTGGCCCCGGCATGGCCCAGGCAACATTGGTACACGACCCTCTGGAACCTCTCATCCAGAGCCCCGATAGATCTACCCCTGTTGCCGGACCTCTTGTCGCAGGACGACGGGAAGCTCCTGCACCCGAACCTACAATCGCTCCACCTCAAGGCGTGGTACCTGAGTGGTTGACCCCAAACGAGAGACTATGCTCGGAAGAGGTCCAGGATGTCCTACTCAATAGCAGGAGGCCCTCTACACGCTCCGCTTATGGGGCAAAGTGGAAACGGTTCTCGACCTGGATGGCAGTCAAAGGGATCGCTCCGGAGTCAGCCCCGCTCCCGGACATCCTTGACTACCTGTGGCATCTCAAGTCGTCGGGCTTGGCATCCGCCTCGGTCAAGGTCCACCTGGCAGCCATCTCGGCTTTCCATGAGGGAGCGGAAGGGGGCACGGTCTTCTCGGCCCCGATGGTAAAACGCTTTATCAAAGGCCTTGATAAGCTCTTTCCCCCCACCCGTCCACCGGTGGCGCAATGGGACTTAAACCTGGTCCTGACCCAGCTGACAGGCCCGCCCTTCGAGCCTCTAGCTTCCTGCTCACTGCTGTGCATGTCCTGGAAGGTGGCCTTCCTCGTGGCCATTACATCGGCCAGAAGGGTGTCCGAGCTTCAAGCCCTGACAGCAGGTCCACCCTACACGGTCTTCCATAAAGACAAGGTGCAGCTGCGCCCGCATCCGGCCTTCCGTCCAAAGGTGGTATCCCTTTTCCACACCAGTCAGGACATTTGTCTACCGGTGTTTTACCCCAAACCACATGCTTCGGACAGGGAACGCAGGCTGCATACGCTAGACGTGCGCAGAGCCCTGGCGTTCTACATAGACAGGACAAGACCCTTTCGCAAATCCACACAACTGTTTGTGGCAGTGGCGGACAGAATGAAGGGAGAGCCCATTTCATCACAAAGGCTCTCCGGATGGATAGTCGAGTGCATCCGCGAATGCTATAACCGGGCAAAGGTTACACCGCCCCCGATCAAGGCACACTCTACAAGAGCTCAGGCTTCCTCGACGGCCTACCTAGGGGGTGTGCCGTTAGTGGACATCTGTAAGGCAGCCACGTGGTCTTCAGTCCACACCTTCGCAGCACACTATGCGATTACGCAACAAGCGAGAGAGGACGCGGCAGTTGGCAGAGCCGTCCTACTCTCAGCTAAACTGTGATTCCGACCCTCCGCCTCAAGGTAAGGCTGGTGATTCACCTAATATGGAATGGACAGGAGCAATCACTCGAAGAAGAAGAAGAGGTTACTTACTGTAACTGGTGTTCTTCGAGATGTGTTGCTCCTGGCCATTCCACTTCCCGCCCTCCATCCCCGCTCGGAATAAGAGCAAGAAGGAACTGAGGAGGGTAGGGCCGGCTGTGGGTTATATAGAGGTGCCGCAACGGCGCCACTCCAGGGGGCGCTACAGCCGGCCCTACGGGATCTCTAGGCGAAAAAATTCCGGCGTTTCCGTGCACGAGGCGCGCACACACCTAATATGGAATGGCCAGGAGCAACACATCTCGAAGAACACCAGTTACAGTAAGTAACCTCTTCTTTTCAAGCAGTTCAGCGTTGGAATGTTAGAAGGCGTCTCAGTGGCATGGATTAGTGAGGAGAATGCTGGTGAAGCAATCTAAGGTACATGGTGAATGCCATTTACCACATGGCTTTGACTTCACACATATGTGAAATTGCAGAAGCACATGATAAATTAATTTATTGTGCACTTTTGAGTGCATTAGCTGCTGTCTGCTCACTAAGATATAATAGTGTTATCAGTAATCAGTCTCCCTGTAGTGATTTGACGTATTCCAAATTTCAAAGCCCCATCAGGGAATTGTCTTCTAGTTTAACAAAATGATCAAAGATTTCCATCTTTATCCTCAAAATGTACACAAAATATCTGTCGGATGCCCAAAATTGAGTTGTTTTTTTTTCTCTCTACCTTCTATACTTCAAGACCTCTCTATACCTTTAATGGTCAGTAATTCTCATCCTAGTAGGGCTCAAAACAAGATCTTAATGACACTAGAGAGAGGGCACCCTGCTTTCCTGCTGGACTGCAGAGGTATAACTGAATAAAACTGAAGTAGGAAGAAAGGGAGGGTCTACAGCAATTAGCCAGTGATCAGAGGGGAGGGAATGTGTAGGGCAAAACCTGTAGAAAGCAAACATGTAATGCTTGCACCTGAGCTTCTGCTGCTGAAATTGCTTCTGGTGCAGCATCTGATTACTTGAGTGTAGGGCCCTGAGCTGGCTCCATGGAGTTCTTCTCTCCTCCAGACATGCCTGGCTGGGGAGGGATGATGGATGCTACATGAGGTCCAAGGCCCACTCTGCACAGCTCTGTCTTGAATGGGGATTGAATCGGGGACTCTTGGCATTGAAAGTACAGACTGTACCAACTGAGCTAAAAAGCAATTCGACCAACAGATAGAAGTGGTAGGCTTTGGGGCCAAAATGTGTGCCAGTGTAAATTCTTTTTGCAGAGAATTTGACTATTATTCTGTCAGTGGTGTCAAACTTGGGGGCTAGAAGGATCTTTAAGAAAATATATATTTAAGAACCGAAGTGTTCCCTATACTGTGAAATGTGGCTTTTTATTTTTATTGAAGTGTTTTAAATCAGCCCTGTTGTACAGGGACAAGACTGTGTATTACCCAACTTCTCCTGCAGTTCCAGAGCAGCTTTGATGGGAGCCAAGAATACTATGAGCAAATGTCACCCCTTCTTTGCTGCAGTTACTCGGTAGTTCCCTGCTGATTGCTTGCTTTTATCTCAGGGACCCCAAGACTAAAAACTCAGGGATACTTGGATCTAGGGTTTGTTTCAGTCTACTAGGCCTCTTATCTTGCATACTTAACACTGCCTTTGTTCTTATGAATATCTGAGAAGGGACATCTCACTTATCAAGTGGAAGCTGAAAGAAGTTTACTTAGACAAAAGGTTTTTATGAAGAAAAAATGGTCCTGGCAAACTGATTGTAGGGTAATGAAACCCTGCTGATTCATTACATTGTGTGCCCTATTCGCAAGGCTATAAATTATGCAACAACAATAAAAAAAAATTACTGCACTGATTTTAAAAATGAGTAACAACTGTGCCTTTGGTAAGAATTCTATAGTATGTTAGTGGATTAGTGCATAATTATGTGTTTTCACAGTCCATTAGAGTACACGTTCTCTTTTACAAAATGGATGTCTTAAAATATTTAAATTTAAATTAGTTCTCTTGGGTGATGAGAAATGTAAAGTGCCATGGAATTTCTGTATGATTAAGAGTATTTTTATATAATTAAATTATAACCACTTTAAGGAAACCTGAGGTTCCAAAACACATTATGTGCCTCTTACTGAAAGAGTGGTACTCTTTGGCAGAAAGTTATACAATGTTTCCATAGGATTTGCTCATCATAATGATTTTAATTTTTCCTTTGGAAACCTTTTTAAGATGCAGATTTTTAATGCATATTGATTTAAGATATTTTTAAGTTTTCTTTATCAGTAGTGTCCAAATTGCTACTTTTACAATATAGCCGAATTTTCATGCATAACAACTTGTGGGATGTATTTTAGTTACTAAATTGACAAAGACATTTTTCCTGTTTTTTCATAATGATATGCATGTGCAAAGAGAAGACTGAATAAAAGTCAGAGGATTGGATGTCATGGCATTCTGCTTCTTACAGATGGCACTTGACTAGATAAGCAGCAATTCTGATGCATTTTTTGTTTTGCTTTGGTTTGGATTTTTTTTTTTAAACAGCAAACAATATCTAAAGCACATTTTTCTGGCTGATGGCTGCATTTTCACATTAAAATGGTTGTAACAAAACTGCTTGCACAACTCTTGGGATGATATCCTTAAAGTCTCTATTTATCATTCACAGGAAAAAGATTTACATCAAATTCATTTACATACACTATGTCAGAGATCCTGCATACATGGCAATAAAATTGACATAAAATGCCACGTTTGCTAGCTATTAAATGTACAGAATAAATTCATTTATTTAGGTGTTTTCATTGGCCCCCATCTCATTCATCTAACTTCTGCACACACTAGACCAATTAAAAAAGGTACTGTGTATGTGCTTGACTGGTCATTTTATGATAGAAATTAATTTCTAACAGCAAAGCTAGCATAATACAGTTGAGCTCTTCTTTAGGCTATATTTGTGTATAACCATAAACAAAGGTCTATTATAAACCATGCTGAAGGTCACAGATTTAGTTCAAGAGTTGCAACAATAGGAGCCTAAAATTAAGTTCTTAAATCCATATCTATTGACTTTCCTGGAACCAAATGTACATTCAGCACTTTTGGTAATCTTTCTAGAGAGGCTGCTACGTTAGTCTGTTTCAGCAGAACAAACAAGGATTTCATGCATCTCATGAAGTGGGATTGTGCCCACGAAAGCTCATGTGATAAATAAATGTTAGTCTTCGAAAGTGCCACAGGACTCCTAGTTTATTCTCCTTATGATGGCTTTAGCAGTCTAACTTTAGGCTTCTGTTTTCTAAAATTTTGGTCTTTGGCTCTGTTGCTGGTCTAAGCACTAGTGTTCAACTGTCTCAATGTACTTGTATAAGAACTTCCTAAAAGGTGAGGGATTTTGTGTCCCATTGAGTTCCAATAGCAATATCCTAATGAGTAGCTCACTACCCGAACTGCTGGGAAGAGAGTGGTATTCTATCAGGTTGCTGCCCCCAAACCCTGACTAAGGTCTCATCTTTAAGACCAACCTCTAACTAGCAAATGATTTATAAAATTTGAAGTTCCATTCTTTTCTAGCTGCTGGAAGAAGGAACTTTTCAAAGTTTCCCAGCTGCTATAAGGGGTAAAGATGAAGAAGGATCTTCAACATTGCCTCTTTTCTAGCCATACATCTCCAGTTCCCACCTCTGCTGGTGCTCATTGCTTTCCTCAACAAAGCAATAGACACATGTAACTGCCATGATCCATGAAACGGATCAGAACACTTTTTAAAAAAACTGTAAGATGTAGACATTGATACTGTGTATTTGCAGAGCCAAGAGCACAATACCACCCTGGTTTCCATTCATTTTCAATTTGGAAGGTTTTCTTTGCATGAGTGTTAATAACTTAATTGTTTTTAAAATGGAAGTTTAAGATTTTTAGAAAGTAGTGGCTTAGCCCTCCTCCCCCGCCCTAAGGAAAGCTTTCCACTCCTCACTAGCAAATGGATTTTACAAGCTCTGACTTTTGAGTGGTAATATTAAATACATCTACTTTTAACCTGGTTACTATTTCTTATCACATCAGGGAAACCGATAACCTTCAGATAGCTGTAAATTAGATACAACTCTAGGAGAGTATAAATTCTTATCTTGTAATTTGAGTTCAGTTAGACTTTCAAAAATAGTCAGCAGAATTATTTTAGCAAAATAGGAATCTGTCATTCTAATCAGTATAACCGTTTATTATCTCATACATTATAATAGACACAGGGAACTTGTGATATAATGAAGCGCTGTCAATTACTGAAATTAGATAATTTGATTTGATTTGGTTTTGTTTCTCAAATTAAAAACCTACAAAACTGAATTCTGTTACATATTTTCTCTTAATATATATTTATTCTGCAGTCTGAGATATACGTATAACAACATCTACTATGGTGTTTTGCTCTGTATATGGTTGGTAAAAGGGAGGCCACGAAAATAACTTATATTGAAGATGTATAGTGAAATAAGGTCAATGTTAATGTAGAGCCCTGTTCACCATATAGAAAATTAGAAAAAATAATTACGCGTTTGAGAAAGCATATGTAATCATGTAATTTGTCTCCTTTAATTCCACCATGCTATTACTCCAGCTTCATGCAGATAAAAACCAAAGGAATTAGAGCAGCATAGAATTGGAGAAAGAGTGATGAATCAAACACTATCACAGTACTCAAGCACAAAAGGGCAGTCATTTCTTGGCTTTTGAGAATTTAACTATGCAACATTAACAGTCTCTTTTGTACAATAGAATTTTAGATGGTTTTTTTAAGAGAAAGAAATAAGAACTATTTAGCTAGACTTCACTACTTCCCTCCCTATATAAATAAACTCTTTCAATCACCTTTAAAAAAAAAAAAATTGGTAGCCTTCAGGATATCAGGTTATCTTTTCCTGAATTTCTTCTCTTGTCTCCTTCAAACACTTTCTCCAGGTTTCTTCTGCTTTTTTCCCTATTTGCTACCATTCTTTGACATGTTCCTGATACTTATGCTCCCATCTTACATTCCTGCACTGCAAACATTCACCTGAGAAGGTATTTTGGGGCTTACAGTGTGTTACTACAGTTATGGCAGACATCATTAGGTGGCGCAGTTAGGCATAAGCTTATCAAGAAACAGAACTGGGATGTGAACAAGTTGTCTTAAAAATCTATTCATTTTTAGTTGTATGGTGTTCTGGGTAGAGGGAGTTTTTCAGGAGAGTTTGCTCTCTGCTTTGACTTCTAAATCTGTTCTTGCAACAAAGATACCCTCTGTTAACTAGGAATTTGGAGTTGGTCTGAGTTTCCTGAAACAATGGAATCCCTGAATCTGTGTATATGTGTTGAAATGAAACCCAGTTATACTTAGATACATACACACAGACTCTTCTTCACTAATTTCTCCTTCATTGGTTAGCTAACTTGTGAAGACATCTGTTAGTGCTGATCTTGGAACAGGACACTGGTGCCCGAAGAAGGCAGCACTAGTTTCAGTTGCTCCAAAATTACTTTATCAAAAGGTTTAGATACATAAATACATTTCAGAATCTTGACAATTAATTGAGTTTTCTGCTCTCTCCTTACAGAATATTAAGAACATAGTTGCAGTATGTAATGATTTGTTTCATTATTTATAGGATAATAGAGCTGGGATAATTTCCTGCATTCTTTTCTGAGTTTGTATCACAATTGTACAGCAGAGTAGTCTAGAAATAACCCAATTATTTGGTGATCAATATTTTACTATTTAATAGTTACTTCAATTCTTCTGTTACATAGAACACATTTTTCTTTGTATTCCAAAGTGTTACTTGTGTTAGAATGATTATGAATGTTTTAGATGTTTGTGCTGATGATTTTTAATAAGTAACTCATTGAATAAGATAGATACTTAATTCAGAATGACTGTTTCTTTCACTCATTAAAAAAATCTGAGTTATTGTATTGTCTTTTACTCATGAGATCTAGGACTTTGATATTCATGAAAACCTTCATCTCTCACCTGGAAGTGTATGTTACGATGTTGGATGTGCAGCCACTTTATTGTAAAAATGAAGTGTTCACGTAGTGTAATGCAGATGGTTAATGGCTACTGTGCAGTATTCTGAAGCTGAAGCAACTGTCGAATGTTAGTTTAACAAGGTTAAGTAGTGTATTTTACAATAAATAGAGTGCACTGAAGATGAATAGAAAGGTTGCTGTGGTGGATGGAATCCTGCTTTCATTGAAATAGTTTCTCAGACTGTGAAGTCTCTGCATTAAAATAGTCTGAAATCATGAAAAAAGAATGCAAAGGAATGTATGTGTAAATGCACACTATCTTCAAACTAAACCTTCTTCCCAGCACACATTTGCAAATGCATGAGCAGTACATGTAGCACTACACCTTTTTTCTTGTATGCCCCTACCTCCTTAGCTTCCACATGTCTGACTTGTCATAATGTGACACCTGCTTTGCAATATGGCATCTAAACTTTCCATGACTTCACCAGCAACACAACAGAAGCCACCATGGCTCAACACACATCCAGTACCAGCCCAGTTAGCAGAAAAGAAAACTGAATTTGGGTGTTTCTAGGCCCATGGTAGTGACCCAGACAGAACTGAAGGATGCTTCCATTCCACTCTCACTAATGACATATAGCAGCAAGAGGGCTGGCCCAAGGGTTTTGGGCATCCTAGGTGAACTATGATTTTGGCACCCCCTCTCCCACATGTTAAGAGATCACATATATAAAAAATTCTCTTCCATCTAATTTGGTGCCCCTTAATGCCTGGGTCCCTAGGTGACTGCCTAGTTCATGTATATGGTTAGGCCAGCCCTGAGCAGCAACCTATCAGAATTCTCAAGTGTTTTGATATGCTCAGGATCAACTTCATCCTAGCAGTTCTTCTCTTGCACCAGATCGTCTTCTAACCAGTGCTTTTTTTGTGATGGTGTGCAGGGGTACAGAGTACCGGCACCTTTTTTGCTGGGCCCACTGCTCAGCTGGGGCAGGTGGGGTCAACAGGGAAAAGGAGCACCAAAGAGCACTGCTAGAAGAAGAGGGGTGGTGCAGGAAGAAGAGGAGTGGGAGAGGCATTTTTCAAATTCACTACCAAGATGGAATGGATGGAGGGAGAGGCTGAAGCTAGGAAGGAGGAGGAGCAGTGGCAGCTCTCTGGCCGTGTATAGCTGCTGCTGAAGATGAGGGAGGGGGTAGTGGGAGCTCTCAGGCTGGAACACCGGTGCTCGGCCTGTGGGCTGTGGTTTGCCCACCCCTGGTCTAGAAAGATTGAGTGACTTGTAAAAACAATAAAACCCTGCTATGTCAGGCACCATTTCAGCCTATCCTTGTGAATTTGACTATCTCATACCATCAAATTTGGATATTGCTAGTTCTTATAAAATAATAAAAGCCACCCCCACTCACCTCACAGATTTCTGGGGAAAGTCCAACTGCTGCTTGAAATGTTAGTCACTGTTCAGCCTCATTATATCTGATTAACTTCAATCTCCCAGAAAAATTCTCCTCTTTTCCTTTTTAGTCCCATGAGAAATTAGGTAAAAAGTTCCTTTGCTCCGAATTAGACGGAATAAAAATCAGGTTTTTTAATGGAAACTATTTCATACAACTTTATCTCTGGGCCCATGCTTCAGCTGTATATTTAAGAAGGGAAGTTGAAGTTGATCTGATTTGTATAATCAGACAATGGAAACAAGGTCATTTTCTGACCTGGAACTGGCATTAACACACTTGATTAAATATAGTAATCAAAATATTTCCATTATAAGACCCAGTTTTCAGTCATTCTGACTCTCCTCCCAAAAATCGCCTATTTTACTGAAATTTTCCAGGCTTAATTTTTTGCTTAAAGACGAGTCATTGTGGAAAGGTTAAATGCAAACAGTTCAGCCGTTTCTAAGCAGCAGGACAAGGAATATATATTCCTTTCCCCTTATTCAATTATTTTAACTTTTTAAATAGCTGTAGTGCTGAAACAGCTGCCTGTAAAAAAAATTTAAATGTGACTATGCAAATCATTCTTATTGTAAAATTATCTTTGATTATTCTGGTGAAAACTGGTTTGTCCACGAGGCTGATAAGCAATTGCTCAAAACTTACCTGCCTAATAGGATTGAACACCACCAGACTAGTGTGACTCTTTCTGTCACTGCCAAGGTTTATAGGCAGGTCAACAAAAGCTAATAAATATGGTATCAAAGGTTTATAACTCATCAAAAAGAATCAGAAAAGATACCAATTCTCCATGAAGAGATCACCAGTAAGTTATACCAGGATTTGCCCATACTTTACCATCCTATCTGTGAAGATAAGATTGAAAGGTGCCAAGAAAATAAAAAACTTCATGAGATAAGAGAGAAAGATTTCTTGTCTTTTTAAAGATAACAGATCAGAGAAAGAAAACTAGGCTATGTCTACTTCCAGGTTCGATTGAGGTGTCAGTCAATATGCGCTCAATCGATCCGGAGTTCAACTTAGTAACTCCAGCCCGACAATGAGAGTAGTGCTAAATCGAACTTACACTATTTGCGTTCGACTTAGCGCTGTGTGTACGGCGGAATTACTAAGTCTAACGGAGATATGCAAGGTATTTTAAGTACCTTGCGTATCTCCTTTTGACTGCTACCGAAAACCAGCGGCAGTCTAGACAAGGCCCTAGTTAGTCAAATGTTCAGCTTTAAAAGGGCAATTACTATCCTCTCCTTCTGTCTGGAGGTGTTAACAATCTCCATCAAAAGTCATTCTCAGGTGCTTTTAATCTGCTATAAGGGGCAAGTACATATACTGCATGGAGTAGGCTACAGCTTCCCAAGTCACTTCTCTATCTTCTCAAAGGTGTGTGCTGATATTGACTATGTATTCAATAGAACCTAATAAACCAGATGTATGCAATATTTTAGATGTCCATTTAGAGACCAGGTGATGACCATTTTAACTATTGGGCTGATATTATCCTTCTTTTAATGGCTGAAAAGAAATATTTTTGCCCTACAAACAACAGGAAATGACTTGACCTAAGGCCCCAATGTATTTTACATAATTTCTGTTTTCAGTTTTTAAATGTTGTTTAGTAAGTACTGGCTTATTTTAGAAAATGCAGATGACCTACATGTCATCGCATGAATATGGAACAATATACAGTTCAAAAGCAATTTGTTGCTTACAAAATAATTGAGGGCAAAATATGGTCTTATGTTTTGCAAGAACACTATATGCAGTATCACCAGGACACATCAGTTCTCTAGCTTAATTTATCTACGTTCCATCTTCAATGAGCAACTGCCTAGAATCCACAGAAAGTTGCTGTCACAGCAGATTAATATTTAGGCTTCTTGGAAGAGCCTTCATGAAAAGTCTTTTTAACTTATTATTATTTTTGAAAAATCAGACAATGATGCTTTTTTGGAGGTGGTGCTGAACATTATACATTAGGGCCTATCTTAGATTAACGTTTAAAGACAAATACAGTGATGAATGTTGTGGTCATATGCAGTATGTATCACTCTAGGATGTCCTACTGTTGGGGGCTTTTTGTCTGGGAATGAGTTACTTGGGTATGTGATGGGCTGACTAACCTGTAGCTCATACATAGGAATTTTGTCTTCAGACAGGAAAGAAAACATGATATAGTCGCTGCAGATTATAACTACTGTAGTGTGGTCACTATTGTCACTGATATAGAAATCTAAACTCACCCCTCCCCTCCCCCCCCTCAGGAATTCTAGCTTGCTCCTGTTCACTCTCTCAAAAGTTCAATAGCTACATAGCCTAACTAATTTGTGATGTCCCCTCTTTAATAGGGAGGGATCAAACATGCTGAGGATTCAAACACCCAGCCTGATCAAAGGTCCAGAATACCCAGTAACAGGCACACAATAAACTGACCAAACATACAACTAACCCAGCTAGCTGTTTCTCAGAAGCTTCCTTGATGGCCCACCAAATATATGTCTATAAAGTCAGAAAGACTCTATTCCCTGATGCAGACTTCTAGACATTAATAATGTAATATACTTCACACGCAAAACAGATGCACAGACTGAAATGAAGAACAAGACTACTGGTCTCAGATGGGGAAGCAAGTAGTGAATTGTCAACTCTCCAATAACAGGCTGATGATACTGAACTGCATGTTTCCATTCTTCACGGAGGTAACACTACCCTTAGTAAAGTGTTATATTGCCTACACTAAATCCATTCTTGGATGAAGTGTAGTTTGCACAAACTCAGCTTAGGCAAGACTAAAATGCAGGTAAGAAGGTGAAGAAGGTCAAAGCATTAAAGAACTTCTTGGGTTGCTGTTCGCCTTTCCGCTGACAGCATACAGTCCCTATTTGTTAAAAGAGTATTGAGCCTGGGGATCCTGTTTGACTTCCTTCTGAGCTCAGATAACCGGTTTGTGTCAGTATATAAAAATGGCTTAATTTACTTCCAGCTTGACAAGAAACTTGCTCATTCATGCTGGAGTAGAAACTGGCTGCAATGCTCCCTATGTTTATCACTCAACACAGGATAATTCACTGTATCTAAAGCTGAATGTGAAAACGATGCATAGGCTTCAGCTGATGCACTGTATGTCTGTCCTCTTCCTCCATAGTTTGTGCCACTGTGAGCACATTAAGCCCAAGCTCCAGGCCTTCCATTGGCTCCCAGTCAGCTACCAATATCAGTTTAAAGCCTTGGTCCTTATAGTTCAAACAATGAATGGATCGAGTTCAAACTACATGGTAATTGCTCTCCTCGGTGCCAAAACATGTCATTAAACCCAAAGATCATGAGAACTGGGCTCCGACTGAGCATGCTTCATTTCGGGAATTTGACTATAGAACAAAGTTTCTAAGGAAATCCGTCAAATCTAGAGTCTGACCATCTTTAGGAAATGCTGCAAAACCTTCCAGTTTGATAAAGCCAGTTCACCATGGCAAGAATGATGTACAACACCTAACGCCCTCCCTTCATCTTTCTCCTTTAAAAACATGCACAAACTAGAAACGTAGAGGTTTCTATATTCAGAAAGAGGAGAAAACTCCCTGAAACCCACCAGAGACCTTTCTGTTGATAGTCACTCTATTATATATGAAGAGCACTCAGGTACTATGGTGTTGAGTAGCTGTATAAAACCCTTGCATAGGTTGTGGAAGAAAATATGAACAAGGCAAACATCCAAGGGACAATGTCAGAATTCTTAGTGAAATAAAAGAAATTACTTAGGAGAAGCATGCAAATAGAGACAGAAATGGCCATATATTGTATGCCAACAGTGTGACAGATGAGTTTGTCTTTATCACCACCCACTGGGTTAGGGCTGTGAAAACCAAAATGAAAAAGTGGTTTGCACAACCAAAACTTCAAACATCACCAGGGCAACCAGCTCAGACATTCAAATGTCAAATTAACAGTGGCTCTGTCTGCAACATAATGAGTTTATTATTGCAAAATTGTACAGAATAAATCATCCAAAATGTTGGAAAGCAAGTTCAGGCTAAAATTCCACAATAGCCTATTAATGTACTCCCTGAGATACTGCACATTAAAATGTTCAGATATAGGCAAGTTCTACACAGTGGACTGTGAAATAATTGAAGTGGCATAGATGATTCTGCTTTTAGAAGACATGAGTTAAAAGTTAGATGAGGGCTGTAAGCAATGTGTGATGTACTGATACGTAAAGCTATAGATGTTTTCAGCACGTGCCTTTAATAACAAGGACAAAAGCTGGATACATATGGGGATGTTAATGGTACACAGATCCCACAGTGTAGGGTGACTTTATAGAAACTTAGATAAATTAGCTAGAGAGCGTGGATGACTTCATAGAGTGTATCACTTGGAAATCAACTACCACCACCACACAAAAAAGCAGTTTCTTTGAAAAAGGAACTAAAAAAAAATCAATAACCTAACTAAAAATTGAAGAGATACTACTAAGAATTACAAAGGCAAAAGTCTTTTCAGTTTTAGGTGTCTAAAAGCAGTAATAATAAAGAGAGCAGTTATTTGTCGATCTGGACTCTTTTTGAGGTTGTATGTGGCTATCAGTGACGTTTGGTATTTTTCAGGTGCCAGAACAGTTCCAGTGACATCAACATGATATTCTAGGAGGATTCAGGAGGAGGGAGGCTGATGATATCT
The DNA here is from genome assembly GCA_007922175.1 of Pelusios castaneus. NCBI lineage: Eukaryota > Metazoa > Chordata > Testudines > Pelomedusidae > Pelusios > Pelusios castaneus. The sequence continues at coordinate 30,654,276 of ML685756.1, read as the reverse complement.
TAGAATTTGATTGTAGAGATATTTCCCACGATGTGAAAAATGAATGTGATTGTAACCTCTCAGATGATTCTCAAAGGAACTATATACCGTATTTTTCGGACTATAAGACGCACTTTTTTCCCCCCAAAAGTGGGGGAAAATGAGGGTGCGTCTTATAGTCTGAATGCTGTCCAGCAAGCAGTGTTCCCGCCAGGGGGCGTTGCTGGATAGCAAAAAGATCCAGGGCAAGCCACTAGGCCCCTCCCCCAGTTCACAACCCCACACCCGCCCGGCTCCCAGCTCGGTCCCTCGCCCGGCTCCCAGCTCGGTCCCTCGCCCGGCTCCCAGCTCAGCCCCTCGCCCGGCCTCCCGCCCGGTTCCCAGCTCTGTCCCTCGCCCGGCTCCGAGCTCGGTCCCTCGCC
>ML685756.1:30606674-30653475 GCA_007922175.1 Pelusios castaneus | reverse complement strand
GCTCGGACCCCCCCCCCCCCGCTCGACCCCCGCCCGCCTCCCAGCTCAGGCCCCTGCTTGGGCCCCCACCGGCTCCCCGCCAGCTTCCTACACTATCCCCCTTACCTGGCCAGAGCTGCAAGGACGTCCAGGGGCCGGGGCCGGGCTAATCCACGGCCTCGGCCTCCCAGCACGGGGCCGGGATCAGCCTCCGGGGCTGGGGTCTTCGCCGCCGCACCGGCGGCTTGCCAGAGCCGCAGTAGGGTCCTCCCCTGCAAGGGGCCTTGGCTTTTCTTTCTTTCTTTCTTTCTTTCTTTCTTTCTTTCTTTCTTTCTTTCTTTCTTTCCTTTTCTCTTCTTTGCCTTCCTTTCTCTTCCCTTCCTTTTCTCTTCTATTTAGTTTACCAGTACTATTTGGTTCAGAATATTATTTTCTTGTTTTCCTGCTCTAAAAACTGGGTGCGTCTTATGGTCAGGTGCGTCTTATGGTCTGAAAAATACGGTATATGGCACTGTTCTGGGCCCTGGATATCTAAAGATATACATACATACATCTTGGACAGTTTCTAACAGCAGAGGACTAAAACCTAGACCATAAAAATGACATAGGAATTTTTGACATGCCCCACTGGAAAAATGTGCAAGATGTACAGTGCTTTTCAGGAATTGTTGTTTCTGTGTCCATTGTTGATTATATGTCCAAGCTCCTGTCTCATCTCTCTCCAGTCAGTGATCCCTTTAGGAGACTGGCCAATGCAGATGCTGGCTGGTGCTGAGAATCTCACCTGCATGATTCTTTCAAACAGATGCAAAAGAATGAATAACAATCCAATCTGTAATACTTTGTTGTGAAGGAACTTACAGCTGTAGTCATTTAATGTGATGCTCCCAGTGAATGTTGACTGAGATCAAGTATTGTTATAAAATAGTCAGCTAGTACTATTTTCTTCTGTGAGACTGTATCAAGCAAAGTAAAGTTATGCTTAGTGGAAGAAAGAATGCCTACCACTTGTTTTTTCATGCATGATTTGACCAGTATTTTGTAGGACATGCTCATGTTCATGTGGACATCAGTAGTAGCATTAACACCAGATCGAGGGATGTGATTATTCCCCTCTATTTGGCACCGGTGAGGTCGCATCTGGAATACTGTGTCCAGTTTTGGGCTCCCCACTACAGAAAGGATGTGGACAAATTAGAAAGAGTCCAGCGCAGGGCAACAAAAGTGATTAGGGGACTGGGGCACATGACATATGAGGAGAGACTGAAGGAACTAGGCTTATTTAGTCTGCAGAAGAGAAGACTGAGGGGGGATTTGATAGCAACTTTCAACTACTTGAAGGGGTGCTCCAAAGAGGAGGGAGCTAGGCTGTTCTCAGTAGTAACAGAGGACAGAACAAGGAGCAATGGTTTCAAGTTACAGCTGGGGCGGTTGAGGTTGGATATTAGGAGAAGCTTTCTCACTAGGAGGGTGGTGAAACATTGGAATGGGTTGCCTAGGGAGGTGGTGGAATCTCTGTCTTTGAAGATATTTAAGGTCTGGTTAGACAAAACCTGGGCTGGGATGATTTAGTGGGAGTGGCCCTGCTTTTAGCAGGGGTTTGTACTAGATGATCTCATGAGGTCCCTTCCAACCCTATGATTCTATGACAACTACCTTTTGGAATCAACCTTCAAAAAGTCTTTGTATCAGTTCTAAGGTATCTTCATGAATGATGATGAAAATTCAAATACTTGCTTGGATGTAGAATATAAAAAGGGCCATCTGATGTTCATTTCGGATTTTTCCATCAAAGTAGAGGTGTCAGAAAACACCATGATTACCAAGGCCCTTGATCATAAAATCTTCAGCCTAAGTCTAGAAGACAAGTTTAATCAGGTATTTGAACTCATTAGTTGAGCAGAATTTCTTTGTGTGATATATAAGCAGTTTCCACAGATGAAAAGACCTTGTCTTTATATAGTCAAAACAGATGTTGAACTTCAAGCACTTATAACAGTCATCAAGAAGGAAGCCATGTCACTCAGTATATGTAAATACTGGACACACTGTACATAGAAAAACTGACAAAATGGTATTCTCTGGAAAAGCTGGAGGGTCATAAAACCATGTCTTCAAATACTAGCCTGTGTACACTCTAGCAGCCACATTGATGCTGAGGCACACCTACACATGACCTAAGATATTCTCTAGTGGCCTGATCTTTAGAAGTCATTTCAAAGGCTTATAAGTCAGTGCAATATTTGCAATAAAAAATTAACAAAGGGAGCCACTCATGATCCATGAAATATTCAAGAAGGAAGCAAGCTATGCATGGATCTGTATACAGTGCAAAACTGAAAATATCTTGTAATGGTTGATCATTCAGAAATATATCCCCTACACACAACACCAGAATTCTTGGTCACGGAATGCTACAAATCTCAGTTTGTGCAACATAGAATTTGTCTGTTGTTACACATTGGTAATGGACATTTGTTTGCACAGTTTATAGCACCCACAGAATTTAAACATATCCAGTTCTGTCCACATCACTGTAATGGCAACGCAGAAGTACCTTTCAAGGTTGTCAAGGAACTTTAATAAGGGCATTCCCGAGTAATAAAGAGCCAAGGAAAGCATTAGAAGCCTGGAGAAAAACATCAATTGAAGACAAAGGCAGCAGTCCAGTAGAACTCATGTCATACAGATTCTGCTGCTTACAGCAAATAAACTTTTGAAGCCGGCAATAGTTGACAAGGTGATAGAATTAACAGCAGCAACAGCAAGCCAAATACTTCTATGACATAGGTACTATGGAATTCCTAGAAGTTCAGATGAGATGATAAAAATGCAACCTGCATCTACTGACAAAGCAAAATGAGGGCAGGAAATGGAAATATATATGTAAAGAGAAGCACAGCTGGTTCCTAATGGTACCAGAGAATGAAAGCCTTAAGAGATGATCCAAATGAGTCATAAAATTCAACAACATATACAAAAGCATAATGTGAAAATGGAGATGACTGAGAAAGCTTTCTCTTACAGGTGATCAGGGTAAAGGAATGACTGAAAATCTACCAGCAAAGAAGTCTCCTTTTAATGACCATCATCAGAAATAAGAAACACAAAATAAAGCCACCCAAGTAGCAAAATTGCATAGTAATTTCAACATTTTATGACTCATTGAAATAATTTAATTTGATTATAAGGAGAGAGAGTGGGAGCTCTGTTTTAGTGTATGTGCTCTTTATTAGATAGTTAATACAAGGAGTATAATCTACTAGTATAAAATGTTACTGTTCATAAATTCAGTAAAGGTTTTGTTATATGTTACATAGGGTGCCAGTAGATGGTGTTGCACATGGCTTCCTGTAGCAGTTCTTCACATCTGCTTTTAACATGTTGTGAGAGATAGAGGATGTTTTAATTCATTGTGGATGATGAGAGGCACTGACCAGCACCTAGTGACTGAGACAAGAGACAGAGGGCAAGGACATATATATATATATATCAGAGAGATCACCCAGGTCATACATAGTAGAAATAAAAGATCAGCTCTAGTCCCAAAGCTATTGTTTCCTAAGAATGACTAAGTAATTATTAAAGACTAACAGATTTATTTATCGCATGAGCTTTCGTGGGAGAAAATCCCACTTCGTCAGACGCTTTGAAGAAGTGCCACAGGACTCTGTTGTCTTTCTACAATAGACTAACACGGCTACCCCTTTGGAATTTAAGTAATTATTGTCCTCAAGCAATGACCCAAGGAAGTTTCCTCACATACAGATGCACGGGAAACTGGCAGTGACTGTACAGGGAGTTTGCTTACTGGAAACCATCTGGAGTTGGCAAAGAAAATAAGCAGCAGAGAAACTTCTTCAGGAAAAACTATGTGAAGAAAGAGACTGGTAACTATACGAAACAGAAAAAGTGTAAATTTGCCTAGTAATTTAGTTCATTGAAATTACTCAATTTCTTTTATAGGAAGAAAATGTTCTCTCTCTCTCTCTCTCTTACTCTCTCTTTCTCACTTATTAATTGATAGTTTGCCAGTAGATGGTACTCAAGAATATGTAGTGTAATTCCTGGGTTTTGTAGGACAGATAAGCCTTTCTGTTGTCCACTGCAAGTGACTTTCTTTGTGCAGCTCTTTACATCTGCTACTAATAGCGGGAGTTAAAGAAGATAATACATTTGTGTTAATAGTGGCAACATTGTGAAGGGACAGATGAGCCAAAGGTAGATGAGTGGGGGGATTACAGAGAGAGGATGGACAGTCTGTGAGGTAAGCTGCAGAAAGCCAATAAACAGCAGTTTTGAAGAGTATACTGAAATGAATTGGAAGGGTCAGTAGTGATTCTGAATATTGGAGTGATGGGGCCCTGTTTTTGTCTACATGTTAGTAGACAGAGAAGATCACTTTGTGTGTATTAGGTCTGGAGTAAGCAGTTTGGAAAGTGAAGCTTTTTCAATTAAAAAATTTGATTTTTCACTGAAAGCCCCCAAACTAATTTTTTTTTCTTTAAAAAAAAAAAAATGGAGTAAGTGATGTAACAAAGAATGCAGAAGGAGTAAAGAAGAAAGGAGACGGTAAAAGTGGCAGAAGCACACAGTTGTATAGAATAACCATGTGCATAATATACATTAATCTTTTGTCAGTTTCTTCCCATCTCTTGGTGCATCTGCACAGCAAAGAAAAACCTGAGACTGGCCTGAGCCAGCTGACTTGGCTCACAGGGCTTGGACTGTGGGACTGTTTCATTACTGGATAGACTTCTGGTTCTGGATTGGACAGACTCTCTGTTTTTGCTCCTCTTTCACATCCTGCTTTCTTTTACAATTTTCTCACCCCAAGACTGAAGCTATGCTGCTCCTTGTGCAGCCAGTCCCTCTGGTGGAAAGGAGGGAAGATTTTCAACATTCAGACTATTTTCCCTTTGCTTACAAAGTATGATACCAAGGAAATTGCCAAGGCAGAACTGCCACTGATGTTTGCAGTGGGGCTTTTCACAGGAAGGATAGGTGTGGGAGGAATTCAGGGTGGCTTTAAAACATAGCAAAAGGTTGGTCTTTTACTGTAACATTTTTAATGCATGAAAGAACCGGTGTAGAACCACACATTGAAAATATAAATGTCTGACCCTTAGAAATTGTGTCTGATATCTGCAACATGTACTTTGACTAAATGGGAAAGACCATGAAAGCTCTGGGCATGAGTGAAAAGAGAGGTGAGTGAGAGAGCAGACACCAACTGCGGAATTGCACAGAAGCATTTCTGAAGTTAGAGTTTCACTGACCCTGTATCAAGAATACAGAATTCAGAACCTAGTGTTGGTTCGGCAGGAATTATGTGAAAAGGAGTAACAGGAGGGCAGCATGTGCTTTATGTTAAAAAAATATATATATATAAAAATGGAGGTTAAAACAAATTAAACCTCTGTGAATTCGTTCTGCTGCTGATTTGCATTTGTCTTCAAAAAATAGCATAAAAACACAAGAGAAATAGAATCATTTTGAAAGTACTTTGTCAGTAGAAATCTAACACTGCATGTGCTTCTTGCACTTGTCCTCAGATAAAAGCCACAAACAACAGCCAAATGCAATTGGCAAACAGAGTAGTTGTTTTGAGCTGCATTATGGGGCTTTGTAAGTGAGTATTCTGCATTAAATCACTGGCTGAAGCTTTACCTTTAAATACACAATTCCATTGTTCGATGGAATCTTGAATTTATATTGAAGTTGAAACTCTATTCAGTATTTGAGGCAAGTCCGGCTCACTTTATGGGTGGTAGCACTGCCTATCGTTTTGGTTGCTTGACATGTCCTTTTATGAGACCCTGTTTTCCATTGCTTGAAACTTTTTCAGACTTCAACCACTCAAACTAAAATTTTCCTTGATGTTTGCCTGCTTAAGCTGATTTAAAAAAAAAATTAGCCAAAATTCAGTTCTGAGAGTAAGGGTGGGGGGAAATACATTTTAACCCATATTTATAAATTCTGGCAGCCTTATCTCTGAAAAGCTGTAGTGCCCAATGTCCTGGAGCTGGGACTTGAAATTTGGCAGGAATAGATAGGCCTTTGTGTCAGATGGATGCATTTAGCCATCCCTGTAAAAAATCACCGAATTTGGCCAAGTTAGAAGCCCTTGAAAAATCACAACTCACACGTGCTTAGTACAGACTATAGATTTTAGCAGCTAAATTCCCTAAAGGTTCTCTCCACACTGGGCTTTCCTGGCTATTGCAGCTTTGGGCTGCTTTGTGCTGTGCTGGGTCCAGTCACCTGAACAGAGAGCAGGGAGCTTGTCTGTTCTTTGCTCTCAGTGACCTCCCCTCTTAGGCTCCAGACAGTGTGGAAGAGGAAGTCATATCATTCAGTTGCAGATGGGATAAGAGCCAGACCTACATGACATAAGGAGAAGCAGATTGGGACAAAGAGCCAGGGAGGTAGGTAGGTGTGTGTGTGTGTGTGTGTGTGTGTGTGTGTGTGTGTGTGTGTGTGTGTGTGAGGAGAGAGAGAGAGAGAGAGAGAGAGAGAGACTGGAATGAAAGTGGCAGGGCAAGGAGACTGAGGCTGGGAGCCGAGGAGGAAAACAGGGATGAGGGAAGACTGGCAACCAGAAGGTAGTGGAAGACTGATATCAGATGAGGAGCCCGGATGGAGTTCTGAACTATCTGGAAGAGGAAACTGGTATTGGGAACCAGTGGGCTGGGGGAAGGAGACGAATGGGAAGGAGAGATTAATCTGACAATGCTGCAGGATGAGAACTGGGACTGATGGGCAAAGAGACTGGGATCAGGAGCTTGGGGGAGTGGAGAATGGCATATTTTGAAATTAGAGAAAGAGCTTGGGAATGGAGATTGGGACGGGAAGCCAGTGAGGATGGGGAATATGGATTGGGAGTACTAGAGGCAAGAGTGAAAGACCAAGAGAGAGATTGGACAAGAAGTCAAGAGAGGGAGAACTGGGACTGTCTGGGCCAGTAGCTAGGAGGTGAAAACGTGGGAACTCAGAATGCCTGGGCATGGAGATAGGAGACAAGGAGATGGGGAGTGGGGACTGGAATGGGGACCCCAGGAGTGAGACTAAGATTTGGTGGGCAAGGAGACTGGGATGAAAAGGCTGAGGAATGGTGACTGGGACTGGCTGCATGAGGAGCATGGCATTGGGACTAGGAACCAGGGGCAAGAAGGAGGCAGGACAGATGGTCAGAAGAGACCAGACTTCAGGGGCATGGGCAAAAGAGATTGTGTCCACTAGATCACACTCCCCCCCCAGGAGCCTGGAATGGAACCAGATTCCTTAGTGTCTCACAATTCTACTGTCACCAAATATCTCTGAAGCCCACTACTGAAGTGTATGTCTCAAGCCTGCCCAGTGCTGGTCCACATCGATGATTACAGCCTACTGTTGCTATCAATTACGCCATTAGCTCAAGGATCAGAATTCTGTGTGTTGGATCTAAAGCAGGGGTTCTCAAACTGGGAGTTGTGACCCCTCAGGAGGTCACAAGGTTATTATGGGGGGGAGGTCATGAGCTATCAGCCTCTCCACAGGCCAGTAAGGGTGGCATGCATGGCAGGGAGAGAGAGAGAAGTCGTCATAATCTGTGCAAAGAAGGGTTTAATAATTCCATCAATTATAAATGTTTATTTCCTGTTACATGGATATGAGTTTATATATTTACATACAGAGAATGTTCCTCACGTGCACCTTGTTTAACATCCACCCCCGGGGTGTTATTCATCAGGGGTTGTGAGCGGACGATGGGTTCTTTTGGCCGTCGGGATAATAGCCCAACTCTTATCCGGTGACTGAGTGGAGGCCTTTGCAATTAGATCAGTGGTCGGGGGAAATAAGCGATAGAGGATTGAACCGATCCAGCCGGCAATCGAAGTGGTTATTAAGAGGCCCGAACACTGTCCCCATAGAGGGGTTGGTAAGAAAGAGGCAAAACAAGAGGGACTAACAGGTAAACAAGAATTAACAAGGAGACAAGTTAAAGTAATAATAGGGAGGCTTTATTCATGATTGCACCTTTTCAAAAAACTCTGCTTAAGCGCTTTTAATTGAAGCTTCCTGTTTACTAATATCTTTACCAGACAATCATGTTGCAACAAGGCTTAAAGAAAAAGAAATGTGCACATAAGTTTTAAGTTTCACTAAAGCTATCTAAAGAATATGACTATCTCCCCAAAGCTCTCAGGGGTATGAGGGTGCTAAACTACTTCAGTCCTAAACTCCCAGGACTCAGGGGTGCTAAAACTTTATTCTTCAGTTTCTGTTTCTAGTAGCTACTTTGAACCAGCCTTCACCGAGGTCTGTTTTATTACCAGGAGAAGTCAAACTTCTCGTTACTCACCGAACTTTCACCGGCTTGTCAGTTCCGTCACTGCCCGAGGGCTGGAGGTTCTGATCGGAAAGAAGGGGTAGATACCAAAGTGTCCGTTGAACCGAGTCCTGGATCACTCTGGGAGGCTGCGCACACCTGCCTTACAGCTCAAGGTGATGATATTTATAGGGTTTATGCCCCTCTTGTTTGCAGCCAGGTGTTCTTGCGGTATTAGCACATTTTGGTGCAGAGCATGTCTAGCTCTTCACACCTTTGCAAGGTGCGGTCTTATCGTTCTTTGCGATCTAATCGCTATTCTGGGTCTAGAGAGCTGGGCAACTAGAGTGACGGCTGAGTTCTTGGTATTAGGTTCGAGTGAGCAAGTTCTTAGAAGAGAGCTGCTTAACTTTAGACCTTTGAAGATTGGTTCAGGCTTGGGCCTACTCTTACTATGTATTATTGTAATATTATAACTAAACTATACCCATTATCTATCTCTATTTTCTACAAATGTTTGAACTCACTCGTGCTCTGCATGGGCCCATCTTTGCAGAGCCATTTGCAGGATCAAGGCCTAAGAAACCAGCTGCAGGATTTGGCTATAATTTATAAATTTGACCAATTGTAGTATAGAAGATGTAGCAGAGGAGCCTCTGTTTGTTGTCAAAATCTTATTTGTTGAGTACTGTAGGGATTGGCTACATACCTTGAAACAGGTAAGAGTGAAACAGTCAAGGGCTCTGATGTAACTATTGGGGCAGGAAAGGGAAACAAATACTGAGATTTTCTACTATAAGGCTGGAGAGAAACCACTTATTGACAGGATTTTCCCTCATAGAAAATGACCTGAAAAGGAGATGATATTTTTAAAGTACAGGACTTTCTACCTTCTGGGTGATTACTCCTGACAGGTGACAGCTAATTTCTAACTAGTAGACAGGTATGTAATAACAAGTCCTATGACACTTTTAAAGACTAAGCCATAGAACTTCTTGTTTGTTTTGCTGAACTAAATTAACATGGCTACCCTTCTGGAACTTGTTAGGTATAGTAGTCCATTTGTTTTTTGTTGTCAATTTGTGCTTAGATTCTCTAAGGCAGCTGTGTTAACATTGTTGTGTTAGATGAGACACTTAAGTCACAAACACTTGTGTAGATATCCAAACTTCAAACTCCACATTGATTTTTCCAGCCATCCCACATCTCCCTGATGCAATGATGATGCTATCCCACTAATCTGATGCACTGACTTTGTTCACTATTCAAACAAATAATAATACCTGTGCTGAACAGAAATACATGGATACTTCGGATACAGCAAGAAAGCAGGAAAGTGATATTTTAAAATGAATAATTTTTACTGTAACTGACTCTTTATATACAATGCATCAGAAATATTGCAAAATTCTGCTCATCTTCAATCTGCTGGAATACAATAGACTTCAATAGAGATGGAATAAATCAACATATTATCTGATACACAGCAGACAACACAAAATGTGTCCTTGTGACAGTTATGATGAATACAGACACATCTTGAGACTACTGTTAGAAATGTTATCTGCATCTCTCTCAAATTCAGGGATGGCATGTTGGCTTGTTGGGGAGGGTTACCAAGCTCTGTACAGGAACTAAATCATTAGGGGGTGGAGGTAGGGGGTAATTACTATATAACGTGGGACAGATAAGCAACTCCAGAAAAGTATTACCCCTTAAGATGAATTGCATATACTGATGTCAGATGAAATCAAAGGAAGAGCTTGTGATATATATGGCCAGTGAGATCTGACTGGATGTGGGTGTGATGATCCAACAAACCAGTATGAATCTTTAACCAAGAGAGCGAACCCTGCTCAAGAGTTTGAAGGACTGGTTAAAATCCAAATGAAATATTTAAAAATTATAAAAGTGCAACATTTTGATTGACCCGCAAAAGTCAGGTTTTCAGTTTGAGACCATCTTTTAGATTTCAAATTTTTATCCTGTTTTGAGACAGGGAAAAATTTAGAACTCTCAGAAATATTCTTTGGATTAAAATACAGTTTTGCACCTGGCTCTAGTCATTAGTTGTTGGTTGTACTTTTACTGGCTGTCCTATCCTGGAGTCTGGGGAGTTCTTTAGCACCTCTGTCATAGTAGAATTTGGCATATTTTTGCCACTGTTTAATTTGTTCTATCACCTTTTCTCTTGCTGTGGGTTTAAAACATGTATTTGCTGTAGTCTGTACTCTATGTGAGGTGTGAATGATTCTGCACTGGACAATGTTAGCTATGTCTTTTGTTGTAAATCTATCCAAAACAGTTCATTGAGTTTCTTATGCCAGTTTGTAGTGATTTCTTGACATCTGCATATGCTTTAACATTAGTAGTTAGTGTGGGCAGGAGGTAATATGCTCACTAGAGGTGAGCAAAAATTTTCAGCCAAAACTTTCTTTCACTTAAAAAAAATATGCAGATTTGGGTCAATTAAAACATCATGATTTTTTTTTTGTCAAATTAACCAAATTGTTTTTGTTTAAAAAGAAATTGAAAAGAGTCAAAATATTTCATTTCAGCATTTTTAAATGAAACATTTTTATTTTTTTCTATTTGATTCAAAATAACTTTTCATTTAAGACTGTACTTCAGTTTTATTTTTTAAAAAATGCAAAGTACCTCAAAAACATTTCCCCAGGAGAATCTGAAAAATAATTCTTTCAGGTTCAGCAAAACATTTTGTTTCAGGCTGAACAATTGTGTCGGGTTGAAGAAAATAATTTTTTCCCCCAGCAAACACTGAAAAGCTGAGAAAAAAATTGCTTTGAGTTGAACAAAACGTTTTTCTCTAATGCTAGTGCCTGGAATTCCATTCTGAAGAAACTGAACCCTACAACATTCAATGATAAATTTTGCTATTCTTGTTTGTACAAGATCTATTTCATGATAATTGAAATAGTGACAGAGTTAGAACTATATACTATTTCTATACTATAAATATTGCTGTTTCAGAAGATTGTAACAGCACAGTTGTTTCCCAGTATGGTTAAAGAAGGTTCTCTTTTGTAATGTAGGTGAAACCGTAGTTGAGTCCTTGAACTCTGTTGAACCTGAATGATCCCATAATGGAGTTTGTATGTGCATTTCTGAAGAGGGAAAAGCACAGCAATGAGTCACCTGCTGTATTTACTGGCTTGTGAATAAGACAGGGAACAGACTGTTCAGTTCTTCATGGACACCCATTTGAAACTGAATTGTGTCCTTACCCATAAGACAGGAGTTAATTACTTCTGTCCATCTGCTATTTAAAATGTCTTAAATGTGTGATGTTTGAAAATCTGTCAGGTATATGTTTACTTTGAGCCTTCCAAGTTACTTTCCTATGCTGAATGCAATACTCGGAGGCTATGTCTACATTACAGGTTCTGTTAAGTCGACTTAAAGTTTTAATTAAATACAAAGGAATAGATTATAAGTGAGTACTAGTATAAGCCTTGTTAAGTCGACTTAACAGAGCCTATAGAGTAGACATACCCGTCCACACTAGCTAAGATGACTTAATAAGGTCAACTTAAGCCTTAAGTTGACCTTCAGAGGTGGTGTTATTAAGTTGACTTAAGGAAGAGCTTAAATTGACTTAATAAGTGCCCAGTGTGGACGCGGCGTTCTGTAGGTCGACTTAAGCGTCGTTAAGTCGACCTAAGGTGCAAGTGTAAATGTACCCATACTGACTACATTGTGTGTGTGTCTGGGGTGTGTGTGGGGGGGAGGGGTGTTTGGTGTAAAAGAAGATAAAAGAACTAGTTCTTTGACTTTGATGAGAGATCGTGAGCTGCAGATTTGGTCAGCCCCATTGCTGGGCACAGGTGGTAAGGATTTTACCTTGAACCAAGCCTGGTTTGTTAAGTTTTAGCTCCTAGAAAGTGTTTTATCTTTATTTCTCTTGCAACCAATTCTGACTTTTATATTTTATGCTAGTACTCACTTACAATCTATTCTTTTGTATTTAATTAAACCTTTTCATTTATTAATCTAAACTAGTCCAATGCTGTGTTTAAACCGAACTGTTTGGTAACTCCACTTAAAGTAGCAAAGTGATGAAAGTTGATGCCATACTGGGCCAATGGACTTTAATATGTGTTGGACAGTGCAGAACACATGTTTGGGGGGAAATTTGGGAGTGTCTTGGGGCCGCTCTGTAAGTAGTAACCTAGGCTCATGAAACTATAGTGTGCCTGGAATGTTGCTGACAGGCTCTGGAGCCAGAGCTGCTGGGCCAGGGTTGTAGCTATACACAGACATTCAGGATGTGACCTGCATGCTGGTAGGTTGGTTGTGAGTGGCCCAGGTTGGGAGCTACAACAGCAAAGGATTGTAAGGCCCTCAGAGTTATGGAGCAAGTGTTGACACAGCCGCTCACTGGTTTGGATTGCACTCCGGATTGTGACACTTAATAAATCAGTACATTCTTATTAGTTTGCTATTGAGTGACAGTCAACATCATTAGTTCAGGCTAGCCATAGAAGTAATAGAAAACAGTTTGTTAGTCTTTCACATTGAAGTGTCTTGCAGGCATACCTTTATGCACGTGGAGGGCATATAGTACAAACTAGAATTAAGAGTTTCTTGGATTAGGAGTGTCTAGAACAATGGTTCCCAACCAGTAGCCTGGGAGCCAAAAGTGGCCTGTGCGGTCTTTCAAAGTGGCCTGCCACTCCACTGGCTGCAGAAGGGACCAACTGATATGTGCTCCTCTCACCCTGGCTGTAGCAGGGAGCACAACAAAGCACCCCGTTTAGGTCCCTGTTGGAGCCATAGGGAGGGGAGCACTGATCTCATCCCCCAGGCTACAGAAGGGACCCACTGCCTGGGGACCCAGGTGGAGCTACTAGAGGAGGGGAGGAAGCTGCTGGCAGAGCAACCAGGACACTACCATGCTTGAGGAGGGGCAAGACTCTAAAAATCAGTGCCTTCTAGTTTGGCCTGCACTTAGCAGGCCACCCACTGGGACGTAGCTGCCAGGCCTTGTGATTCAGTGGATAGTGACAGTCATTCACCTACACTAATGCTTTGTCTGTGAGTTTGTGACGTACTATGAGTAATTTGTAGATGTAAAATGGTGAATGTAAAAATGAGCACAGTAGCATCAAATGTTTACTTTAAATATGTCCTGGTTTGTAGTCCTAAAAGTTGTATACATCAATACATTTTATGAGTTGATAGACCTGTGGCCCTTCAGGGTTGTAAAAATGATATTTGTGGCCCTCAAGCCAAAAAGGTTGGGAACCACGGGGTCTAGAAGTTACGCTAAGATTAGCTATTTACAGTTTTATTGCAGGATCTTATTTTTATTGAAAGACTTTAAAACTCATCCAACCACTTATGTGAGCAAAGAAAGAAGGAAAATAAACCAACCAAACAAAACCTAAGGATTTTTGTGTACGTAAAAACATCTGTGACTAATCTGATGCATTATGTGAGATTCTTGGATTGTTTCCAGCTAGCATGTGAAATGTGTTAGTATTTGAAATAAAATAATTAAAGCCATATGCAGACAGGCAATCATGCACTATATTTTTAGTTGTCTCTGATGTTCATAACAAACATCCTCAATGGAAAATTCTCTTATATTAAAATGAGTGGCTGCATTTTCATTATTTCTCCTTTGCTAAGTGGGGAACAAGCACCTGTTGCAATTATTAAAATATTCATAGTCCACTCTGCCTTTCAAGGTGTTCTTCTGAACTTGAAATGGACAGAGTGTAGGTGTTTAAGCAAGGCATTCAAACCTGCCTGTTCCTTCTAATATATTAATAATATAGAGGCCAGTTTGGCAGCCTCCTTACTAATTGTTCTTTTCCATTTTATATGTCCTGTAAGATGCAGACCCAAAGCACTCTGAGTTTCACAGCCCTAGAGTATACAGAAGTCTGGGGAGGACTGCGGCCCCTCGGATTTCCTTGCAGATGGGTTTCTCCTTGGATGTTGGTATCAGATTCTGTGTAAAATGGGATATAACTGTCTCTTAGCATCATCCCCTTCCTATGGACCCTGCAGAGTGCTCTCCATGCATCTGAAGTCTCCATGGGAAAAGGAGTCAGGTAGTGAGTGATCTGGGACAAACATTATCCTCTCCCTTTTACTGATCCTATAGAGAGTCCCTCACAAAGGTAATAGATTCATCCTGGTCGTCGTCCCCCCCATCCCCCCTACTATTGTGAAAGGGGTGATTTGGCTCTCTGAGTAAACATGTGGGCTCAGAATGCATATCCAAATTACACAGCTGAGATAGAAGAGAGTGAGGGTGTCTGGTCAGTATATAGCGACATCCCTCCCAAATTTATATTACCTAGTTTAAACTCTAAATCAGAATTTCAAGTACAAATCAAAAGAGTGTCTGCAAAGTATCCAATCTGCATGAGGCTGGTGTGATGGCAGAGAAATAAAGGGACCCAAGCAGGGAACAACACATGAACATTCATCTTGAAACAATGCACACTAATACATGTGCTGAAAAATAATCTGTATAGCTAGTCTGGCTACTGCTCAGACCAGGGGATACTTGGGAAGCAGCAAAGCCAACAGACAGCAAAGGGTGCTTGCAGACATTTATAGAGGTATAAAATAAGCCAATGATATAATTCTGAGTAATGAGAAGTGTATAGCTGTGTCACCGCCAGGAGGAGCCATAAGAAAGCATTGTAGATGATTTCTTTCCCACCTTTACAAGATAATAGTCTACAACACTCCTTTATTGGGTATAGATTACTTCCCTCCCAATTCCCTGTTCTGGCAAGCTCTGTTGACAAATACATTCAGGAACTAAGGCACTGTACCCACTATTCCAGCTCTGTGCTGAGGAGAAAAACAGAGAAGTAGGTAGGCAGCCCATGCATTGCCCCTTCTGTCCAAAGTAAGTGCAGGGAGCTGAGAAGGCTCTTATCTCCTTGTCTGAGCACTTTAGTGCCAGGTGTGATCTGGCAATGTCCAGCCAAATAGATCCCAAATAATTTTACCAGTTGTCCTAATTGATCATAATATGCATTTGATTTATATTAGTGCAAGGGAGGAGGAGTTGTAGATAGAAATAAAATTACTCAAATTGGAATTTGGACAGGATTTTTAAATCACGGAGGGGATGTCTCCGTTTCTGGCTCCATGGCAATTGATACAGCGGGATTGATTGAGTGGGTCTCCATGATTCTCTGAATCGATTGCAGATGGGCTCTCTGGTCAATGTCCATAATCTTCTTCCCTGAAAAGAGTAAAGCTACGTCAATGGGTGGGGGTGTCTCATTGGCGTAAGGCCATGAAGATGCCACAATACGGTAACACAAGTACGTAAACAGGAGATTCACAAGCTATGTTATGTAGCTTGCGTAGCTCCCATCAACTGCTGGTGGTAGTGTAGACTAGACCTGAGTCTTTACTCAGTGAAAAGTTGAGTATTGTATTTACACCAACACAATATTCTATGTAACCCTGTAATCCAGCATGAATGCAGTAACTGGATTAATTTGAGTAAAGGAAAATTTAGACTGAATTTTAGAGGAAACTTCCTAACAGTGAAGTGTATTAGAGTGTGGAGAAATCTCCCAAAAGAAAATGTGGAAGCAGTCTGTTGACACGGTCATAGGCTGGCAGTCTGTTTAGGCGAGTCAGGCCTAGTCACACCTGCGACAGATCAGATACCTCCCGGTGATCCTGATCTGCAGGGGATCAAATGACACTAGTCCTGTGTTTCTCAGTCTTCTTGGTATCAGGGGCTGTCTTACTGCCTTCCTAAACTGTCAAGGAGATCTCATGGACTGGGATGCAGAGGGACGCATAAACTAAATGGCAAGCCAGGAGCTCTTCAAAACTCTGGTGAATCAAGCCAGTCTTGTCAGGCAAGCACAAATGAAAAGAGAGGGGAGTTCAGGTAATTATTCCTTAAGAATATTTGTTTCCCTGTCTGATGCCTGCAATTTCCCTTCCCTGTCTGAGATTGTGCAGTCCACTGCTTCTGACTGCAAATACATTAACTGGAAGCACCATATGGTCGAGAGGAAAATGAAGGACCAGAAAGGGACTCAAAGGTACCGCAGGAAATACAGCAGTACATTACAGCTTTCCTGGGGCAACAAACAGATATTGCAGAATATTATGGCGCTAAATGACCAAAAATTCCCTCATCTCTGCTTCCTATACACCCCAGCATACACATGGCAGCATGGACAGTTCCCCTGCCACTCCATATCAGGGAACAAGAAAGAGAACTTGATCTATCTGACCTACAGGATCAGCCAAGAAACACAGTGACTATTTGTTTTAACTATAAATATATTTTAACTCATAGAATTTAAGGTCAGAAGGGACCAGTACGATCATCTAGTATGACCTCCTGCAAAATGCAGGCCTTAAGACCTCACCCACCCACTCCTGCAATAGGCCACCAACCTATGACTGAGTTATTTACCTCCTTAAATCATGATTTAAGGACTTTAAGATACAGAGAATTCACCGGTAGGTGAACCATGCCCTGTGCTACAGAGGAAGGCGAAAAAACCCCAGAGCCCAGGCCAATCAGCCCTGGGGGAAAATTCCTTCCCAACCCCAAATATGGTGATCAGTTAAACCCTGAGCACATGGGCAAGTCTCAACAGCCAGTTACCCAAGAAACAATTCTCTGTAATAACTCAGAACCCACCCCACGTACTCTCCCCTACTAGGCCACTTGTAAATCCACCACCCGTAGCCAAATATCAGTCAAATTCCAAAATAGGGTAATCATACCATCCCCTCCATAAATTTATCAAGCTCAGATTTGAAAGCGGTTATGGTTTTTGCCCCCACAACTCCCCTTGGAAGGTTATTCCAGAACTTTACACCTCTAATGGTTAGAAACCTGCGTCTAATTTCAAGCCTAAATTTCTTGGACAGTTTATAACCATTTGTTCTGGTGTCCACATTGGTGCTATACTCAAATAATTCCTCTCCCTCCCTGATGTTAATCCCTCTGATGTATTTATAGAGAGCAATCATATCCCCCCAAACCTTCTTTTGGTTAGGCTAAACAAACCAAGCTTCTTGAGCCTCCACTCATAAGGCAGGTTTTCCACTCCACAGACCATCCTTGTAGCCCTTCTCTGCACCTGTTCCAATTTGAATTCATCCTTTTTAAACATGGGGGACCAAAACTGCACGCAATATTGCAGATGGGGTCTCACCAGTGCCTTGTACAGCGGCACTAACACCTCCCTGTCTCTACTTGAAATACCCCTCCTGATACATCCTAGAACCGCATTAGCTTTTTTCACGGCCACATCACATTGGCAGCTCATAGTCATTCTATGGTCAACCATTACTCCCAGATCCTTCTCCTCCTCAGTCCGTTCCAATTGATGCGTCCCCAACTTATAGGAAAAATGCTTGTTGTTTGTCCCTAAATGCATGACCTTGCACTTCCCATTATTAAATTTCATCCTGTTCCTGATACTCCAGTTTACAAGGTCATCCAGATCTTTCTGTATGGTATCCTGATCCTTCTCCGTATCAGCAATACCTCCCACCTTGGTGTCATCCGCAAACTTTATTAGCACATTCCCACTTTTTGTGCCAAGGTGCATACACACACACACACACATATGTATATGCATATGTTTGTTTTACTTGTTTTTTTAAGTACGAGTCATCGCTTCGGAGTGCTAATACAATGTTTTTAAGTCGTTTATTTTCACTTCAGGTTTGTTGCTTGTTCATTTAAACACAATAAAGCATAAGTTTTTTAAGGACTAAAGTATATATTTTGATTGCTTTCTAGAAAACTGACATGGCATGACATGTGTCAGCCCAGTTAATAATGGGAGTCAACATCCCACCCATATTTAACATGTAAATACATGAGATCATACCTGTGCACAAAAACATCACAGAACATTGCTATGTCTGGCTGTTAAAATGATTTGTAAGGCCTCCCTCAGCCTTAAAGCTTCATGCTGGCTTTTATAATAGCCCTTTTATTGGGTTGTTCAAATTCAGTGGACAGCTGGTGGCACCTGACCTCTCCACACTGCTGGTAGCTGTAATAGGATATGAGACCCTAGGACATGAGACCTAACATAACAGGGCAGATATAAGGCGTGATGCTTAGTAAAATAGGCCTGAACCTGAAGCCTGAACCAAAGTTTAATACTGCTAGGAAGCAAAGTCAGGCTGTGAACGACCGCCTAGGAATTGGCAAAAATTAAGCTGATACTGCAAACACACATTCCCAAAGCACTGCTAGACTCGAGTATGAAATTTCATTCTGGAGACAGAGGTTACCAGGACATCCTAGCATCTCAAAGATAACAAGGGCTCCCTGATCTCCTCAAATGACACTAGAAAGGGTAGAAAAATTGTGTTAATATGATGAATGGAGATGTTTTGACTGAACTATCCAGTACAAGGTAATGGGTGATATATTATTACCTCAGAGAGTGGCAACTACATGCATCAGAGAGGCAGAACAAAACTGGTCTGTAGCAATGCATAGAAGAGAATATCAGAGGAAACAATTTTGTCCAGCTGAGAGGATAACGAAGAGTCTCGCTGATAACTAAGCCATTCAACTGTGAAGGACTACTCATACATGAAGTGTACTTGTAAGACACAGGTCACTTTTCATTGTGCTTTTTTGTAATAAACTTAGCTGGGTGCCTTTGTTGTTCAGCGGATCCATGGTCATGTTGATTCATTTGGTCATGGGTGTCATCTCAGTTACCTGTGCAGAGCTGGGACAACACATAAACAGGGGATGCACACATGCAGCCAACAACTGTTAACACCACAACTAACAACAGTACCCTTCCATCTTTGTTTTACAATTCTTGTGTAACACACCAATATGCAAAATGCAGCAATAACAATGGGAATGTTTGCTTTCCTGAGAATCAGTCTAGTCATTAAGCATCACCAGGAAGCTTTGAATCCACCAAATACACATCAGTCATTCTGCAACTTCTCAACTGGTAGTTGAATCTTTACTCATTTCTGTTGAAATGGTGAGTGTATAATTTAACGGGCATCAAGCGCAAGAGGTAGGCTGGGTCCACCAAAATCATGATTGGCATTTTAATATCACCAATATGAAGATACTGGTCAGGGGAAAATGTTCCTGCTTGTAGCTTTTGGAAGTCCTGTGTTCTTAAAGATGTGACCTTCATGAACCTTCCTGACAAGCACACATTAATATCAAACAAGGAGGCCTGTGGCACTTTTAAAAACTAACAAATTTATCCCTGATGATGTCACAGCAAACCTTGTGGCTGAACTTTGTAACATTTTACTCACCCACAACCATTTCAGATTAGAAGATAGTTTAGACCTTCAAGTCAGCAACACTGCTATGGGTACCCACATGGCCCCACACTATGCCAACATTTTTATGGCCAACTTAGAACAATGCTTCCGCACATCTCATTCCAAAGAAACTCTATTTTACTTATGCTACATTGATGACAACTGCATCGTCTGGACCCACAGTAAGGATGCCCTTGAAGATTTCCACAGAGATTTCAACAATTTCCACTCCACAATCAAACTTAGCCTGGAACACTCCACACAAGAGATCCACTTTCTGGATACTACAGTGCAAATTAGAGATGGACACATAAACACCACCCTATACCAAAAACCTATTGATTGCTACATCCCTCGAGCTTTCATCCAAGACATACCACACATTCTATTGTCTACAGTCAAGCCCTATGATATAACTGCATTTGCTCTGATACTTTGGACAGAGACAAACACCTTCAGGATCTCTATCAAGCATTCTTAAAACTACAGTACCCACCCGCGGAGGTGAAGAAACGGATTGATAGAGCCAGAGAGGTATCCAGAAGTCAACTACTACAGGAGAAGCCCAAGAAAGAAAACAACAGAACGCCACTGGTCATCACCTACAACCCCCAAGTCAGACCTCTACAGCAGATTATCAAGGATCTACAGCCTGTTCTACATGACGATCTCTCACTTTCTCAAGCCTTGAGAGACAGACCTCTCCTCGCTTACAGACAGCTCCCCAATCTTAAACAGATACTCACCAGCAACTACAGACCAAACAACAAAAACATTGAAGCAGGAACATATCCCTGCAACAGACCACATTGCCAATTTTGCCCACATATCTACACAAAAGACACCACCGCAGGACCTAATCAGGCCAGTTAGTCCATCAAGGGCTCTTTCACCTTCTCATCCATCAATGTGATTTATGCCATCATGTGCTGGAAAGGCTCCCCAGCCTTATATATTAGACAAACAGGACAATCTCTACACAAAATAATAAATGGACAGAAATCTGACATCAGAAACCACAACATTCAAAAACCAATAGGGGAACACTTCAATCTCCCTGCTCACTCCATTGATGACTTGTTAATAGCTGTGCTCAAACAAATGAATAACAAATCTAACCTTGAAAGAGAAACTGCAGAATTGGAATTTATATGTAAATTTGACTCCATTGCCTCAGGGTTAAACAGGGAATATGGATTTTATTCTCATTACAACAGATGATTTGACCTCACCTTCCTCTATATGCTGTTCCCCAGTGTTTGAATCCCAGCATCTATTTTGATTTGCTGTTACAGCCTGACCTGATCCTGTGTCATACATTTCCCTGCATTTAATTCCCTCCCATTCTGTAAGTTCCCCATCTTCAAAGTGTCTGACAAAGTGGGATTTTCTCCCACGAAAGCTCATGTGATAAATTTGTTAGTCTTTAAAAGTGCCAGAGGACTCATTGTTTGTTTTGCTGACCTAGACTAACATGGCTATCCCTTTGAAACTTGTCAACATTAATATCAGTGACTCATCCCGGGTCACCCACTAGTACTTGCCACAACCATGGGAAAGAACCCCTTTTGGTTTACACATTCATTGGCAAGGCAGAGTGGGTGCATCTACACTTGTAAATTAAGCAGATTTAATCTTGCTTAAGTCGACTTAATTTACTCTACATCTAGACTACACTTTCCTTAACTCGACTTGAGCAAGCTGCTTAAGTCGACTTAAGGAAAATAAAGTCGACTTAATGAAAATTAAATCGACTTTATTAAACCTCCTTTTAATTTGACTTTAGGCTTAAGTCGACTGTCTAAAGTCGACTTAAGCCAATGTAGACCTGGAGTAGCCCTAAGTCGACTTAGAGTTGACTTAGGGCTCTCTAAGACTCCCTCAGGTACAGTGGAGCAAAGGCTGAGCCCCCTGGCACTGGGCAAGGGGTGCCCCCCCGCCACCGTAGATCTGCCCAAGGTCCCCATAGGCCCTAGAAGTTGACCTAGGTGTCCAGTGTGGATGCTGTAGGTCGACTTTGTAAGGTCCCCGCTCAGTCAACTTAAAATTTAGGTGTAGACATGCTAAGTCGACTTAGTTAAGTCGACTTAGCTAAAGTCGACCTAAATTTATAAGTGTAGACATTGCCAGTGATGCCAGAATAGGATATGTGTTCTGTTTACTGTCCCACTGAAGTTCAGGAACCCCATTGCTGCAAATCTTTCTAGTATTTCCTACATATTGCTGAGAGTCACACTATTGTGCATCAGACAATCCTTAAAGGCATTGCACACTTGGATGATGACAGCCTCACTATTGATTTTTTTCAGCTCCCAATTGATTGCTGACTGTCCAATAGCAATCCAGTATTGCAGTCTTCCAAAGCATGATAACACTCCATTTTCCACTGTCAGTTCAGGTCTCCTGGTATATCCCTGTGCTAGGAGACTGGGGCAGGCTCAGCACTCAGATCCAGAAATATGGCTTTTGTATCCAAATGTTTTTCAGCCACTGCTTACCATTTCAAATTTTCATTATTATGTGATCCCACCACTCAGTTCTTGTTTCTTAAGCCCAGAAGTGCTTATCCACAATTGGGAGTGGCTTGTGAATTCTAGCAACAACTTAATATTTTTATTTGCTGGGTCAATCATCCATACCTCATCTTTGTTTCATCACTGCACCACCAGCTGTGGCAGTAGTTGTTGAAATTCCTCAGGTATAGAAGAATTGGGCGTCCTGTGTTAATAATGAGCAAGACAGTTATGTCGAACTCTGCGTATGCTTCTGCCAGAGCAATGGTAGAGACCAAAATGCTGAGTGTGTAATGGTGGGAATATTAAAAATGGCATAAAATTATGGGATGGAATAAGCATTATGGGATGGAGAAAGAGGCATTGTGGGAATCTGACCCCTAGTTTCCATAAATCCCTGAATTACTGGTATCCCACAAAGCATTGTGAAAATTTCTACAAGGCATTGTGTCAGATGGTAGTGCAGCTCAAACTGGGATACCCTTGGTGCACTGTTTCTTCTGTTGATGCAATCACTTGTGGGGAGGACATTCATCACCAATGCTAGCAGTCAAGTGTGCACATGCTCAAGTTGATGTAGGTTGGCAAAACTTAATTCAATCAAATTATCTGGTGTAGACACAGCCTTTTCTAACTTCAACTTCAACTCCAGCCTTTGAATCTTGTAATACCTTTGGCTGGTAGTTTAAAGAGTCCTCTACAACTGGATATTTCTCTCTAAATAGGTACTTATACAGAGTGACTAAGTTACCTCTTTACCTCTTTGATAACTGAAATAGATGGAGCTCCTTAAATATGCTGTGCAGATCCATTGACAAAGGTCTCTAAGGGCTGTAATATAAGGAAATTATGAGCAAAACTGATTGGGTAGAAAAATGTAAATTGAACAATGTGAATGATAATTGGGAGTTAGTTTAAGAAAACTTTATTAAATATAAAAAAAAAAATCACCGTTCCACAATCACAAAACAAAGCTTCATCAGTTAAAAAATGTGGTTAATCAGGAAAATGAAACTGACAATTAAAATAATAATTTACATAAAACAAATGGAAAAGGAGGAAGGTGGGAGCAATAACTATAAACTAACAGTTAGGAAAAGCAAACAACTGATTAGGGAAGTTAAAGATATCAATGAAAAAACTATGCTCACTACATCAAGGACTGTATGAAAGAATTTAAAATATATATGTCAGTAAAAAAAGAAATTATAGTAGTGATCTGAATGTTTTGTTAAAATTGTCAGTGCAGAAAATGCAGAAGTATTTAGTGTATATTTATGTTCTGTATTTGGAGTAGCTGCACATCATGATAAATGAATTACTTTTCTATTCTATCAATAACTAGAGAGGCTGTTAAATATTTTTATCTGTAAGACTGCAAAACTTGCTCCCAAGAGTTTTAAAACGATTTCCAAACAACATGTTTTTTGGCAAATAAGTCCACTGAAATGAACTTTGTAATTTTGACAAGATTAAATGTTGGATTGACAAAGCTATCTGTGTTGGCAAATATATATTTAGACTTCTGTAAGGCATTGACTAAGTACTGTATGACACTGATTAAAAATAAATAGTGGGGTTGGACACACAGAAGGATGGAGGTGTCTAACTGCTGCTTTAGACATCTAAATCCCAGAATCAGGCCCCACTTGGATTCACAACCCTGCTGCTCAGGAGCCCCTAAGCCCTGGTTAGATGCCTAAACTCATTCAGTGCCACATTTTTGCAGTAAATATTCCCTAAACCCCTATGTTTCTCCCACCGAACATTGTCTCTATACAATGAACATGAGAATTGTACTGAGCTCTGCAGAGTCTACGCTTTTGCAGGCCCACACCACACTTCTGGAGGCTGGAGTCCCTGATTCATGAACCAGGAGAAGATAGGTGTTTGGCTGCTTAGGGTCCAATTCACCACATATTCTCAGGCTATGTCTACACTTGTTAATATAAGTCGACTTAGCATGTCTACACTCAAAAATTAAGTCGACTTAAAGGGGACCCTGCCAAATCAACTTAGAGCATCCACACTGGACACCTAAGTTGACTTGTAGGGGCTAGGTGGACCTGGGACTGGTCCACAGTGGCAGGAGGGGCACCCCTTGCCAAGTGCCAGGGGCTCAGCATTTGCCCATTGTACCTGGGTACAATGGGGGCTGAGCAGGACAGGGATACTGGCAGGGCGTAGGAGCAGGGTGGGTAGGGCTGTGTCCTGCCCTGTGGGGTGGCACGCCAGGCTCTGCCTGTGCCAGACACCCTGGCAGGGAGGGCAGTGGAGGAGCCCTGGAGCCCTTTAAATTGACTTAAAGTCGACTTAGGGCTAATCTGCGTCTACACTGGCTTAAGTCGACTTACTTAAGCGCTAGTTCGAATTAAAATGAGGTGTTATTGATTCGAACTAACTTTTCCTTAATTCGACTTAAGGAGCAGCTTTAGTCGAATTAAGGAAAATGTAGTGTAGACGCAGATTAAATTAAGTTGATTTAAGCAAGTTTAAGTCGACTTAATTTGTAAGTGTAGATGCACCCACAGAGCTCGCCTACCAGATCAGGACCCTATAGGATAGGTGATCTCACATCAGATGCCTGGGATCAAGAGTAATACTCCTTCTTGACTTTTTAGCCTAGTGATTAGAATACTCACATGAGATATGGGATATGCCCTTGGCCTGAGGGGAGGAAGGGATTGTACGTGGCTCAGCCATCTTTCAGGTGAGTGCCCTATCTACAGAGCTCTGGGATATTTTGACGTGGACTTCCTTCATTGTCTCCCAGTGATGCTGTTCCACTGTGAGTAAATAATTTAAAATATCATTGGAGCAGGTGAACTGCATCCCAGGTCTGATTCATTCATTATTTATTCTTAGTGGAACAGCTCCAATAGGAGAGAGAGAGGGTGCATTGTCATGCTGAAATATTAAGTGTAAGTAAAGCAAATGGGGAGATTGCCGCTGTACAAATGCACCATCTAATAGGGCAAAGAGTTAAGATATTGCTCACTACTTCCCTGCAGTCAAAGACAGATACATACACAGTTGGTAAATTCTCAAATAATTATTGGAATGTCCTGGACAAAGTTTGATGTATCTGCCACAGGATGTAGGTCCAAGTCCACTTCTTGCAGAACAAGAGCCAATGGATATTTATGACAATGAACAAACACTGAATCTGAACATATATTATTAAGTCAAGCTTACACATTGAAGAACTGGCCACATTGTATGCACCTTCAAAGCAGTAACTGTGTAGATGTTTGAGAGGCAGATTTAGTTACAAAAATATATCTTTAATATACATAAGTAAAGTTTTTGCACTAGTGTCAGATGCACTGTAAAATCCCTGAAAGCTCATCACGACTGCCAGAGACATTCAGCCAGGCGAACAGGTGGCTCTGGCTTGTTTCTCTCCTTAATGTCCCAAGGGTGGAGCATGCAGTGAACGGTGAACATGCATCACCTTGCCCATGACTGGATTACATTTGGTAAACAGTGAGAAAAACTAAATGGATGAACTAAAGCAGATGCATTTTACATACACGGATAATAAGCAACAGGAGCAAAGCAGGACAGCAATGCAAATGGACAGTATGCTGCATTCTGAGACTGAATGCTGCTTATGTGAAGACAATGCAGGAGTTATTTACTGTGGAGAATAACAAACAGCAGGAGATTCGGGAAGATTGACAGCAGCAAAATGTATGCTAATCTGGTCTTTAACGGACAGCAGATGCTGCAATGAGTCCCATACCCAGCAGAAACGGTCTCTACCAATGGCTACATATGTGCTTCTCCAAGATACTTTTAAAGCTGTGTTCCAGTTGGCCCCACTTGTTCATATTTTCTAATTGCCTGAAAGATCCCATGTGCAACTGCATGTGCTCAACTGGGATCATGGACCACAACATTTACCTGAGGGCATTAGCCATTCTGCCGGCCCTCACACTAAACAGTGCATCCTTGATTGGCAGTCCAACATCCATGATGCACACCTATATGTTAACTTCCAATACTGCCTTTTTCCCTTGTCTCCTCTTGGGATTATCCTAGCCACTCTAGAATCATATCCACAATCACCCCCATGGCAAGCTCTGCCAAGCAACCTATATGTCTGAGTCACGAGCATGCACTATGGTGTCCTTGTGTATGTTTTAGGATGCAGAACGCCTGTCTAACAGTGTCCTACCTTTTCCAAATGCACCCTTGTGTGCACAGAGCTCATTAGCATGTGTTAACAAGTTTGTTCCATAGGCTAGTAAATGAAGGCCTGTGGGTAAGGCAAGGGTACATAAGACAGTGATATGCATAAAATCTTTTGAAATTTTATGTTGGTGCCCACACTGAAAAGGAGAGAAGGTGCCTTGTTGCATTTGAGTGACCAGAGTCCTGACCTCCATCCCACACATACAACATGTAGTTTAAGCATTATAAATGTAGACCGATTGGTAAATTAGAAAATGGGCTTTATTGAACGTAGCCTGTCAGTAAATGTGAGGAACGGCCAAGGGAACATAAATGAAGAAATAATGGAAAAAGTTACATCTATGGCAATGCAAAGCTCTCTCAGGCCAGTCCATGGTTTCCATGGTGATTATGCCATCATACGGTTCCCTAGGTAACAGGAGGGGAGAGTGGAGTGCTCAGAGCACCATGGTATATCAAATAATATATCTTCATACAAAGAGAAATTGCTTTGTGCCAAACACCACTGACTCTGTGGTAGTGTATGGGTAAGTGTAGCTTGGGAAAACAGTCTCTGTGCTGGTGTAGTTCTGCTGGCTTCACAATGTCTCTCCATTCACTAACTGTGCTTCGTGGGGATGTCCCCTCTCAGAGAAGCCCTGTAGGTGGAGGTCACCCCTCGAAGAAGCCCCATTACTGTACAAAGAATGAAAGCAATATTCAGGCTACCAAAAGCCATGGGGTCCTTGAACACAGACGTAACTATCTTTGTATTGACACTGTCTCTGGTAGTGTACTGACTGCTGTACCACCAGGTGCTGTAGGCACTTCAGCTGCCAAGGCTGTATGGGCTCTGATGCCTGTTTATTCTCAATGTTCATTCCCAGCTGCCTTCAATCCCCATGCTTCTTAGGGCTCCAGACACCTTATCTCCGTGACTGTCTCCCCTCTACCATTCCCTTCATTGCTGTGGAATCTTCTGCTGGTAGCCACCCATTTGCCCCCCGAGCACGAGGAAAAGACCACCCGCAGAATCACTCTTAGCAAATTAACCACATTGTCCCATCTGAAAAGAACACATTATTGCATTTCCACTTAACCCAGCTGCAGGGCCGTACCTAGGTGATCGCCCCGGGCCCCATGGTTACAGGGCAGTGTGGGGCCCATGCACGCCACAGCTCCCCCTCCCACAGCCACTCTGCTGCCTTGGGCAGTGAGCCAAAGGCAGTGGGCAGGCTGGGAGGGCTATGCCCAGCCCCTGGGCCGGCCCTCCCTGCCCCCAGGCCCAGGGGCGGAGCATGTGAGGCCCGGCCTCTGGGCCTGCCTTCCCCACATGGCCGGCTTCCTGCTGCAGGCGGCCTCCGGGACTGGAGCTGGCTCTGCCCCCTCCAGCAGGTGGCCTTGGCCTCCTGGCTCAGGCCCAGCTCCCACCGGCAGGCGGCCTCAGCCTCTGGGGCTGGAGCCGGCTCCCCCCGTCCTGCACCCTGCAACAGGCGGCCGCCGGGGCCGGGGCCTGGGCCGGATCTGGCTCCCCGCGCCGGCAGCCTCGGCCTCCTGGCCCAGGGCTGGCTCTC
The DNA here is from genome assembly GCA_007922175.1 of Pelusios castaneus. Taxonomy (NCBI): domain Eukaryota; kingdom Metazoa; phylum Chordata; order Testudines; family Pelomedusidae; genus Pelusios; species Pelusios castaneus. Next base: position 30,625,621 of record ML685756.1, on the reverse strand, counting down.
TGGGGGATGGAGCAGGCCGGTCGGCCAGCCACACTCCCCTTCAGCATGGGGGCGGGCCCCGCTTCAACCAATTGGCCCTGGGCCCTGCTCCCCCCACAGGGCCAAGCTGGGAATCCCTGAGTCAGAGGCACAGAACTCTGTTGTCTGCACATTACATAATACACAGCTTGAGTGTAAAAATGCACCAACTGCTTTTCAAGGGTCATTGACAGAGCAGGACATGTGTCAGTTCTTGAAAGACTTGGGTCAGCCAACCAGTGGTAGTGACTTTGAACTGTATTAGCAAGTTCCCAATTCTCTCTGTGCTCTCTAGTTGTGCTACCACGCAGTGACTCCAATATTTTCAATACCACTGCCTGTAACAGGCGTTGTCTCCAATTCCTTAGCCTTCCTATCAAGATCCTTATTTTAAAGTCTGGCTCAGGTCAGACATTGGTTCATTGCTTTATCTTGAGGTCTTGGTTTCCATGTTTGTATAGTACTGATTTCTATAGCTTAAAAAGCTGAGTGTTCTTGTTCTTTTCTGATTGCCACTTCTGAAAAATCTATCTGGTATCTCAAAGTCAAGTTTTTCGTTTTTTTCTGGCTAGTGTATCACCATAAAATTTCTGCAGTTAAAACCTAGTTAACAGGTGTCTTGAATTCGAATAGCTTTCTCCCAAAGTTGTATTGGTTGTTCAGGGATAGCATAAATAAAAAGTAGCAAAAATGTTATTTTGGTCAGTAATGATATGACTCTATTGTGTTTCTGAATATATACAGAGTGCAAAGTGCTTATTTCAGCTCAGATTTACCCTGTTTTCTGCTGTACACTGATGCTGAATTCTGAAGCAGACACATTTCTATAGCATGAAAATAGATGTAGGTGGGGAAAGGCTTGTTTTGTTTTTTTAATGGAAGTTGACACCAGCTACAACATTTCTAAGTCCCCAAAGTTATTCACAGAATATAGAAGCTGGATCCATTGATCTAAATCCATATAAAAGACGGATTTGCTCTACATCTATATATTTATACTTCTACATTACGGTGTAGTGGTAGTACAGTAACTACTAGAGAGCTTGCATTAGGTAGCATGCTGAGAAAAATGAGCAGCCTAGAAATGAAGTACTTGTTTGAGAAGGCTAAATGCATAGATAAAATTGTAATGAATATAGAAAATGCTAATATCTCTGTTGCTGGACTAGAGTGTTCCAAATGATTCATGTTAATTTGCATTTACTTACCAAAAAGAGATCTAACAGGAAAATAACTGGTATTTATTATTTAATTATTTCAAGTGAAACAATTTATTATAGCAGAGGCCTGGTAGTCATCACAAAGGTTATAAAGCAGTTTTTCAATGCATTATACCCTATTTTGATATGCTCAAAGTCTTCTGCCACATTCATCCTTTATGCTGATATTTCTATACTTGGTTGCTACTTGATATATTTTTTTTCAATTTAAACAAAATTAATATTGTACTAAAATAACTTTCTGCATTTTGGAATTTTTATTTTTGTTTCTGTTTTGGTTAATAGGCTAATGTGGAAACTAGCATAGAAAATACTTGGAAAAAAAATGGGAATTTTTTTGTACTACTAGTGTCCGTGCTGGCATAATGGCCTATCACATTTCCAGAACATTAATGTGTTGTCTGAGATATGATGGTTCCTTAAAGTTACATGGCTCTAGGAGTGCTATATTTTTAATATAAAAATTTTAAAAATTCTGTTTAGTTGCCTATACTTAGGAATTCCTAAAGAGTCTTTTGCTGATTAATGATATTATCATTATAATAGCATACAGCTAGTATCTGTAAAAGACAGTAATGTATTATACCAAAAGCTTTTAAAATTAATTTTATATATTATCATAGAATATCTTATTGGTTTCAGTTAGAGGTCCAATATAAACTCCTCTCAAGTTTATTTCTTAATTGAAAAAAATATTAGAAGTGAACTATTCCATGTAAACTTAGATGAACAATAAGTAAGCTAAGTTTGTAGAATTAAAATAGGTATCACTAGTATACAGTCCATTTAAAAAAGCACTTATCAACATTTCTTAATTCCAGCTGTATCCAAGGGAATTTTTGTAGTATGAATAGTCTTTCATGTGTTATTTCCTTGTTTTTTATGTGACATTATAGCTGTGTAGTACAGTGCCTTAGTTATTAATGCTTGTTTAGTAGTTTAAGAATGTTTAGTGAGTTTAGAAATAATAGGGAGAAGAGAGATAGCTGAAGATGCATGAGGGGGTGGCTTTTTATGATAGGAGAGATACCAATGTTTGTACTGGGTGGGAAAGAAACCAGAAGAAAGCTGGGGAGAGGATGAGAATCAGGGCGAGAGATATCACAAAGGAGAAGGGGATGGGTTGCTGGGGAAGTGGAGACTTTAAAAGAGATCAAACTAGAAACGTTGGTGTTAGTGGTAGGGGTTGGTGGTGGAGACGGGGTTTGACATGGAGAAGGTCCTTTTGTGACTTGTAAAATTTTCCTTGGGAACAGCCAACAAGACCCAGGGTGGTGAAGGAGACAAAGATAGTGGAGAAGGCTCTGAATAGGGAGTCAAAGATAACAAAATGGTAGAGTAAGTTGAAGGTGTTGGTTTGGGTGGGAATTTCTGAAATAGTGCTGATTCACTAGTGGGTGGTAAAATTGTGGAAGTAGTGAGGGAATTGCTAGTAGAAATCTGGTTGGCTGCAACATTTCTGCCAGAGATTCTCAGCTGGATAAGAGCATAAGTGAAGAAAGTGGATGGGAGAACTAAGCCAAGACTGAATGTTCAATGGGAGGACCTTCTGATAGAAAAGAGGCAAATGAGGTAAGGCTGCATTGTGGAGAGAGTCAACAACTGAGTCATTGGACTTTGATGAACTGGTAAATGACAGAAGGACAAAGAAGTAGGAAGGAAGGATAGGGCACCTTCTTGATCGCCTTAATTAAAAAAGAAGTTTCATATTGGACAAGTCCTCTATGTAAAGTGATGTTTATTTGAGCAATGATAAGACTAATGCATATTCATTATCCAAAGCTTCACTAATGCTGAGGTAAAGTTGCAGCATGTCCTTCCAGAAGGCACAAGATGGTAGTTGAAAACAGAAAGGCTCCAAGAGGTAGGAAATACACCCAACACGCCTCTCCCTCCCCCCCCACAAACAATAGCAAACTAGTAAATGCAGTTTGTCAATAATTACCATGCTGCAAAGCAATCTTATTTCTACATTAGTGAAGCTTCTGAGTTGTGAATATTAGAGCTTTTACAGAACATTTCCCATCTAAATAAAAAACTCTTCATGAAATCTTGTTGTTTTTGTAACCCATATGCCTGAAAAGGCTATCTCTGAGAGATCTGCTGAGAGTGGGTTACTGTTGCTGGGCAGATTAGCTACCCACAACTAGAAACTTCCAGAAGCAGGGAGTGGTAGCATTCTGAGCATGCTCCACAGGGTGTCCTGCTGGTGTGATGTGGTGTGGTCAGTCAGATGACATGGGAGCAGCAGTCTGTGCAGACAGCAGGCAGGAGCTTCCTTGAAAGGAGACCATGTGCTCAGTTTTCTGGAGAGAAGCTGAGCCAGGAGTGAACAAGATGTTTTCTCCCTGCAATGGAGTCATCTGCAACAGACCTTGCAGACATGCATGTGGGACTGAGGGCTGGTTGCAAAGGAGAAGGAAAAGCCTGCATGGATGAATGAATGCTACAGAGGATTCCAGCAAAGGAAGAAGAGGACAGCTATTTCTTGCCACTCAAGCCTCTACACTGGAACAGAGACTGTAGCTGAGAGTTGGGTGAACTCCACCTGGACTCTTGGGTATCTTTCCTGCGGGGTTTGTGTAGGGATTGTTCTTGGTTAATTGTATTTTGTTTTTCTTAGGATAAGGTTCAATTAGTTAGTAGTTAACAAAGTTCATTGTTATGTTTATTGTAGTAGTATTTTAATGTGGGAGTGTAGTTCTGAGCAAGCTTCGCTGTGAGTCCTATACAGACTGGATCTTGGGTCTTCAGCTGCTTTCTCCATAGGGATTGGGATTGATTTCTGTGAGGCACTGGAGAAGGGCAATTAAATGAATTTTAGCCCACCCGAAGGTTACACTTTCACCCGAATTTTGTTTCAGAAGAAGAATGAAAATAAATTTCTGACAATGTCAATATGTCCCATTTGAACATTTTTTTAAATTAAATATTTAGATTTTTTTACTTTAAATGTTTTTTTTATTTTTTAAAAAATTTTTGTATTATAACATAATACAAAATAGTCAAAACTGAAATGATTTTGTCATAATCAAAATTTTCAATCAACCTGAAACAATCAAAAAACACCACCAAAACCAAACAAGAAAAATCATAATGTTCATCTGCAGAGAATTTAATTTTTTGGTTTTCTCTCCAATTCAGAATGATACCAAGTATTGAAATCTCAATCCTTTGTGAATCAGAATTTCCATCCTCTGCACAGCTCTAGTGAATATGCTTTATTTTTGGAGAAAATGGAGTGAAGGAGGTATGAATGAGAGAGAATTGCAGGTAGAAGTGGGGGTGGCAATCTGAATGACTCCTGGGGACTACTCATAACCTTTTAATTACTAGCTACCCTCTCCATTGGAGGAGGGTCATGCAAAAGAGAAGAGCTAGAAGCTGTGGGATTGCTGCAGGAAGAAATGGGTGAGAGCCATGAGTATCAGAGACTGTGGGACTAAAGGGCCACTGAGAATCTGAACTTGGCATTTGTGCCATCAGGGGGTGTGGGAGAGGGTCGTTACTGGATCCAGATGGTATTATAGCAGAGCCCCTTCCTTGGTGGCATGATGGAGGGGGATTGCCTGTCCAAATTTGAGTGAGTAGTATTTTGACCTGGCACGTGGAGTTGAAACACCACTCAAATTTGGCGGGTTCTGGTTGTTTGACCACCACAACTTTTTCAGTCCTTCTGGCACTGCTGCTGAATGCCTCAATCCTGTGAGCCCTGCCAGCTTTCTCTTCTGCATCTCTCTCCTTGCCCACTAGTGTATTTCTCACAATCTCTCAGATACTAGCTCCCCTTCTGCCTTGTGCCCCCAGAGTCTGGCAGAGGTCATGGAAGGGCCAACAAGAAGAGTAGGGAGTTGTAGCTATAGGGCTGTGAACAGCACAGTCTCCTGCCCACTTCTGGAGGTAGCTTCTAAGACTGTACGAAGAGGGGACTGAGGAATTGTGCTCCTGAAACTCAACAAGAGTTGAGTTTTCCTTGCCTGACACCTGGAAGCCATGAGCCTCAAGATGAATTGAGCTTTCCACTGTACTCCTGAGATAGCTTTATCACCAGCTTCCCCTGCTTTCCCTTTCATACTTGCATTTTGAGGTGCTTCATCTCCAATAGCACCTTATACAAACTGACCACAGTTTTGTACCCTCTTCTTGATCCTGGACCCTCAATTGGCATGTAAGTTTTCAAGAAACTGTGGCTCTTATTTTAGAACAATTTGAAAATTAAAGTAGGTCATTTGTGGGGGAGGAAATATTTAGGGAACCCCTGTACACAAATATCTCCCTCATTCTCAAACTGACACACCAGTTTCCAAGCTGATCTGACCATGCCTGAGTTTGGGAGCTGTAAGAGCCAGAGTGAGGGCCAGGGAACATGGCCGCCCATGCAGATGGACAGGAGCACCGGACCAACCCCCAGTAAGGGGGTTGAGCCGGCTCGACCAATCCGGGCTGACAGGAAGTCAGGGGGCGGGACCCCTCCGGGCAGTATAAGAAGGCGGCCCTCTCCCTCAGTCAGGGCCCAGCCAGCAGCAGGGAAGCACCGCGCGTCACTGCTCCGGGGCCAGGGGCCCAGGCCAGGGCCTGCAGAGGCTTGGCCCCGGCTTCCCACCGCCTGGGGCCCTGAGGACCGGCCCCGCTGGCATACACCTCGGCTGGCTGGGAAGGCATCTGCCGCCTGGGACCAGACCGAGCCCCGGCCTCCGGAGGTCCCAAGCCTCTATCCCTGAGCCCGGGAGTTGGGAGCCACTGGACGGACCGTGTGACCTGGAGGAGCTGCCCTTGGCCGAGGACCCCCGGGAACCATCTGCTGCCCCGGAGCCCTACGGATCCTGTCACCTGGAGGAGCTGCCCTTGGCCGAGGACCCCCGGGAACCACCTGCCGCCCCGGAGCCCTACGGACCAGCCCCCCCCGACAGTCCCTGCGACCTGGAGGAGCTGCTGTTGGCCGAGGACCCAGACGAGACCCTGCCAGCCTTGTCAGCCCCCAATGAGACAGACGGCTTCGGGAACTTCCCAGTGGCGTAATACCCTGGCGTCTACTAGGACTGGAGCCCCAGGTACCCTGGGAAAGGCAAGAGGGAAGGGTGGTCTGGTCCATGGCCTTGCCACCGGCGCGGACCCTACCGGGGGGGGCAGGGTGTTGCGGTAGGACCTCGCTGCCCCTACCACGGACTTTCGGCCTCGGGGCATGGGACCCCTCCTGCTATAACCATTGAGGTTTGTTGGTGGTGCTTCTTCCTACCGTCTACCCCCCCCCCCCTTGCACTTCACCGTGAAAGAGAGACTGATTTTGGAGAGACTGCTGCCTGCCCCGCCTTACCTGGGGCCAGGCCTGTGTTTGGTTAAAGGACTCGCCCCTCCCTGGGCAAGAAACTAAGGACTGCCCCGCCCGTAGTGGGGGCCAGGACGCAGTCCGATCACAGGAGCATTTTGAAAAATAGCTTTGAAGAAAGCATGCTGCTGAAGTTGCCTTCTGTCTCTAAACTGCTGCTGGCACCCTATTTCTTACACACAGCAGCCTTGTGGTATACCACTCCAAAGATCCAGAATGAAATATTAGGTCCCCAAAGTATATCTTAAAAACAATGAAAGTCCTGTGGCACCTTAAAGACTAACAAATTTCTTCAGGCATAAGCTTTCACGGACTGCAACCTACTTCGTCAGATGCATGAAGTGGAAACTACAGTTAGGAGGTATACCTTGCTTGACTCTTGTGTTCGCGGACACTAGCTGAGATTAGGGGAAGTCCTGACATACAAGGTGCATGAGCATTGTGGCCAAAGGTTTTCAGCAGTTCTGAGCCAAATTTGCCCTTCTGCCTCCACTCCCCCAAACAGAAAAACACCCCCACCCCACACACACACAAAACAAACTCTGAAACGTTTTAAAGACATGGTATTTGGGAGAGAGAGGTAGAACCATGGGACAAAATGATCCCAACTGTGTCCAGGCCCTTAATTGGTATGTTGTATCAGAAGCCAATCTAACTTTTCATATAGATTTTAGAGCACGTAGGAAAAACTGGCTTTGTTCAGAAACTGCTGTTTAACTTTAACTCGGGTGCCAGTATAGTGTCACCCATAATTGCTATTGTACTCATACTTTGCTATCTATAAATGGGCTTTGGTTATACAACTACTGTATCGGGTTGTAGCAAGCTGCTGCATGACCACTGAAATTTTACAAACCACTGAGGGCAAGCAGCTCACTCACAAGTTGTGAATATATGTCCTCCTTTAGTCCCCAATCCACCTTTTGGGCCTTCTGCAGTCATGGGCAAGTTCCAAAGGGGTAGCCATATTAGTCTAGTTCAGCAAAACAAACAAGGAGTCCTGTGCCACTTTTAAAGACTAATATTTATTGAATCAGCTTTCATGGGTATCATCCCACTTCGTAAGATGCATGAAATGGAAACTGTGGTATGTTAGGTGTATATATACTTGCAGAGAAGGGTGAGTCACAAGATCAATTCAAACAGTTCCAGTGGGGCAGACTGTAACTGTGTTTCAGTAAACCAGACAAGTCGCTTTGATTCATACAGTGTGGATGTGGGCTTTTGAGAACAATAGATGAGAAGGCAAGAATATTAAAAGAAAGGAGATTACCTTTTATAATGAGTTAGCCATTCTCGGCTATATAGTAACTCTGGAAAAAGAATAGACAGAACAGGAAATGACTAATGGATTTCTCAGCTCTTGATTGCATGCAATAACTTACCGTGTAACCAAAGAGAGGAAAAGGAGTCTAAAAAGGATATATAAAGTTTGCTAGCACTTGCAGGGGGATAAGATATTGGCAATTTGTGCTTTGAAGAGGGAGTACCATAAAGAGGCTAGAATCAAATTAGAAAAACAATTGATATATTGAGAGAATCATTCATTTAGCTGAACAGGAGAGAGCAAGAGAGGGAGCTGCAGCACGGCTGCAGCAAGGATATTGTAGGTTGTTACATCATTAAAACAAACTGGATGTGACTACTGATTCTCTATGCCAGTTTTACCCTAGGGTAATGCTTAATGCTGTGGAGAATCAAGACCACTGGCACTGACTGTTTAATGATCTTGAGGGTTGGACACTAAACTAGCAATGTCTGAGGGTTAATTGATCTTTTCTAGACTTTGTTTTCAGCCCAGCACAAAAGCAGAATGTGTTAATGCTAGCCAAAGCAATTAAGAAAAGTGTGAAAGGCTTTAATAAGCACATAATGGTGAGGACCAAGTAGTTCTAGAAAGAAAGTTAGACCCATTAGTAAAGGGAGAAATATTCAAAATGCACAGAGACTTACAAATGGATGAACTACTTTTTGAAATGTGTCTTCAACAGTCAGGTTAACCAGGGCTGGATTAACCCCGGGCTACTCACCCTGCACTCCCACCACTGGAGAGGAAGGGGGTGTGCCCTGGGGCCAGAGGGTACTCCTGCCCTGGCCCACTCCAGCCAGTCTGCCCAGGGAGGGGGGCCATCTTGACCCTGACATAGCTGCCCCCAAAGCAACAACCCAGGCTACGGGCCCTGAAAAGCTCTGCTGGCCAGCTAACCAGCCCCGCCACCTTGGAGGTGGACCGGCTGGCCTAGGGGTGAGGTAGGAGTGCAGAGCCCTTAAGGCACTGAGTGGAGGGGCTGGGCGCCAGATTATATCTGAGGTTTTAGGGGCTGGAGCCCGGGGTCCTCCTTTTGGCTGGGGCCCAGAGTTTCAGCCCCTTTAGTCCCTACAATAATCCAGCCCTGAGGGTAACTCTTGATAAAAAGCCGACCTTGTAGGACAGTACTTAGAAGAACAAAGTATGAAAACTAGTGAATCCAAATTACATTCATCGCAAAGTGATAAAAAGTGGTTTCAATATCTTACATAAAAAATACCCCCTGCAGAATTAATATGTTGATGGAACTACATGTGTTTTTACCAGGATTGAATTTATCATTTGATATTTACAAGTGCAGAGTAGTTGTGTTGTCTTTGTAGCAATCTTAACTTCTGAAATTTCTTACTTTTGCATGCTAATTTCTTAATTATAACCTTGTCATAATGTGCATTTTTGTGTTCAGTTTCCTATGTTTGATTTTTAAAAGAAAGAAAAGAAGGAGATAATATAAAGAGCTGTATGTTTAAATGACAGCCTGTGCCTGCTATTTTTGAATGAGGTTTTCCAAATGTGCATTTGTAACTGCTTCTCTAGATTATGCTTTAACTGCAGTTATATTTTTGCTTAATTGTCTAGGTTGGCAAAGTTGCAGGCATTCTGGTCCCTGAATATCAGAGACAAGGTGGATGAGGTAATATCATTTATTGACCCAAGTTCCGTTGGTGAGAGAGACAAGAAAGCCTATCAAAGAGCTCAAAAATTTCTCTCTTTCACCAACATAAGTTGGGCCAATAAAAGATATTTCCTTATCCACCTTGTCTCTCTATGCTGGCATAAGCAATTTCAGAAGAATTCATTGCTCCAGGTACAAAAAGTTAATATAATGTATATGAGGTAATAGTAAATTTAAATCAATATACCGGCCTGATTCTACAAACACTTATGCACATGAGTAACTTGACTTTAAAATTATATGCATAAAGTAACTTTACTGGACAGCTACTCACCTGCATAAAGTGAGGTGATTTTAGGATTAGATCAGTTGTGTGTCTGGCCTGGACACTGTCTCTAATAGCAAAATGTGCTTCAATAGTACATGCTAGAATTCCTATAATAGGCAATTATGAAATAATCTGCCTACAGGAAAGCTTCTTTCCAATCAGAAAATTCAAGCGTACCTGATTTTGTGGCACATTCCTCAGTGAGATGGGTGAGATTCCCCACATGTGCTTAAATGTGTTACTGAGCTGGGGCCTCCACGAAAGCCTGCGGGAGACCTGATAGCTTTCTGCCACCTCAAATGTACACCTCCTTTTTTTAGATAATTGATGAATATAATAAATCAATATCAGACCACCATTGATAAGGTAGAAAAATGTTCCACTTGATTTTAAATGGAATTAAACTGTATTTAAACGGATATTTCAGAAACAGCTCTTAACAATAACCTTTTAATGGACTTCAGAAAAATGTTCATAGGGAAGTTCAGGAAGCCCCAACACTTGAATGATTTAAAAGTAGAATGGACAAAGCACTTTCTACTTTAGGGAACAATTTTCCATAGCCACAGGGATGAACTATAAGATATAGTAGGAATTTTCAACCCCTAATATCTAACATTTTGTGCTTGCTTAATAATACCCCTAGTGCTGTTTGTCAGACATTCTCCAGATTTAGAATATTATTGGAGTACAAAACAAGGGAACTATTCTTTTTTCAATATATTGATTGGACAGTGATTATTTTTATGGATTGTGTATCTTAATAGAAACATTTCTATGACAATTACAATAGGTGAAAAAAAAAATCTATGGTAACTCATTTTTATATACCTCAGTTATATGATCTTTGCAAGGAAAATACCAACAATATCTCAGGGGAATAAAAAGGCCAATAAAGCTGGTTAACAGTAGTCGTGGAAGAAATGACTGTGAGTATAAGGTGGAGTTATCTGTTTAAATTACATTGTGTCTGCCCCCCCCCCTCTTTTTTGTTAAAGAAAAAGTCCCACAATGATATACCTGAATTGATAAATGGCCAGAGAGTGCTAAAATTTTCTTTGATTCCCATAAACCTACTATCATTCTGATCCTCTTATTGTCTTCTTAAAGCTATGGAGTATAGTGACTTTGTATGAATCACGGATTAAATGATTATCAGCCTCAATCATTTATGGCACTTCTTTTGGGGTTCCCTGCCCTTATAGAGCAGCACTGTTAGGCTAAACTTGAGGCAATACTGCATTACCTAAAACATGTGACTTTAGTTAAAAGATATGTCATTTGTACTTGATTTCACATGTTTCAAATGTAATTATACAAATCACTTAAGCATGTCTTTGCTGACTGATAGGCAAAACGTTCTGGTGTCTGAGGGAACACAAAATGAATCTCTTTACGGTGGTAGCAAAGTGTCAGAACACTTTCATTCAGGGTAAGAGATGGCTGGTCCAAAAGCAAATAATTTTAAATTGAGAACTCTTTATATGGGGAAAGAAGGCTGTTAACACAGCTCCAAGCTCCAAGGTTCCCCAGTCTGTGCCCATGAGCTGTGTGAAAATAATGGAAAGGAGATCAACCCAGGTATTGCAAAACTATGCCCAAAGGCTGACTCATGAAAGTGATTTCATTGAAAGGGATAGAACTACACAAGTAAGATGAGCAAAGTGTAGCCCATTATTTTCTGTAACATTGTTACCTTTACATAGCAAACTTATATTGTCAACAGAACAACCTCTGACAGTTTTCTTCTCTTTAATGGTAGGATTGTTCAGAGGCTTGTAGTGGAACCCTGTGCGGATACAAAAATGTAGATCCGCAACCAATCCATATCCGAGACATGTAAGCACATATCCGATCCTCAATCCACACCTCCATGTTTTGTGGTTATCCGCAACCGCCCTGCCCCCGCCTTGCAGCAGCTCCATTACACTCTGCTCGGCTCCTCGTCATTACACTGTGCTTCTGTTTTGTGTTCCTGCTTGTATGTGTTCTGTAATGTAACAACTTAAAAGCAGGGGCTTAGTAAATGTACTCACACTCTTTTTATTTTAAACAACATTATAGAGAGTCCTAAGGATCCTGGTGCAACCTCTGTGTTTTCTTTTGGGGCAGCTGCCCGTCAGTTCCTGGATTGTTAGAGAGCCGCAGCTGCTTCACACAGAGCCCAAGGAAGGGGGCAGGGAGGGTGGCACTAGCCAGCAGCTCCCAATACTGTTTGTTCAGAGCCCTGCTGGCCCTGATCATCTGGTTATTCCACCTACTAGAGCAAAGATCAGGTCACTCTGCTGTTCAGCATGGGCAAGGTAATTCATTCAGCTGAGCGATCAGATTGGGAGGCTGGCAGCCAGAGAAGGGGGGAAGCAGCAGCCCATCATCAGCTGATGTGCGTGGGCTCTGGCGAGCTAGGTTCAGGGAGCCAGAGAAACAGCTGAGAGGGGAGAGAGCTGCCAACAGCTCCCAATGTTTTTCAGAGCCTTCACTGGCTCCGATCTGAGCAACTGTTATTCTGCCTGGGCTGGGCTGCCGCAGTTACTCAGCTGATCAGTGGAGGTGGGGACTGGCCACTGAAACTGAACACCAGCTCTGAGGGGCTGGGCTCTGGCTCTCACAGTCTGGAGTGAGAGACTGAAGGACAGCTGGGGGTGGGACCCAGGATCCGGATGAGCCAGTAAAAGCCTGATGCTGTTCAGAGCCCCTGACTAGCACAGATCTGAGCAACTCTTATTCTGCCGGGGCTGGCCATGTGAAACGGGGACTGCTGAGATCACTCAGCTGTTTGGTGCTGGGGGGAGTGGCCGGCAATGGGGGACGTGGGAGGGGGAGCAACTGTTCCTCCGCCTGGACTGGCCACTGGATTCAGTCAGGGCTGCAGCTGTAACCAATCAGATGTTCTGGACAGAGCAATGGTGCTCTCTTCACATACAGCCATGACCAGATAAAAATAGTATACATACCCGAGCCACAATCCACAGCAACAGGTCTGCGGATATCAGCATTTGCACCTACAGATGCGGATATCTGCAGATAAGAAGCGGATATCTGTGGATCTGCAGGGCTCTACTTGTAGGCATATAGAAACTGCTGGTGATGCTACATCATTGTCTGGTGGCAACTAGAAAAATATCTCAAAAGTTCACAGATTGTAAGGCCACCTTGTCTGAGTTCCTGCATAACACACTAGATTTCCCACAATGCTCTTTTTGACAGTTCTAATATATTGTGGGAAGTTTCTTCCCCTAGCACCAAATGTATTTTTAGCATTATAAAAGGGACATGCTGCCGAACTGTAAATATTTGATAGCTGACTACTTGTCCAATTAATGCCCCATTTACACTCTGATCTAGGAACTCAGTTCCAAATTAACCAGTTTCAACATGACTTTGTTGGGTAGTGTCTTTGTTCTGAGACAGCATGTGCCATTTTAATTTCTGCTTTAATCTGAAAAGAAAAATCACCTCCAATCCTATTCAGCCAGGTTTAGAATGTCTGTATATTAGATTCAGCATATGTTGTAATGAGCCTACTCTTACCTTCTGTAGTCAAGTGATTTTCCATGTCACAGCTGTTCAGCATGATAGCTTTGGCAAAAAAAAGGAACTGTACCTATTTGGAAGCATTATATTTGCAATTTAAAGTGTTTGTTTCAAGGCTATAATATTTCAGAGGAGATGAACCTCATTTCTTTCTGGGGATATGCAAGGAATTGTATAACATCTCTTTAACCTCTTGAAAACTTAAGTAGAAATTCAAAATAACCAATAATGTGCTTAGAAGAAATATGATGTTGACGCTTTAAGGCCAACATTCTCAAAGAAACCCTCTAATTTAGAGCATCTCCGTTTTTAAACTCCCAACCTAAGACACCAATCTTTCAAAGTATTCAGCAACCAAAAGAGCTCAGCTCCCACTTAGGCATCTAAATGTGGAGGGCAGATAGTCAGATGTGCTTGGCACACCACAGATCCCATGAAGAGCAATAGTGCTGAGAATTATTGGAAAAGCTGATCTCATCACTTAGGTATCAAAATAGGAGCTGATCTCTTCTTAAAATCTGGCTCTAGAGATCTACAGTTTAGGCATTAATACGCTCAAAAATTAGTGGGCTCTTTTTGAGACTTTTGGCCTTAATATTCCAAATGGAATTGTGTAGTACAACAAATAACTGCAGATGAATTGGCTCACCTAAATTTTTAATATCAAAAATATAAATTTTAACAGAAAATAAACACCGATTACTATGTTGTATTTTCTATTTAGCTAGGGTGTTTTCAAGAAGATGGGCATGTGTAAAAATCAAATTTATTAGAGCATCAGTTTTATACTTTATTTGGTATTTTAGCATTGTAAATATTGAGGAAAAATGGTTGTTCAGTCTTCTATCTCCTTCACACTTTTATTCCATTCTATCTGTTCATATCAGGGCTATGGTTAGAGAAGCTTTCTTTGTTTTGGCATGATAAGAACATAAGAACATAAGAAAGGCCGTACTGGGTCAGACCAGAGGTCCATCTAGCCCAGTATCTGTCTACTGACAGTGGCCAGTGCCCAGGTGCCCCAGAGGGAGCGAACCTAACAGGCAATGATCAAGTGATCACTCTCCTGTCATCCGTCTCCATCCTCTGATAAACAGAGGTTAGGGACACCATTCTTAACCCCTTTCTGGCTAATAGCCATTTATGGACTTAGCCACCATGAACTTATCCAGTTCCCTTTTAAATATTGTTATAGTCCCAGCCTTCACAACCTCCTCAGGTAAGGAGTTCCACAAGTTGACTGTGCGTTGTGTGAAGAAGAACTTCCTTTTATTTGTTTTGAACCTGCTACCTATCAGTTTCATTTGGTGACCCCTGGTTCTTGTATTATGGGAGTATTTAAACAACTTTTCCTTGTCCACTTTTTCCACATCCGTCATAATTTTATATACTTCTATCATGTCCCCCCTCAGTCTCCTCTTTTCCAAGCTGAAGAGGCCCAGCCTTTTCAATCGTTCCTCATACGAGGCACTCTCCAAACCCCTAATCATTTTAGTTGCCCTTTTCTGAACCTTTTCTAGTGCTAGAATATCTTTTCTGAGATGAGGAGACCACATCTGTACACAGTATTCGAGATGTGGGCGTACCATGGATTTATATAAGGGCAATAATACATTTGCAGTCTTATTTTCTATCCCCTTTTTAATGATCCCTAACATCCTGTTTGCTTTTTTGACCGCCTCCGCACACTGTACGGACATCTTCAGAGAACTATCCACAATGACTCCAAGATCTTTTTCTTGACTCGTTGTAGCCAAATTAGCCCCCATCATATTATAGGTATAGTTGGGGTTATTTTTTCCAATGTGCATTACTTTACACTTATCCACATTAAATTTCATTTGCCATTTGGATGCCCAATCACTTAGTTTTGTGAGATCTTTTTGAAGTTCTTCACAATCTGCTTTGGTCTTGACTATCTTGAGTAGTTTAGTATCGTCTGCAAACTTAGCTACCTCACTATTTACCCCTTTCTCCAGATCATTTATGAATAAATTGAATAGGACTGGTCCTAGGACCGACCCTTGGGGAACACCACTAGCTACCCTTTTCCAATCTGAGAATTTACCATTTACTCCTACCCTTTGTTCCCTGTCTTTTAACCAGTTCTCAATCCATGAAAGGACCTTCCCTTTTATCCCATGACAACTTAACTTACGTAACAGCCTTTGGTGAGGGACCTTGTCAAATGCTTTCTGGAAATCTAAGTACACAATGTCCACTGGATCCCCCCTGTCCACATGTTTGTTAACCCCTTCAAAGAACTCTAATAGATTAGTAAGACACGATTTCCCCTTACAGAAACCATGTTGGCTATTGCTCAACAGTTTATGTTTTTCTATGTGACTGACAATTTTATTCTTAACTATTGTTTCAACTAATTTGCCCGGTACCGACGTTAGACTTACCGGTCTGTAATTGCTGGGATCCCCTCTAGGGCCCTTTTTAAATATTGGCGTTACATTAGCCGACTTCCAGTCTTTGGGTACCGAAGCCATTTTAAGGGACAGGTTACAAATCTTAGTTAACAGTTCCGCGACTTCACATTTGAGTTCTTTCAGAACTCTTGGGTGAATGCCATCTGGTCCCGGTGACTTGTTAATGTTGAGTTTATCAATTAATTCCAAAACTTCCTCTAGTGACACTTCAATCTGTGACAGTTCCTCAGATTTGTCACCTACAAAAGCCGGCTCAGGTTTGGGAATCTCACTAACATCTTCAGCCGTAAAAACCGAAGCAAAGAATCCATTTAGTTTCTCTGCAATGACTCTATCATCTTTAAGCGCTCCTTTTGTATTATCATCATCAAGGGGCCCGACTGGTTGTTTGGCAGGCTTCCTGCTTCTGATATACTTAAAAAACAATTTGTTATTACCTTTGGAGTTTTTGGCTAGTCGTTCTTCAAACTCCTCTTTGGCTCTTCTTATTACACTCTTGCACTTAAGCTGGCACTGTTTGTGCACCTTTCTGTTTGCCTCACTAGGATTTGACTTCCACTTTTTAAAGGAAGTCTTTTTATCTCTCAGTGCTTCTTTTACATGGTTGGTGAGCCATGGTGGCTCTTTTTTGGTTTTTTTACAGTGTTTCTTAATTTGGGGTATACAGTGAAGTTGGGCCTCTATTATGGTGTCTTTAAAAAGCGCCCATGCAGTTTTCAGAGATTTCACTTTAGTCACTCTACCTTTTAGCTTTTGTTTAACTATCCCCCTCATTTTTGTATAGTTCCCCCTTTTGAAATTAAATGCCACAGTGTTGGGCTGTTGAGGTGTTCTTTCCCCCACAGGGATGGTGAATGCTATTGTATTATGGTCACTAGTTCCAAGCGGTCCTGCTACAGTTACCTCTCGGACCAGCTCCTGCGCTCCACTCAGGATTAAATCTAGAGTTGCCTGTCCCCTTGTGGGTTCCCATACCAGCTGCTCCATGAAGCCGTCATTCAAAGTATCGAGAAATTTTATCTCTGCAATATGTCCTGAAGTGAAATGTTCCCAGTCAATATGGGGATAGTTGAAATCCCCCACCATTATTGGGTTTTTAAATTTGATAACCTCCCTAATTTCCCTTAGCATTTCATCATCGCTCTTACTGTCCTGGTCAGGTGGCCGATAGTAGATCCCTAATGTTATATTGTCATGGAAGCATGAGATTTCTATCCATAGCGATTCTATGGAACAAGTGGATTCGCTTATGATTTTTACTTCATTTGAATCTACATTTTCTTTCACGTATAGTGCCACTCCTCCTCCCGTACGACCTGTTCTGTCCTTCCGATATATTTTGTACCCCGGAATGATTGTGTCCCACTGATTGCTCTCTGTCCACCAGGTTTCTGTGATGCCTATTATATCAATATTCTCCTTTACCACTAGGCACTCTAGTTCACCCATTTTATTATGTAGACTTCTAGCATTTGTGTATAAGCACTTTAAAAACTTGTCCCTGTTTATTTGTCTGCCCTTTTTTAATGTGCCAGATTCTTGGTCATGTGGCTGTTTATCATCGGATCCGGCCCCCTCACCATCCTTTTCTGTCCTCTGTTCCTGACTATAACTATAACTATAACCTGGAGATTCCCTCTCATCAGACTCTCCCTTAAGAGAAGTCTGTGTCCGATCCAGCTGCTCCTCTGCAGCAGTCGGCTTTCCCCCATCCTCTAGTTTAAAAACTGCTCTACAACCTTTTTAATGTTTAGCGCCAGCAGTCTGGTTCCCTTTTGGTTTAGGTGGAGCCCATCCCTCCTGTATAGGCTCCCCCCATCCCAAAAGTTTCCCCAGTTCCTAATGAACGTAAA
This sequence comes from Pelusios castaneus, assembly GCA_007922175.1. NCBI lineage: Eukaryota > Metazoa > Chordata > Testudines > Pelomedusidae > Pelusios > Pelusios castaneus. The sequence continues at coordinate 30,607,980 of ML685756.1, read as the reverse complement.
CCCCTCCTCTCTACACCATCGTCTCATCCACGCATTGAGACTCTGAATCTCTGCCTGCCTACCTGGCCCTGCGCGTGGAACTGGGAGCATTTCTGAGAATGCCACCATAGAGGTCCTGGATCTCAATCTCTTTCCTAGTAGCTTAAATTTTGCTTCCAGGACATCTCTCCTACCCTTCCCTAAGTCATTGGTACCTACATGTACCACGACCACCGGCTCCTCCCCAGCACTACACATAAGTCTGTCTAGATGCCTCGAGAGGTCCGCAACCTTCGCACCAGGCAGGCAAGTCACCATACGGTTCTCCCGGTCATCACAAACCCAGCTATCTATGTTTCTAATGATCGAATCTCCCATTACTAACACCTGCCTTTTCCTAGCAACTGGAGTTCCCTCCCCCGGAGAGGCAACCTCCGTGCGAGAGGCAGCCTCAGCATCATCTGGAAGGAGGGTCCCAACTATGGGAAGGTTCCCCTCTGCTCCCGCTGACTGCTCTGCTTCCCTTGGGCATTCTTCCTCCTCAACAGCACAGAGGCTGTCTGAGCGGAGGTGGGACAATTCTACAGTGTCCCTGAAAGCCTCGTCGACAAACCTCTCTGCCTCTCTCAGCTCCTCCAGTTCCGCCACCCTGGCCTCCAAAGCCCGCACGCGGTCTCTGAGGGCCAGGAGCTCCTTGCACCGAATGCAGACATACGACACCCGCCCACAAGGCAGGTACTCATACATTCCACACCCGGCGCAATAAACTGGATAGCCCCCACTCTGCTGCTGGGCTTCTGCCTGCATTGTCTCCTAGTTAATGAAAGGGTGGTTGAAAGAAAGAAAGGGGTTTTAGAGTATGGTTTTGAAGTATAGGTTATATGGGGACAGGGGACCAAGGAGGACCTATGGGGCGCGCCCTCCCTTGAAACTCCCTTGCAAAACTCCCTGTTAGCAGCCCCTGTTCGCAAGCTCCCTGGTCGCTTATGTGTGGCTTTATAAAGCCCTGGCCTGGGTTAATGCCCCACCCACTGATTAAGGCTGATTAAGCTCAGCCAATCACCAGAGGCTTCAAGCTCTCAAACTTACCTTTGAGGCTCACAGCCTCCAACTGCCAGCTCTAGCACACAGTCCTTCAAACAGACACACAGACAGACACCAACTCAAGCTCAGCACATAGCTCACAGCAGTAACCCCTAAACACACACACCCCCCCCAATACTACAGACAGTCACTTACTTACCCCACAGATTCTGCAGTAGCTCTTCCTTCACCTGGAGAACTCCCTTGCAAAACTCCCTGTTAGCAGCCCCTGTTCGCAAGCTCC
>ML685756.1:30586051-30606664 GCA_007922175.1 Pelusios castaneus | reverse complement strand
CCCTGTTAGCAGCCCCTGTTCGCAAGCTCCCTGGTCGCTTATGTGTGATATGATATAGGACCATTGCTTATACCACATGCACATGCTTACACACACACACACTTCTCCTTGTGTTGCATGCCCATTTTTCTTTCAGGCTCAGGAGGAAAGGAAGAAACAGAAGTTAAGCTTAAATATTCTTAATAGCAGGATTGTTTGCAAGAGGTTTAAATTATGCCTACAAATTCTAAAAGGAGACCCATTTTTATCAATGAAAGAAAGGGGCATGGAAGAAGAATGGAGAGAAAGGTCAGTGAAGGGAGAAGACAAAAAGACTCATGAAGTTCTCTTGGGAGTTTGTTACACAAATTGAATTTTACAGCTGGCTGAGAGTTTTTCAACTAATTTTTTAAATCTAGTAATATGGCTTTGTCAAAACTAAAACGGTTTGCAGAAATGTATTGTATCAATAAAGCTTTTGTCATGAAGGTTTTTTAGCTCCAAAAGAGAAAGAAAGTGAGGTGGAGCAGGGACTTGAACCTGAGTCTTCCACATTGTAAGTGAGCAAGTTCATTAATGGGCAATTGGCTAGTCAGGTTTAGAGTAGAAGGGAGGGGGAAGGAAGGTGGCTCATGAAAAGTTTCAAAGTGTCTCATTTTCAATATGATGTGGAACAAAAATTCGAAAGCCTCAAAAATGTTTGCAGCAGGGGTGCAGCCAGCTCCTGCTTTCTGGACGGGCCCTTATTCTTCAGGGTGAGCCTGGCCAGTCCTGCTTCCAGTCACATAACCGGAACCTTTCTGCCAATGCTCCAGTTGCCTAGCAACTAAAGCATCAGGAGGAGGAGGAAGTGGGAGAGGCAGTCCAGCCCCTGCCTCAGGACTGGAGCTGTGGGTGGAGGAGCAGCCATCCCCACCCGTCTGCCTGTGGCTGCTCCTACGCCTGTAGCTACGCCTCTGGTCTGCAGATCAGAATTCTTGGTTTCTGGCCACCATTGTCTGATTTATTTAGAAAGCATGCCGAAGTGTATGGAAGCAGCCCTCAGAACATATTCAGGTTGTCCAGAGTCCAAATTTATTGTATGAAGTGTTATAGATGTCAATCCCAGGATATTAGAGAGACAAAATGAATAAGATGATATCTTTTATTGGACCTATTTCTGTTGGTGAGAGAGGCAAGCTGTCAAACTTACCTCTGTCACCAACAGAAATATGTCCAGGAAAGATATTACCTCATCCACCTTCATTTAAAAAGGGAAAGCAAATATCTAGCCCTTAGGATCTTCCAACTATGACCCGAGTGTATTCAATTCAGGGAAGACTCTTTGGGTATGTCTATATTGGCAATTTAGGTCGACTTAAGTAGCCTTAAAAACAACAGAGTCCTGTGGCACTTTTAAAGACTAACAGATTTATCTATCACATGAGCTTTCATGGGAGAAAATCCCACTTCGTCAGATGCTTTGAAAGTGGGATTTTCTCCCACGAAAGCTCATGCGATAAATAAATCTGTTAGTCTTTAAAAGTGCAACAGGACTCTGTTGTTTTTCTGCAATAAATTAACACGGCTACCCCTTTGGAACCTTAAGTAGCCTTAAGTTGACCTAAATTACTCCCCGTCCACACTGGACTTTCATTAAGTCGATTTAAGAAATTCCTTAAATCGACTTATTGAAAGCTTAAGTCAACTTAGTAAGAACCGCCAGTTAGGTTGACCTAACCCTTAAGTTGACTCCTTAGGTTGCCTTAAGCACAGTGTGGACATGAATTAACCCTTGTCGACTGTATTAAGTTGACTTAAGGGCAGTTAGGTCGACTTACTAAGTCCACGTTCAAGGTAACCACTTTGTTAAGTCAACTTAATAAGGTCGACTTTAAGTCGACTTAACAAAGTCAACCTAACTTTTTCTAGTGCAGACATAGCCTTTGAGTCTACAGAGTACACATCTTAAAAAATATGTGAGGTGTGAATTCCTCTGACCCTTGCGGAGGAGTGTACCTCCACTTTAAGGTAAGACAGAGCCTGTCACTGGGATTTCCTTGAGTGCAATCAAGGAGGGCTGGGCTATATATAAACAGGAGGAGAAAACTGAGCAAGACAGAAGGGAGTAGAAGCCATGCAATCTAAAGTTCCACACCAGGCTGTAAGGGGGCGCATGGGAATTGCCCACACCTTTACACCCTATTTATCTCATTACAGCATCAACTCTGAAGTCCAATGATTTTGGATAACAACACTATATTAACTATTTCATTACTGGTCATTTTAGTTGATGGAATGGGATGGAGGTTGGCAGTATAGCCATTCAGGAGGTGGGAATTAGGAACTGATGCAGGGAAGGAAAGAAAGAGGAAAGAACAGAGAGTACATAAGTACTAGGTAGAAAGGGAGAAACGAGAGGATAGAAGTCACAGTGAGGTAAAGAGCAGCATGTTTTCCTTCTGAGTAATGCTGAATGTGAAAATAATGTACTTTTTAAAAAAGAATTTAGTTACCGCAAAACATTCAGATTCCACCCTGGATCTTTTTTCAAATGCCCTGTGAGTTACACTGTGGACCAAGAATAATATGCTGTTTATGTGTCTGATATATATCTATATCTTGATATATAGCTGACAGTAAGCTATACCAGCCAAAGGACTTTTTGGCCAGTATAACTGTATGCTAAGCTAAAGCATTTGCCTCAGATCATTTGTTAGTCAGGGTGGGTGGCAAATTACACACTAGACTAGAACAACATAGTTATGTCAGCAAAACTTTTAAGTGTAGACTCTTACAGTTTTAGTTTCTCATCAGTATAAAAGAACCAGGTGCAACTAAATTTATAAGAACCATCTAGCTAGAACCCCTAACAAGGCCTTCTTTTGTGAGGAGAGGTGTTCTCAAACCACAGAAATATTGTGGTTTGAAAAATGGGAGGGACATTTTGTGTGGTTTTTTTTTTTTTTTTTAATGTCCAGAACAGAGATACAATGATCTCTTACCAGTTTTGTCTCAGGCATAAAGATAGTTTTCTCAGTATTTGCAGTAGTAATTACATTCCCTTAATACTATAAGTGTTTCCTAAAATATTGAGAATAGTGAGGTAAAAAATTGTTGTTTTCTAAGGTAGCTGATAAGTTTTTAAAGGTGACTGCCATAGATTACTGAGTCTGGTTCAAAATCAGCAAGAAATCCACTACTATAGAATTTTTCTGTCCCCTAATCTAAACCCTGTTATCTAGCACAGATATACATCGCTGGCACGAATCAGAATCTTTTGTGCATGAGAAAATGGATATGGTAATACTGTATTTTGCCAAATTGAGGACCTAATACAAACAATGCTAATTTATATGTTCATTGAATGATAAGAAAATTGAATTCCATAATCTGATCATTTCTATCATGTATCCAATTCAAATACTAGTGCCAGGACTGTGGGGTAGTGTCAGTAACCTCTCTCTCTTTGAGTGCTTAATGGAACAGATATCATAGAAACCATCAACCAAAGCTGCTCACTCAAGAAACTGTTGAACAACCTAGGTTTTGAATTTGTCCCAGGGGAGCAGGCTATTTAACTAAAAAGCCAAGACCTGGATACATTACCGTATGTATACCATCATTAGCATCTTGTCCCCAAACCACCGACTCTCCCAACATTAACTGAGAACATCACCATAGTTCACAGATGAACTCTGGCAGACGAAGCCCATAGAAAGTTAATAACCAAAGGTATAAAAATGATCTGAACCATTCACCAACAAACATCAACTTCTGGCATGACAACACTACCAGAATAAAGAAGGCAAACAGAGATTTCTGCTCCTCTGTTGTTAATGCAACACAATTATGGCCCTCAAGGCTATTTGATTTAGTAAATCAGCTTGTGTAATCCAGGCATAGTACCCAAGCAGTAATGGCTATAGACAGCTGTCATCATACCCTGCTGATGAGATCAAATGATTATGAATGAAACTGACATACAATTCCATTCCTGATAAGATCATGCTACCCAACTCTTTCCCACTCATTCCACCTCTCAGCCTGCCTCCAACATGTTTGTCAAAGCTTAAAAATCATTGAAAGATATGAGAACCACTACCTGTGAAACAGATCCATGTCCCTCCTGTCTGGTACAAAATATCAACGAACAGATTGCCTACTACTACAAGAAATGATCAGACAACAGAGTCTTGTGGCACTTTTAAAGACTAACAGATTTATTAATCGCATGAGCTTTCGTGGGAGAAAATCCCACTTCGTCAGACGCTTTGAAGATAGGAAAGTTACAGAGTGGGAGGAAATTAAATGCAGGGGAGTGTATGACATAGCATCAGGTCAGGCTGTAACAGCAAATCAAAATAGGTGTTAGGATTCAAAACACTGGGGAACAGCACATAGAGGAGGGGGAGGTCAATTCACTTGATGTAATGCGAGAAAAATCCATAGTCCCTGTTTAACCCCAAGACAACTGAGTCAAATTTGCATATAAGTTCGAGTTCTGCAGACTCTCTTTCAAGTTGTGATTTGTTATTCATCTGTTTCAACACAGCTATTAACAAATCGTTAAGGGAGTGGGCAGGGAGATTGAAGTGTTCCCCTACAGGTTTTGCAGTGTTGCAATTTCTGATGTCAGATTTGTGTCCATTGATTCTTTGGCGCAGAGACTGTCCTGTCTGTCCAATATATAAGGCAGAGGGGCATTTCCGGCACATGATGGCATAAATCACATTGGTGGATGAGCAGGTGAATGAACCCTTGATGGAGTAGGTGGCATGATTAGGCCCTGTGATGGTGTCATCAGTGTAGATATGAGGGCAAAGTTGGCAGCGTGGTCTGCTGCAGGGCTGTGTTCCTGCTTTAGTGTTTCTGCTCTGTGATCTGTAGTTGCTGGTAAGTATCCTTTTAAGATTAGGGGGCTATCTGAAAGCAAGGAGAGGTCTGTCTCCCAAGGCTTGAGAGAGTGAGGGATCATCTTGTAAAATAGGCTGTAGATTTTTGATGATGTGTTGAAGAGGTCTGGCTTGGGGGTTGTAGGTGATGACCAGTGGCGTTCTGTTGTTATTTTTCATGGGCTTCTCCTGCAGTAGTTGACTTCTGGGTACCCGTCTGGCTCTGTCAATTTGTTTCTTCACTTCTGTGGGTTTGTACTGTAGTTTTAAGAATTCCTGGTAGAGATCCTGAAGGTGTCTGTCTCTGTCTAAAGGGTCAGAGCAAATGCGGTTATATCTTAGGGCTTGACTGTACACAATGGATCGTGTGGTGTGTCGAGGATGGAAGCTCGAGGGATGTAGGTAACTATACCGATCAGTAGGTTTGCGGTATGATCAGTATCTTTTGAAAAATGGACATGCCAACTTTATTGGAAACTCTTCAAGAAGCTGTAATTTGTCCGAGAAGACCTCTCCAATTACTGTCTCACCTCCAGGGGCACAACTTGAGGTCTCAAGTGGCTGGAAGATGGAGATGAAGTCTAAAAAATTTACCGAATGTTGCCTGAAATTTTAGCAAATAGTATCACCTTAGCAAGCTAATTAAAACAGCAATCCTGTAGCGTATGAAGAAGTGACAAAACTAGTAAGTGATAATTACTTTGTGTCTTGACTAATAAACTACTAATTAAGGGAAATTTTCTACAATTTCATTGCACTCCACTTTTCAGTTATTTTCTGTGTCCAGGGAGTCAGCTATGTACATTTCACAAGCAAGAAGGCACAAACTGGCTATCAACCATGGTATATCTCAGCACCATTTTGACCTGGTTTCATCTTGCTAAAGATTAATTCTTCTGTTGAAATTACAGGAATTGTCTGTGCCAATTTAAATACAGTCTGCAAGTTCAGGAACCCCTTCTTGACTGCAGATGAATGCCCGATTAGTTAATGAAAACCAGTATCTAAGCTTGTACCAAAATTCTTCTTGATATCAACTCTGAAAAATATCAATTCTATTGCCAACTGTTCAGGTTGCACTTTGCAAGCAAAAGTTGTTTGATTGAAACTTTCACATTTTGTCATCTCTAGATCTTTCAAGTATGGGATAACTAGAATTGTTTTCTTTCATTTCCTTATAAGCCAGATCCATCTCCTGTACCATAACTCTGAGCCTTTTCTGGACTTTGGATCTGTAGAACTCTTCAAATGATGGCTGTCTCGGGAGTGCATTGATAGAGTCTTGAAACCCAGAAGGGCCTGCCTTGATTTATACCTCATTTTGTAGTCTTGCTCAGTATTGAATCTTCACTGTTGTCATCTTGCAAATTTGATTATTTGACTAAATAAATAGACAATAATCAAATATATTCTTTCTCAATGATACTGCTGCCTTAATTTGGGAATTGAAATCTGACTCAGTTATCTGTTTCAGACATTGTAATATGGCATGCATCAGTTTAAATGTAACAATGTCCAAGTCCTTAGTTTATAAAAATATAATTAAAGCATTTGATTTTTCAAGCAAAAGTCTAGTGAAATTCGAAACAAAAATAAAATGAGACAATGAATGGAAGCAAAGAGGCTTCTGGTGTTAGCTCTTGTTTCTGAATTGAGCTGTGAATCTTGAGAAATATCATCAGGAAGCTTGACCGCTTTTGATGAAGTAGTCCAGATGGCTTGCATCTATTCTTTCTTAGCAGTGAGTTTCTGAAAGGTTTTTAACATAAAGCTACCCTGCTACCCTTTCCAGTGCAGCTTTATAAAGGGCATAACACATTGTTCATCTGGTAAAGAACTTGTAAATGTTTGTAAAATCCCAAACACGTTTCTTACGATGGCGTAAGTAATCTCTATTATACTATTTTATTGATGCCCCAATCATCAGAAATTTTGTTGTATGCAAAATCGTATGATGGAAAGGCAATTTTATTTACATCCAGTCTTAAGATGTAGATAAATTTAATAATTTCACCTGCTAAACTTCTGCTCTTCTCTGGTTTTGCTTCAACAATGGATAGCATTCTTTCTTTATCAATGCCTTCACTGTTGATGTATCTCACACTTACAGCTAACGTTTCTGCATGGCTAACATCACATGTTCTGTCATAAAAGATCCCAAGGAACTCTCATTGGCTGAATTTTCATGAATTGTGCCCTTGGCACCATCTGCAAGATCTTGATGAATTAATTTTTGGCCTTCAGTTTATATGTCACCTGATCAGTATGTTCATGTTAATTTTCCAGCTATGTCCCAAAATCAAGATTGTACTTGGAGATCAGTTTAACTGGTGAAAATCTCAAACTTGGAACTCCATGAAGCAAGTTGTTGTTGCGCTAGAACTTTGTTGTGTTGAGGAATATCAGTATTATTTTACATTTTTTCTCAGCCTTATCTTCTCTTGATACCAAAAGGTTCATGTCTTGGTGATTTAACAGCATCTCAACAGAAGCATTGACATTCATGAAGTTTAGGAATTCCATGATCGCTGCCTTGTCTGATTAACTGTTAAAATATTTTGCTAAATGCCTGGGATTGCTTTTTCATCCTGTCCCATGCTCTCGATACTGTTAAAAAATGCATCACATGACCTGACAGGAAAAAATGAAGACACTAAGCAAAATGAAGCATCTTTCACTAAGCTATACTCAAGGTGGGGGTACTTATCACACCAGCTCTTCACAAAACTGTAGGTCTGAGGTGACTTTTGAATTCAGAGCAGGCATGGACCTAAGTTTTTTAAGTTTCTCTTCTGTTTCTCAGATGAATTTCTACACTGTTTGCCATGATCATGTTCAGTTCTGAACTTGTGAGGCAACAAAATGGAAATTTCACAGGTTGATGTGATTTGTCATTTGAATTTCATTGTGCTGTCAAACAATGTAGACTCTTTGGCTGCGTCTACACTGGTAAATTAAGTCGACTTAAGCTTGCTTAAGTCAACTTAATTTACCCTGTGTCTACACTACATTTTCCTTAAGTCGACTTAAGCAGCTTGCTTAAGTCGACTTAAGGAAAATAAAGTCGATTTAATTAAAATTAAGTTGACTTTATAACACCACCTTCCCATTAGACCTAAGGCTTAAGTTGACTCCCTAGAGTCGACTTAAGCCAGTGTAGAGGTGGGGTAGCCCTACGTCGACTTAGGGCTACTCTAGGGCTACACCAATGCCCTCCCTACTGGGGGGGGGGACACAGGGGGAGCCTGGCATGCCCCCCCACAGGGCAGGGCAGAGCCCTGCCCACCCTTCCCCTATGCCCTGCCAGGGACCCTGCCCCCCTTTGCCCCATTGTACCTAGGTACAATGGGGCAAAGACAGAGCCCCCTGGCATTGGGCAAGGGGTGCTCCCCTTGCCCCCGTGGACCTCCCTTAGGTCCCCCTAAGCCCCTAGAAGTCAACCTAGGCATCCAGTGTGGACGCTCTAGGTTGACTTTGTAATTTCCCTTTAAGTCGACTTTAATTTAAGTGTAGACACAGTAAGTCGACTTAGTTAAAGTCGACTTAAATTACCAACTGTAGACATAGCCTTTGTTACTAATATCTTTGGAGAAATCCAAGATTTCATAAGATACAGATCTACCGTCTTAACTACTTGCTTCCTTCACAAGTTTTCAAGACCTCTTTTAAACCAGAAAGGAATCCAAGTAGATTGAAGATGGAAACTGGTTCCTTGTTAAATTCCTCAGGCCAGTGGTTTTCAACCAGTGTGCTGTGGCACCGTGGTGTGCGGTGAGAACTGCCCAAGTCTGCCGTAAAATTTTACAAAGGTAATGAAAATCATTGTAAAACAAACAATGTTTCATCTTAAATAATATTCTATCCAACCAAAATTATAACTCATAAAACTGTTTTCACTAAAAGTTTGCAAAATATTCAGCCTGTGAGGGAAAGAAAGCACAGAAATTGACACACTTTATAAGCAAATGAAAACAAGAATTTATAAGGCCAAACATTAGGCAACTTTAACTCTGGGTATCATTGTCATTTCCACCTTTAGTAAGACAATATTTATAAATATGTACATTTTTAAGCCCTCACTATCCCATGCAAGTATAGGCACCAAGGGGTTTACACAAGACACCAGAAAAAAGGTATGGTGTTGCATAGAAACAGTTAAATTATAAGAGTTGGTCAGTACTTATGCTTCTGCATGCTGCAGGGCTATAAAGAAATAGTCTGATTTCTTTCACGTTAGAGACTTCTGCATGGAATATTTTTTTGTATTACTTTTTTTAAAAAGAAGATCCTTGGGGAATATCTTGTTCCCTGAGAATTTTTCTTTAAAAGCCTTATAATGGCTCCCTCCAGATTCTCTGGCTATTTTGTGATTTTAGTAAGAAAAAATTCTTATCAAATATTGAATTCCTAGAACCAAATTAACCCTGGCTCACCATCACTAAAGTCACTGAGCCAAAATCTCAGTTGGCATATGGCCAGTGAAGGCAATCGAGTTACACAAATTTACATTAGTTGAGAATCTGGCCCACTGAATTTCACCTGTAATCTTAATTTTTATTATGTCAACTAATGGTACTCTAAACACTAGTGTGGGCCATATTTCACCTTCAGAAAATCCCTAAGCCTCATAACAAAGCTAGGCTTTTGATACACTTTACCAAACTATTTTTTAATAATTCACCAGTGTCAATTACAAGTACATGACTTTTGTCAGCAGTACGAAGTCTCTTGGCCAAAACAACATGAGAATGAAGAAATCTCAACTGTTTAAAAACACGTGCATACAGTACATCACCCTAAGCAGTGCAATGGACATTTCATGAAACTTTCATTTGCTGCATCGGGGTGCAACACATGGTTGATTTCAGAAGGAAAACTACCCTGAATGCTATATCCATCAGTTCAATAAATTCTTCTGTTCGTTACACTAGCAGAAAACAGAATTAAGCATCAACTTAGCCTATTATTATATATGTATACTGGGGAGCCACCTAAAGATGCCACTCCGGATTGGGATCCCATTGTGCTAGGAACTGTATGAATTCATATAGACACAATGCCTGTCTCGAAGAGTTTATGATGTAAGATAAAACCTGACAAATGAGTATGACACACAATAAGAGGGAAAGAGGTGGGCGGACAAGATCAATAGTAATAAATTAATGTGGTTACATAGGACACATCTGGGAACAGCTTGATGGTTCCATAATTACAACTGTGCGAATAATCTATTTTTTCAAATCGACCCATAACAAAACCTTTTTTGATTTTCTTGATAAAACAAACTCAGTTTTGTTTTGGAGTGCATACTTTAATTCTGGCATTTCCTAACTTTTGAATTTTGCAACCTTAATGCTCTTTTAACATAGATTTTTTTTTATATAATATTAGTTATTTCCTATTGATGTCTACCTTGAGCAATTTGAGATCATACAATAAAATATAGTAGAAAAGGTTTTCTTTTATCTGCTCATTAATGTTGCTTTGTATGTCTGAAGAGGTTGGAATAAATGGCTAAGCCCTAAGGAGGTATATGATGAAAAATGTTAGCGGTAAACCTCTGAAGAATATTATTACATGGCCTCATGGCCTACGTATTAGTGACCTAGCACAAGCAGGCACAGTCCCTAGCGTAATGGTGCAGGTACAAGTTCACTAAGCAAAAGCATCACATCTATTTATTACGGAAGAAAGTAAAGGAGCAGCTCCCTTGCTCCTGCTGATATTGATGTTACAGAAATTTTCCTTCTCTCCCATAGGGAAGAACAAAAAACACCTTTGAACTGCCTCTCAAAATTACTTTCTGAGCCATTAGGAAAGAGCCACATCCTTTGAGGGCTACCTGTATGTTAAGGAACACTCCTTTGCCTAGCCTGCATAGTAGCTAAAAATTTAAGTGCAAGATATGAAAATAAATGATTAGTGGGGTTGTTTCATTGTTGTTGTTTTGGTTTTTGGTGCTTCAGTTTTTGTTCTCAACCAAGTATTCACTGCCCACCTGCTGAAAATCAGATATCTCAGATTGGATGCTCAAAAATTGAAGTTTCCCAAATCACTAGTCACTTTTGAAGACCGTGGCCAAAGCACTTGAAAAATGCTTGGATGCAAATAGCAGGTGATGAAAATCTGTCATTTATAGCTTCATGCTGGTTATATATTTTTTTAAAATGCAGCAGTTTTTTTCTAGTTGTAAACACCCAATCCTCCGATATATATTTATTTAGACTATTTGCAGGGTAAAAGAGGTTATGATAGACCCTAGCAAGGAATCCCACACTCCCAATGTTAAGCTTGTGTGGTGAGAGAATACAACCTTGGAAAATGAAAAGTACTTTAACAAGTCATTAATGAGTCATCCCTTTATATGATAATCAATTATTTTTCATGGACTTTTTATGATATCACAGAGAGTAGTCATACTTCTGTTTCATTCTGTTATTACCTAGCACAAATGTTATAGGCTTGTTTCCAACTTTCGGTTAAAGTATAACTTCAGTACTACTTTCTGTGTGTAAACTCAAGAACATTCTCTCTCTCTTCTTTAGCTTTATTAATCAAAATATTGTCATCCATATGAGTAATGAGCTGTTCTTTTACTTACTTAATAGAAATTTAAAAAAAAAATTCAGAGCTGTTTAATTACTTTATCTTCTATCATAAAGTGAAACATTAATAAAACAATGATAGCTGGAACTAATTTTAGTTTAAATATTAATATTAATGGTTAGGATAATTTATCAATGGAAAGGTGCTTTAACACCTCTAATACCTACTACATTGTGTTTATGCCAGTTCTCTTCTGGGCAAAATGTGGCATGTGGACAAAGATCTCTTCATGCCACCTTCTTTGCTTCCTTTTTAATGGAGCATCTGGGGGCTGGTCCAGGCTTTAGAGATGCAGCCAGCTGTCCATGGGTTGTTGCTCCAGGGTTGTTTCTGTACCAGCAAATAGTCAGAGCTTCTAACTTCTATCGAAGGAATATCAAATTTATGATACTCAGGCCAAAGTTAGATTGACTGATATATTTATGTGGCCTGCAGGACCTGTTCAGATTGCTGAGTCAAAACTGTCATTTTAAAAGGAAAAGCAAGTTTCTAATCCTCCTGAGTGCAAAGAAAACCTTCCAACTGATCTGAGTACAGTCAGAGCGGTGAGGTCTTCCTGCCTCTAGTTTAGACAGTTTAAAAATGCCTGAGGTGTCAACACCCCTGACCCTGATTAATGTCATTAGACTATCAACTCTAAAGTCCAATACGAACACTGCAGTGTCAACATGAGCTATTTAATTGCTGATCTTTTTAGCAAATGGAATGGGAAAGGGGTGGAAGGAAGGTATAGCCAATGGGGAACTGGGAATGAGACTTGCTGCAGAGGAGGAAATACAGAGACAGGGAAGAGGAAGAGAAACAAAGAATAGAAGTAGAAAGTAAACATGCTTTCTCATTGAGTGATGCAGAATGATTCAATAACATATTTCAATAGGAATAGCTAAAAGTTAATTTAGTACAGAAATCCAAATGCTACCTTGGATCTTTTTGCAAACCACCTATTGTCAATGTGAGTTTCATTCTCGATTGAGAATAGTATCTAGTCCCAAATGGTGACAATTAAAAATGAAATTCAGCCTATCCACACAGTGGGTTTGATGGTCCTGGTATATACCATCTGGGAAATTCTCTCTCCGACATAGGTATTCCCAGGTAACAAGTCAGATTACTTCTATTGCCCTCTTGCATCATCAAAGTGGAACAAAGAGTCTATATTGCAGTAGAGAATTGAACTCCATATGTCTTATAGTTTTAAGCTTTCAACAAATATTTTTTACTGATTTTATGGGGTTGGATTGTATAACATAGAGGGCTCGATAAACCTGGGGTGCCTGGTTGCCATGGCACCCAGGGTTTGTAGCATGACACCGTATTCTGCCACAGAACTGCAGTGGTGGAGCAGCCCTTGGTACCTAAAAATAGAGCCACCGGACCTGCAGTAGAGTTCAGTGATTTCAAGAGTTTTTTGGCAGCGGGGGGCGTCCCAGCTAGGCACCCTAGTTTGAAACTGCAATTTTGTTGAGTCCTGCTATAACAGTGCAGCTTTGAACTAAACATTATATTAAGCTCTAAAATGGGCTCATTGTGATGTTAAATGTTAAAATATATTATAAGCTGCTAATCATCTATCAAATCTGTAAGGCACTGGTCTGCATTCGGGTGTGGGTAGAGTCACAAGGCCATTGAGAGCTTCAGGAAACAGAACACAATTAAGACAGGCCTCAAAGCGAGCATACAAAGGAAGAGAGGTGTGTTGCTCATTTTCCCGTTTTGTGTATCCATGTAAGTATTTATCTCTGTGGCCCTGAGAAACTCTGGTTTACTCTAGTATTTACATGTCTGATATTAATAATAATTATAGAAAGCATGTAATGAAAAATAAATTAAAGAAACACGCTTGAAACTTAAAAAGTCAGCTGGAGGTAACAAAGAAAATTCAACCATAGCTGTTATCTCTTGCTGTAGAGAAAGTCTGATGCTGCTTGAGCTATCTGGGCCTGTGAGTTGCCTTGATAGTGTCATACTTCCTGCAAATGCTGAGAGATTTGCTGGTGCTTAACTGGATGTCTGCTCCCTGACAACAAAAGCCTGTTAGACATCCAAACAGTTGCCTCCAGGCAACAGCTGCTTTCCAGTTTAACAATAGATGCACCTAGTCCCTGTTTAAAGCATTCCCCTGTGAAATCCAGCCCGTCATTGGCCACTCACATAGGGTGCGTCTACACTTGTAAATTTACTCTGTGTTTACACTGCAGTTTCCTTAAGTCAACTTAAGCAAGCTGCTTAAGTCAACTTAAGGAAAATAAAGTCGACTTAATGAAAATTAAGTTGACTTTATTAAACCTCCTTTTAGTTTGACTTTAGGCTTAAGTTGACTTTTTAAAGTTGACTTAAGCCAGTGTAGACCTGGAGTCGACTTAGGGCTACTCCAGGACTCCACCACTGCCCTCCCTGCCAAGGGGGGTGGCATAGCGGGAGACTTAGTTAAGTCGACTTAGCTAAAGTCAACCTAAATTTACAAGTGTAGACATAGCCATAAATACCAGGTTTGCTAGCAGCAATGGGGCAATGTGCCCACGAGCTTATTTGATTGACAAAGATCAACTCTTATATAACATCACAGCACTGAGATATATTTATAGTTAAAGCAATCATAAGTTTATTATCAGTTACTAAGATTTAAGAGATAGCGAGTAAGGATAATAATATTAACAGAATGGTTATGTACAAAACAAAATCATAACACACTTCCTAGATATTAAACTTATCTTTAGCAGGGATAAACCCTTGACTAAAGCAGTTTATCTCACCTATAGCAATCTCCCTGCATCTGCAACCAAAATGACTGGGATTCCTCTTTCATGAATGGAAAAGTGTTCCCTCTTTGCTTCTTTTGTGAAGGATAAAGAGGTGTCCTTTTGCCTTCTTATATCCCATAAAATTCATTCTTTTCCCACCAGAGTCAGGATGACCCTTTGGGGTTTATTCCTGGAGGGCTGACATCCTGTTGACTTCACATCCTCATGCCAACTTTGTGTGCAAATGGAGCATTCATTGTATTGGCTTACAATGCTTAATTTTCATGTGAACTGTGGCAGACAGATAAATATACATCTTTTTCTAGTAGAAACCTGTTTGTCAAACTTCTCTTGATTCAGATTTTTTTAGGAACTTATTTTCAGTATGTATGCATTTACACCCCTCCTCCCCCGTGTGGTGTTTATGCATTTTCCAATGGTATTAATGACCAGTGTCATTCTGGCTTACATTTAAGATTTACCTGATATTCTTTATAGATAAATACTATGAAAGTGGTTTGCTAAGGAAAGTGAATTTGTCAAACCTGTCAGGAGTTACAGTTAGAGAACTGTAAATCCTTTACCAATTGACAGTGAGCAGTCCTTAGGACAGATGTGGACAAACTGTGGCTCATGGGCCAGATCAGCCTTTCAGTAGGCCCACCAGACGGCCTGGCTGGACCATGGCTGCTGCTCCCCCCCTCCCAACCCTGTCCCTCTTCCACTATGTGCAGCAGCGGCAACATGGCTGGCGAGCAGTAGCTGTCCCTCCACTACTGTGTGAGCCCAGAAGCAACACTCTGGCCAGAACATGGTCACCACTCCCTCCTCCCGGCCCCACCCCTCTTCAGCCCACCTAGAGGCAGATGTGGCCCTCAGGTCAAAAAGTTTGCCCACCCCGTTTTAGGATCATAGAAAGGTTAAGAGCAAATAGGTAAATGGACCAGGGCCTCAATTCAGGAAGGTACTTAAATACATACCTTACTTTAAACACATGGATTATCTCATTGAAATCAGTGGGATTACTCAAATACCTCCCTGATTCAAGACCTAGAAAAATACCAGCATAACAGAAGAGCCAGTGGAGATTATCAACACCACCCACCCAAAGTCTATTCAAGTTTATAATATAGTTTCATGATTCTGTTTGTATTAAACTACTCCAGCTTTGTTTGTGCATCTAATACTGGCAGAACATAGTGGTAGAATTCTAACTTCATAGCTATGTAACACAGCACAAATTTTGGAATGGATGCATGAGACCTAGCACCCTTTTTCAAAGACCTGGCTGAGTCAGGTGACCAAGGATCACATCACCACACTGAGGCAGCACAGCCTATAAAATGGAGCATGCTCAGGTGAGAGGAAGGAGCTGGGAGGGGCTCTCAGCAGCAGCCAGGTAGGAAGGTCTGGTAGGGGATACCTGCAGGGAACAGGGGTAAAAGCCTGAATGGGCAGCAGGTCCTTGCTTTGCATTCATCTTTAAATAAAGAAAAGCTTTAATGCTATGTCTACACTTACAAAGTTAAGTTGACTTTGTTAAGTTGACTTAACAAGGTTGACTTTAAGTCAACTTAACAAATTGACTACACTTTAAGTTGACTTTAAGTCGACTTAACAGTAGAGATCGCCGCTATATTGCCTTTAAGTCGACTTAATAAAGTCGAGTTAGCATTAATCCCTGTCTACACGGGCCTTAAGTTGAATTAAGGAATCGATTTAAGGCTTAGGTCGACCTAAACAGAGGTGTTATTAAGTCAACTTATGCTTTCCTTAAGTCGACTTAAGGAAGTGCTTAAGTTGACTTAAGAAAAGCCCAGTGTGGATGCAGCTTCGTTTAGGTCGATGTAAGCGTCCTTAAGTCGACCTAAGTTGCCAGCGTAGACCCATCCTAAGAAATGTATTGAAACTCTGCTGTTGTCGGGAGTGTTATTCAATATACTAGCCCAAAAGGTATGTGTATTATTCTCATATAACTGTCTGATATTACTAAATGTTAGAATTCTGTCAGGATTAGTCTGAACCTAGACCATGGATGACTCTCTTCTTACATATGCCTTTGTGCAATAATTAGAATGACTTTGTGTCCACCAATTATTACAAATGTCTTATTTCAACAAAAAATAAGGGTTGTCATAAATATGCATATATGTGTGAAACATGTTGATTCTGTGAGGTTTCAATGAAAAACTTTATTTCTCTACAAACTTGACAAATAACTGCAAGGATTTGACTTTGCTATAGGACCTATTGCATGCACAGCTTCAAATTTTGTTTCCTTTCTTTAGATAAGGAGTAAGTAATGACCAAGAAGCAAGGCCATCTTGAAAGGTGAATACAAAAGGGAAATTGAATACACTTCAGTGGCAATTGAGTACAATCTAATATAGCTTCAGGACTAATTCTGCAAAGTGTTGAGTACCTCACACTGACTTCAGCACTTTGCAGGACTGCACCTTATTTTCCATTCAACTAAGAAAGTGGCCTACAGCAATAAACAATTACAGGATTCTATAATAAGTAGATATAGAATTCTTTCGATATGAATATCAAGATTTATTACCATAAAGATCTAAACTTTTTCTCAAGAGATAATATCACTAGATAATTATTGTCTTTCATTCTTTTCACACCTTATGTCATATGAAGGATGCATTTGAGCATGGTGAAATCTAAATAACCATCTTTATTAAATATATAACACACAAGACCTAACTACATAGATACATTGTTGCTCTGGTAGGATACTAGGGTGTGAGTTACTAGCAGAGACTTTGGCACTGTAATGCTTAGTGTCGCAACCTCTAACATTTAGGCGCCTTGCTGCCTAGTAGAATTTATAGCCCTAAATTAAATGCTTGGGCTCCCTATATAATGCATATGAAGTGTTACACACTTTAAAAAGAGATTCCCACATAGCAGCACATTGGGCAAGGAGCTGTCCAATAGCATATGCTGAGGAGACAGGCAGCCTAAACTCTGTCCCTCAAGGGAAGTTATGTATCCACCTCCAGTCCAGAGGGAAGGGCCTCCCTCCACTTAGGACTCACAGCCATGAGCCTTCTCGTGGAGTTAGTGCTTAAGCCATGTCAGCACTTTCTCACAAAAAAAAAAAAAAATACCCCCAATACATAACAACAACAAGGAGGAGGTCTCATATAATCTTTATACCAGTGGCTAGAACATTCACCCAGAATGTGGGAGACCTAGATTGGTTTGCATCCACAAACTACGTGATGGGAAGCAGGTATTTGAAGTTGACTCTGTCTCCTTCCAGGAAATTGCCCTAACCACTGAACTATGGGTAAATCTTTCTCTGTATCTCCTGTTGGAGTTGTATCACTTCCTATAAACAATTAGTATTGGAGCAGGTTGACTGGAGCCTGAGTCTGCCACCTGCATGCCCTTTCCAGTTGACTGTAGACTAGAGTGCCTCTCATGTTCTCTCTGGCCCAATGAATATTTAATAATTTATATGCAGTGGAACACTTCCATTAAGAGAGATTGAGCTCTGCCCCTGAATACTCTGTAGCCCAGTGATTAGGACACTGTCTTTGCAAGTATGAGATACAACTGCATGTCCCTGTTCCATATCAGGCAATTTCTGCATCCAAATGTAGGTCTCCCACATCCTGGGTGATTGCTCTAACCACTGGCAGAATGCCTAGTTTGTGAATCCTGCTGGGGCTCAGGCCTGAGTTAGGGCCCAAGTGTGTAAGGACTAACGTGGCTGTGTGCATGTCAGCCACCAAAATTTAGACACCTCAAGGACTTTATTAGTGGAAATTTAGGCATCTAGAGGCTTCCAAAACCTACAGGGTTAAGTGATGGCTGTACAGGGCCTTTGTGAATGCCAGTGATGCCGAAATGTTGGAATTTAGGCTTCTGTGTCCTCTCTGGGATTTCATAGTTCATGGCTTCTGAAACTAAGGAGATAAGGCTACTAGGAGATTCACAGGCTGTTTAAAGGGATCCTGTAGTTCCTATACTTTACAGTATTAATGAGAAATATCTGCAAGTCTCTTCCCTTTGACTATGAAGTTCCAAGTATAATAGGTTTTGTTTTGAAACTAACATTCTAAAGGAGGAGTCCGTGGCACTTTTAAAGACTAACAAATGTATTTATTGCATGAGCTTTCGTGGGAGAAAATCCCGCTTTGTCAGATGCTTTGAAGTCGGGGAACTTATAGAATGGGAGGAATTTTTAAGTAAGTTCCTCATCTTCAAAGCATCTGACAAAATGGGATTTTCTCCCACGCAAGCTCATGCAATAAATACATTTGTTAGTCTTTAAGGCTATGTCTACACTTGTAAAGTTAAGTCGACTCTGTTAAGTCGACTTAACAAGGTCGACTTTAAGTCAACTTAAAGTTGACTTTGTTAAGTCGACTTAACAGAGTGGCTACACTTTAAGTTGACTTAAGTCGACCTTGTGAAGTCAACTTAACAGTAGACATAGCCATCCACACTGGCTTTAAATCGACTTAATAAGGTCAACTTAGCGCTATTCCCCATCCACACTGGCTTTAAGTTGACTTAAGAAGTCGACTTAAGGCTTAAGTCAACCTTCAGAGGTGGTGTTATTAAGTCGACTTAAGCTGTTAGTAAGTCGACTTAAGGAATAGCTTAAGTTGACTTAATAAAAACCTAGCGTGGACCCGGTTTTGTGTAGGTCGACTTAAGCGTCCTTACGTCAACCTAAGTTGCCAGTGTAGACACACCCTAAAAGTGCCACAGGACTCCTTGTTTGTTTTGCTGACCTAGACTAACACAGCTATCCCTTTGGAACTTGTTAACATTCCAAAGAAATGCGCTGGAAGTCAAGAAAAAATATTTACCTTTGAGCTAATCAAGAAGCAGAGGTTTATCTAACTAATTAATAGGAAGTAAATTTTCTCTGTGCTTGGCTTCAGCTGGTCAGAATGTGTGCATGTGCATACTGTAGGAAAGATAGAAAAAAATGAAAACAGACCTTTATTATGCAACCGCTTAACTGATTATTTGTAGCAACTTTCTTAGGGCTTTTAAATTTTGATTGCTTAACTAAAGAAAAAGGACTTGGGAGTTGAGATTAGATTTATAGAGTTTATTAGATATACTTAACAATAACAATGAATAGTATAGGATGTAAGAAAGCAAATGGTTTTTTACTGTGATTTGGCTATATAAATCAGAAAATTGGTCAATATAACCATTTAGGTTTTCAGAACAAATTTATACAGCTACCATAGAAAATGACACCTATATTCAACCATTGTCTTTGGAAGGTGATTTCGTATAGATTTTTGACTAAAAGTCCCTCAGGACCTAAGTTGTGCCAAATAGTTATCAGCTCTTATGTTGCAAACACAATGAAGGAAAAACAATCCAAAGCTAGGTCACAAATAGTTTGGTCAATTACTTACATGCTAAGTCAGCAAGGTCTCCTCCCCGGTGGATCGATAGTGACCAAACCTTTTAACATATTTCCCAAAGAATGGTATTAGCCCTATATTGTCTGACTAGCCCTCCTAACCACATAAAATGAACTCCTCCATTTATGACAGACTGTATAGTCTGAATGCAGCTCAATAAGCTTGCACACAGTTTATGTTTATATAGCTCAAGAACTTGAAAGGCAGTATGAAACCATTAACCACGTAGAGTCTCCCAGTCTTAGATGGCAATAGTAACTGTTTCCATTTTTAAAGCTACTTTACAACAATCTTGTTTGGAACAAAGACACGGTAAATTCGTGATAATCTTGAGAGCACAGTAGTCAAGTGTGTACATTTCATTACTAATTAGGTACTTGGCTTCAGGATGTGGTCAACTGGCTGATTTGGATTGTGAATCAACACAAAGTCCGTGTTACCTCTCACCAGATCTTTGCTCAGCGGCTAGCTTTCAGTGTAGTTACTATTCACAGCTGGAGTTAACATTGAACATGTAGGATGGATACAAGTATAGTCCTTTCATGGTGTTCTAGCAGGCAATCTGAATTGCCAGAAAATAGAAAGAGACAGTTTAAGTTGCCTGTCTCAGGTAGGAACTTCATGTCACCAGGTGGCTGGCCTAGGACCTCTGCTGTCTCTCTTCCAGGTGTCTTTGGCTTTCAGGAAGCGATGTATTGAAGGAGGGAGGCTGTTTTATTTCTGCTGGGTCATCCTATTTGATTCCTCCTTTTGGAGGACCTGGTGTGCACCAATCAGTTTGTAAACATATTTCTTCCAAAGATTCAGTGTGTAGCCAAAATGAGTCATCCTCACTCACCATCCAATCAGGAAGACAACAGAGTCTTGTGGCACTTTTAAAGACTAACAGATTTATTAATCGCATGAGCTTTCGTGGGAGAAAATCCCACTTCGTCAGACGCTTTGAAGATAGATCTTCAAAGCATCTGACAAAGTGGGATTTTCTGCCACGAAAGCTCA
>ML685756.1:30537776-30576051 GCA_007922175.1 Pelusios castaneus | reverse complement strand
GTACAAGAAGTCTGACCAATCTGAATTACTTCTGTACTTGTTTTGTCCCTTTTAGTGCATTGGTTTTAAGGTCAAATCTTCTAAAAAAGTTTTTTTATATATATATATTTTAATCTCTATATTTGTCACTGGTTCAACTGTTACAGGAATACTGTGTCAAGTTACGGTGTCCACAATTCAAGGATGTTGAAAAATTGGAAAGGATTCAGAGAAGAGACATGAGAATTAAGAAAGAATTAAGAATTAGAAAATATACCATATATTGAGAGACTCGAGGAGCTAAATCTGTTTAACTTAACAAAGGGATGGTTAAGACTTGGTCACAGTTTATCAGTATCTACATGAGGAACTAAATATTTAATAATGGGCTCTTTAATCTAGCAGAGAAAGGTATCACATGAGCCAATGACTGAAAGTGTAAAGTAGACATATTCAGACTGGAAATAAAGTATACATTTTTAACAGTGAGAGGAATTAACCACTGGAAGAATTTACAAGGGTTGTGGTGGATTCACCATCACTAAAAGATTTTAAATCAATATTTGATGCTTTTCTAAAAGTTATACTCTAGGAATTATTTTGGGACAGTTCTCTGGCCTTTGTTATATAAGAGGCAAGCCTAGATTATCAAAATTGTGCCTTCTGGCCTTGGAATCTACAAATCTATGAAAAGGCATTGCGTTTTTTCATTGCATCTTTCTGTGTATAAAATCATCCGCCAATTGTATTGCCTCTGACGGAGACAAACTTTAACTATTGCACTGAATTATAAACATGTAACACTGGAGGGGACCTTGATACGTCATCTAGTCCAGTCCCCTGCACTGAGTCAGGACTAAGTGATATATAGAGACCCCAGAGAAGTGTTTGTCTAACCCGTTTTATAAAACTTCCAGTGACCAAGATTCCAGAAACTCCCTAGGCAAATTCTTCCAGTGCTTATATAACTTTAGTGCCCTCCTGGCCAACATAGAGTCTTCTCTGCAGGCAGCACCGACGAAGAAAAATTGCACACAGCAATGCAGCAGGGAAATTCCTTCCACCCCAGGGGCACATGTTCCCCCCACCCCCAGAGTAAACGCACACGCTGATATAGTACAGTGGGTGTAGGAAAGGGAAATATTTATTTAATGAGAAACAAAGGGAGAAAAAGAACAAGGGGAGCTAGGGACATGGTAGAACAGGGTTACATCCAACATGAGGTCCCACTGGTGCAGTAGTACCACAATATGAAAGGGTTATCACTAAGCGATGCAGTTAGACTCAAAGTTCAGGAATCCTGGGCAGAGTTCCAGAAAGGCAGTGAGTCTTGGATGCTACAACAGAGCAACACCCTCCCCCCCAAGTTAGCTAGCTACAGCCTCCCTCCTTCTTCCCAATGCAAAATCATAAACCCCAATACTCATGGCTCCATACAGCTCTGGGCAACAGTGATACTGAGTCCAACTCCATTTATATTTCTCAGAGGATTCTTCCCTGGCATAATGCTCGTTCTGGCTCCAGTCATGGGGCATCCCCGGTGGGCTGCTCTGTTCCTCCCAGTCTTCAGGCTGGTTCTTGGTTGCTTCACTATGTGATTGCCTGCTCATTGTAGGCCTTTCATCTTGAGCTGCAGACATACACATGTCCCTGGAACAACTCGCATTTCCTCTCTTTCAGGACAAGGTTTTAAAGTGCCAAGCTCTCTAAACCCCAAGGAGGTTACACTTCACTATCTTAACAGTTAGGAATACATGATACAAACTTATTCAGACTATTGTCATCACCATCATTGCAGAACACAATCACCCTGTAGATGTCTGGTAGCATGCTCTGTGTTCTGTGACTTCAGAGACAAGGACAGTAATGAGTATGAGGTTATTCAGGCACTAGCCCTTGGTGGAATCCCATAAAAATACACACATTTCAAATGAGAAGCTGGGATTATTTTACTAAAGGTGCCAAAACTGGAGGGTACACGTACTCAAGGCACAAGGGCTATGTCTACACTTGTCAAAATAAGTCAACTTTGCTAAGTTGTCTTAACAAAGTCGACTTCTAAGCGACTTTGTTAAGTCGACTTAGCATGTCCACACTGTAAATTTAGGTCGACTTGAAGTGGGCATTGCCAAATCGACTTAGAGCATCCACAATGGACGCCTAAGTCGACTTCTAGGGGCTAGGTGGACGTGGGAGTGGTACATGGTGGGGACCAGTGCAAGGGGGCTCAGCATATCCCCATTGTACTAAAGTACATGGGGGCTGAGCAGGACAGGGACAGGGGCAGGGTATAGTAGCAGGGTGGGCAGGGCTGTGTCCTGCCCTGTGGGTGGGCACGCCAGGCTCTGGCTGTGCCAGGCACCCTGGCAGGGAAGTCAGTGGGGGAGTCCTGGGGGCCCTTTAAGTCAACTTTAAGTTGACTTAGGGCTATTCTGCATCTACACTGGCTTAAGTCAACTCTAGGAAGTCGACTTAAGCCCTAAGTCGAATTAAATTGAGGTTAAATAAAGGTGACTTAATTTTCATTAAGTCGACTTAAGCAAGTTGCTTAAGTCGACTTAAGGAAACTGTAGTGTAGATGCAGGGTAAATTAAGTTGACTCTTAATTTACAAGTGTAGACGCACCCTTGAAGTGTAGGTAAGGTACCCAGTAATGAGCCAGCAGTTCATTATACTATATAAAATAGCTTTTCTGTAAATCAGAATCTCTAATGCCCAATGGTTTAAAGCACCCCTTTTTTTTATCACTGAGGATTTGCTATAAAGTTAACCTGAAATTTGCCAGTATTTCAAGGGTGAGCAGTGTCCTGTTTTACATCTCACTCTTAGATGACTGTGGGGAGAAATTCACCTTTAAGAGAAAAGGAGATAATTTTTACTAGGTTTTATTCAAAAAAAGTGACAGCTGTATGAAGCTGATTAAAATTTTGGAATGTTAGAATAAGTGCTTAGAGATAGATTAGTGGGAAGTATACAGGAAGTGCAGTTAGAGGTGCATGTTAAATACAAGTTCCAAAGGGGTAGCCATATTAATCTAGTTCAGCAAAACAAACAAGGAGTCCTGTGGCACTTTTAAAGACTAACAGATTTATTTATCACATGAGCTTTCGTGGGTCAAGTCCAACTTTGTCAGGTGCCAGAAAGTGGGGAAAAAAAGCTACATTAAATAATTAGTTCAATACAGTTTATCACATGGCTTTCTAAATTAGCACATGGATATTGTCACTGCTTATGAATGCCTCTGTCTGTCTGTAAACAATATATATATTACCAAGCAGAAAATTACATTAAAATAGTGTTAAGGTTGAGAGTGCATCAGTAATTTAAGGGTAAGGTAGAGAGTGCATCAGTAATTTAAAACATTCATGTTGTAAAGATCCAATTAAAGTAATTTGACATAATATATCAAACTGCTTTTAAAGAAGTTTTTTTTCCCCAAAATCTTCCCCTTCTGGTGTATTGATAGGATGCCAGTCACTCCCTCATCAATGACTCATTACGAGTCAGCTTCTGGCAAGCTCCACAGCAAATCAGATATGGGAAATGGTGTTTTCTGACCTGCTCCTAACACAACCCAATCTAAATAATTTTCATAGCAGCAGAGAAAAGTGCCTTCTTTACCATTCTGTATTTAAAGGTCTACTACAAAGCATAGAGCTGTTAATGTTAAAAAAGCCAGAAATATGTATAAAGTGGAAGGTGTTAAATGATCTAAATATAGATGCTGTTACTGCATTTCTTGTAAAGCCTTTCTAGAGTCTAATATTAGTATCTATGTGCTGTAACAGAGAATAGGAATAATTCAGAATGTGATCTGTGCAACTAGGGCTACGTGTCTGAATGTTCTAACATGCTGTATCTGCTGTCTGGATGCCAGCAGTTGGTTCTTCATCCTACTCATTGATTTAATTGTTATTTGTGTGACTTTGTGGTCTACTGAGTAACGTTAAATATGGTTATCTCCCAAGGCACAGTTTTTACTCTCGTTTCATGGTTATATGTCATACAATGATGTGCCCTAGCCTCTTTGTTTGTTTATAGGACTCTAAGCTCCCTCTTCATGACATGCATTATTGCTTTCTTCTCCATAAGCTTTAAGGGGAAAATATGATTTTACACGTAGATTTTGATGCTTGTTGTCAATGTGGAATACATTTAGTGCTGGCATAACAAGGTGCAATTGCCTGGAAAATTGTATCATCATACACCAGGTCTTAATTTGGTCCACTGTACTACTTCTCTGAACTATCTGAGGGAAAACAGATATCCTTTACTTCCAACTGTATTGGCTCCCTCCAGCAGTTAATTCTAAATGAAACTTTAACTCCTCAGCACTGGGAAACACAGGCAGATGAATGCATGAGAAAACTGTTATGGACTGGGATGTAGCCAGTCTGGCCTAGTAGTCTGGAGTGGGCAGAGCAGACACCCAGGTTGGGGAAAGAAGCTGAGATCAGATACCAAATGCCAGAATCAGGGTCAGAAGTCAGAGGACATAGTCAGAGCCAGGTCTGGTAACTGATGGTTGGGGGCAAGGTGTAAGGGCATAAACTGGAGGAGAGGCAAGGATCAAGGATGAAGCTGGAGCATGGTGAAAACAGGAGCAAAGTCAGGGGTGAGGCACAAAGGACAATGTTCCTTTGCCTCCTTTTGACTTAAATAATGTGGTCTGATCATCCAGTGGAGCTAGGTGATCCTCCAATCAGGGCTTCCATGGGTAGTGCCTTTCTTAATCTACAGTCTTACTAGCTCCTCAGCCCATTAGATTTTAACAGACACTGGGTGGCGTACAGCTTGCAGTAGCTGTCTGGGGCTGCCCAGGTCTGGGCTAAATCCTGAGGACATCACAGAACCCAAGGTTTTAAAATCCGCAATACAGAACTCTACTAGTTGAGCCAAACAAGTAACTGGTAGCAGTAGTACGCTGTTATATTCCACATGGGCCAGCCACTTGAAGGGAATAAGACATACACTTTATCAGTAGGTTACACAGCTATATCTTAAACAGCAAACACCTGTTTGATATCACAGAAACTTGGATTGTATTCCTATGTCTGAAGGGAAATGTAGTTACAGATAACTATCCTGTATCTGAAGATGAGTGTGACACATCTACATCCTGTCTGTGCCAAGTTGATGAGACTTGAATCCAACTCTAGCCCCTGCTATAGGCCCTTATTGTTGTTCTAGTAGCGTCTATACATTGTAAAGGAAGTGGATCGGCTCCCTGGGGAAATCCCCCAGTGAAGGCATTGTACAGCTGGTGAAAACAGTCCTATATTGCTTCCTGCATAGCTGAAGGGTGTGCCAGGTATGAAGGGGATGTCCAGTGCTCCAACTCCTGAAAAACATAAAGATAGCTTAATATCATCTTTCCTTCATTCCCCATCTTGTGCCTTCTGGCCCCTAGGTTCTATTCCCGGTTCAGCTATAAGTGATTCTCTTCATTATCTTGTAGTAATATATGGGAACGATATTTGTCTGCCTCCTAAAATATCTGTGTGACAGGCTGCTCCCCAGATCCGGTCTGGTGTGCTGCTGTAACCACCCAAACTCCACTCCTGAGCCCCAATTTACCCCACCCTGCCAGGTGACCACTCACTCCTGAGTCAGTCCACCCCAGCCACCAGCATGTAATTGGTCTCAGGCAGTGGGTGTAAATCCCCTAGCCACACATGCGTCAGTCTCCAAGCGAGCATTCCCAGCCCCAGATACTACACCAAGAGCCCCTGCCCTACAGGGATTGGGACCCACCTCCAAACATCATAGTCCCAAGTCCGTCCACTTAACAAAGAAGTGGATCAAGCCAGGCCTTCCACATCCACACTCTCTAAAGACCACACAGCTCTAGATAAAACAAATACTAGTTTATTGATCAGAGTATAATTTCCAGTGAGAAAATGGCCAATCAAGGCACAATCATAATATAAATGAGTTGGGACTGACCACTGTCAAATAAAAGGTGTAAACTGCATGCTAATCAAATATCTCTACCTAAACTGACCTCATAGTCCAAGATTATGCACAGGCTGTTCAGCTGTTCGGTGTTTTGCAGCCATTCTCTACTATTATAAGACAGGGCCCAAATCTTGTTTGAAGTTGGAGAAAGTTGCAAGATGGGGTCTCCAAGGCCAAAGCCTGCAGCTTCTCCCCTCAAATGGTCTGTGTCTTTGTTTCTTAAACTCCTGACAGTCCCTCCCCCTCTGTGCTGTTGTGTGAGTCCCTTTACTTCTACCTGAGCCAGGGAGGGCATTTACATTCCCTTTGTCATGTAATTCTCCCACCTCTCGGTTGTAGCCCTGATGGTCTGAACCCTGTAACGTGCTTCACATCCGTACACACATGTTGCTGTAGGAAACATGGCACCATGGTAATTATGTAGAATATGTTACGAGCATTCCCAAAGGAACCTGATATGGCATATCTGGTATCAAATCACAATTGCATTGCAAAATTAAACAGAAAAATTACATAGATCATGCCTTAGAGATGCATGGATGTGCATCCCGTGACAATCTGCATGCGGCATTGCTCCATAGTAAAGAATGGTGAGTACACAGAATTACTAATAGCAGTTCAGTGGCAGAACTGAGATAGAAAATAGTGATCTATTAGGCTGTCGATACTTGGGGCACCATGTAGAACACAGACACTGCACACCCTCCCAGCATTGTAACGAATAGCAATGTAAATGGTGAGGCACTGCTTAGGTAAGTAGAGTAAAGACATGCCAGAAGCTTAGGGTATACATCCTACACAGCTCTCTACATAACCAAGCAGTGCTTTCCCTCCTCTGCACTGCTATTTTTAGCAGTGTAATATCTTGGATGTGGGTGACTGAAGTTTAAGTCCCTTTTCTGATACAGGGATCTGAACCCAGGTTTCTGCAGTGGGGTTCTCTGAAACTCTGCTGTTGAAGATGAAATAAATAAAATAATTAAAAAAAATTTGGGCCAAAAAGTGGTATGAGAATGACTCTAGCCTGAGGGCTAGGGCAATCATATGGAAAGGAGGCGGCTATGGTTCAAATCTGTTATTATTATTTTACAAAAAGTGCTTTATAAAGAGCCTCAGAAGCAGCAATTCAGAGAACCCTGATCTTTCCCCTTGCAGCCCATTGGTTGTGGGCATGGGCACCCGTCTGGGTGGTTGGGGATCAGAGTTCAAATCCCTCCTCCACTTCAGGCAGAGGGTTGAAAAAGGGTGGTGGTCCTTCTCTTCACAATAAAGAACAGGCTTGGCTTTGACCAGGAAAGGGTTCACAGCTGTGGATCCCATGCAAAGGGGAGCTGCTCCAGTTAATAACCTAATTCTGTTTGAGAGATGGTGTTTAGGCCACTTCCCTCTTTTCAGTATTTCCTGCTGGCTAGCTTAGGCAGTACCCTATTAGCAAGCTGATTTTTGTGAATCCCGTTCCTGGGGACTTAATCTCCACATTCATTGTACAGGAAGCCTAGGTACCTAACTCAGAGCTCTGCATTCCACTGGGCAGCAGGCCACCTACAAGTTAGGTGCTGCAACACTGAATCTAAAACCCCTTTGTATATTTAGCCGTCCCTTTCCCAGGCTACACACTGTCACTAACCACAGGGAAGAGACATGGCATAAAAGCCATTATGGCTGCTGTCTGCCACTTGAGGATCCTCCAGCAGTGAGTCCATTATTTTGTAGCAGGCTCCAGTGGGTTTAGATCCACTCTGCACTAGCAGATTGGTGCAAATAGGCCCTATCACAGTCAAGGATCACATCACAGTGCTTAGTTCAATGTCAGAATAAAGATAGCAAGATATTCCACCATCTTTTTCTATATCAGTGAGCAGTAATAAGATAAGGCTTTGCTGGCATACAGTGTTTGAGAGACCATCTTTCTTGAAACTCAACTTGCATGGATAATGTATTATCTAAATCAATACATCTGCATTACAGTCAGGGGACTCTGTCAATTCAGGTGTCATCAATATCTAGGAATATCCTGATTTCTCATCCATTTTGGGGGAAATAGGGGTGGGTTTTTTTGTGTGTGTGTGGTTTTTTTGTTTTTTTTTTTAAGAGAGATTGATTAAATATCTACATGGCTTCATTTATACCAATGAACAATTGAAACCTCATTTATTTGCAGACATAGCAATGGATGTGTGGAATAGAAAGGAGTGTTTTAAATTGGAACACCCTTCATCCCCTGAATTACTAAAATGTGTAGTGCTGTGAAACAAAAAATGTTGGACCAAGGTTTAATAACTGCCTTTCTTACTATCAATGCAGGGATGTGACTCTTTTCCATGCCCAAGAGGAAATGGCCATTAAAGACAAAGTAATCACAATTATTAGCTATGACATCGTAGTAAAGAAAAAGCGGAGAGGGGGAGGGGGGATCGAAACAAACATACTATAAACAATCAATTCCACTTGAAATCTCTTCTGTTATGTGTCTCTGTGGAGAGCTTTCAACAGATTACACTTTAAGAGTGTGTCTACCCTGGTTGGGATGCTATTCTCTACGTAAATTAAAACCAAAGTATATTATTTCCAGAATCCATAGTAATATCATCAGTAATGGAAGGATGGGTGGGACGAGTGGACCGTAAGGTGGATCGAAAACTGGCTAGATCAACGGGCTCAGCGGGTAGGAATCAATGGCTCGATGTTTGGTTGGCAACCGGTAATGAGTGGAGTGCCCCAGGGGTCGGTCCTGGGGCCGGTTCTGTTCAACATCTTCATTAATTATCTTGATGATGGAATAGACTGCATGCTTTGTAAGTTCGCGGATGACACCAAATTGGGGGGAATGGTAGATACTCTGGAGGGCAGGGACAGGATCCAGGGAGACTTGGACAAATTGGAACACTGGGCCGAAAGAAACCTCATGAGGTTCAACAAAGACAAGTGCAAAGTCCTGCACTTAGGACGGAAAAATCCCATGCACTGCTACAGGCTGGGGACCGATCGGCTAAGTAGCAGCACTGTAGAAAAGGACCTGGGGGTTATGGTGGACGGGAAGATGAATATGAGCCAACAGTGTGCCCTTGTTGCCAAAAAGGCCAATGGCATATTAGGCTGCATCAGTAGGAGTATTGCCAGCAGATCGAGGGATGTGATAATTCCTCTCTATTTGACACTGGTCAGGCCGCATCTGGAATACTGTGTCCAGTTTTGGGCTCCCCACTACAGAAAGGATGTGGACAAATTAGAAAGAGTCCAGCGCAGGGTAACAAAAATGATTAGGGGGGCTGGGGCACATGACTTATGAGGAGAGACTGAAGGAACTAGGTTTATTTAGTCTACAGAAGAGAAGACTGAGGGGAGATTTGATAGCAACTTTCAACTACTTGAAGGGGTGCTCCAAAGAAGAGGGAGCTAGGCTGTTCTCGATGGTAACAGAGGACAGAACAAGGAGCAATGGTTTCAAATTACAGCTGGGGAGGTCAAGGTTGGATATTAGGAAAATCTTTCTCACTAGGAGGGTGGTGGAGCATTGGAATGGGTTACCTAGGGAGATGGTAGAATCTCCATCTTTGGAGATTTTTAAGGCCCGGGTAGACAAAACCCTGGCTGGGGTGATTTAGTGGGAGTGGTCCTGCTTTTTAGCAGGGGTTGGACTAGATGACCCCGTGACGTCCCTTCCATCCCTATTATTCTATGATTCTATGATAATGTATTATAGATAACTAAAACAGTTGATAAATGGGCAAAGAAATTTCACTGAAGAGTAGATGAATCCTCTTTGATTTATCTTGGACAACCTAGACAGTCTGTAAATGGGCAATGGTGAGTAATCTCAACTAGGTCTTATGAAACTGAAGAAAGATTATTTCAATTACTTAATAGAAGACATGCAAGAATGGTCTTGATGCAAGCAATTTATGAATATTAAAGATTCTTTAATCCAAATAAAATCCCACTATTTCTCTTTGTTTACCAAAGTTAGCTGTTGTTTCCTTTCTAGCAATATACTGTCTAAACAACCAGGTATTTAAAAGGAGAAGTTAATACCTTAAATCAGTGGTTTTCAAACTTAGGGTTGGGACCCAGTACTGGGTCGCAGATCCTCAGGCACTGGGTCGCGGCAGCCCCTGCTGCCACTGCCATAAGACTGGAATGCATTGCTCAAAGATGTAATTGTTGGATCGTGGGCATAAATGATTTTTTTCAAGCGGGTTCTGAGAAAAAAAGTTTGAAAACCACTGCCTTAAATTATTATGCATTACAATATCCCATTTAAATCATTACAAGAAAAAATTAAATCTAATACATTGACAGTGCTTTTGCAAACTCCATCTCATCAATGTTGTAGAGGAAAAAAAAGTTGTGTGATAGTGTGCCACCCTTACTTCTGTGCTACTGCTGGCAGGGATGCTACCTTCAGAGCTGGGTACTCGGCCAGCAGCCTTCAGAACTTAGTGGTTGGAGAGGCCATCTCTTAGAAGTGACCACTTTTGCTAACTCCCATGAGTGGTTGCTCTTGGCTGGTTTTACTGGAGTCTGTTTAAACTTTAAGAGTTATTTAAGCCTTTTAAATCAAAGTAATCAAAGGTGTTATTACCCTACTCTCTTAACAAACTCTGGAGAGCTGATCCTTGTCTTAGAGTTTGGTAAGGAGTTGTTTAAGCACTGCCAGATAGCTAATTTCTCCCATTTATATTAAACTCAAATTGCTTCTTATATTAGTAACCAGTTATAACTAGGGCTTCAAGCAGCTTGTTAGGTTTGGGGCTATGTCAGGACTTAAGTGGCTTTGCACATGCTTACTAGCAGAAACTTAGGCTTCTATGGACCTTAGGGATATATCTACACTTGTAAAGTTAAGTCAACTCTGTTAAGTCAACTTAACAAGGTTGATTTTAAGTTGACTTAAAGTCAACCTTGTTAAGTTGACTTAACAGAGTGGCTATACCTTAAGTCGACCTAGTCCCCATCCACACTGACTTTAAGTTGACTTAAGAAGTCGACTTAAGGCTTGAGTTGACCTTCAGAGGTGGTGTTATTAAGTTGACTTAAGGAAGGGCTTAAGTCGACTTAATAAAAGCCCAGTGTGGACACGGCTTTGTGTGGGTCGGCTTAAGCGTCCTTAAGTTGACCTAAGTTGCCAGTGCAGACGCACCCTAGGTGTCTGTAGGATCAGGCAGCAGCTGCACAGTGGTTTTAAGAATGTCAGTGTCTCCTAAATGGTGGCCTTAGTTCCTTAGATCCCTTTTTAGACACTTAAATTCCTTAGTGAATCCAGCCCAAAACTGAAGAAATAAATATAGATTTTCATGTTCAAGTGGAAACATATATTAGAATGAATTAATATCTTTTGGAAGTATTTCTCAACCATAAGTGTTTTCCTTAAAGTTTAAGGAACAGAGGCTTTCAAGTGTTCATAAAAGAAATTAATTTTAATAGGAACATTTCTAAAATTTGTGTGGTTTTTAACTGAAGGCTTCCCTTTGAAAAGGAGAGGAGGTGAAAAGGCCCATTTTTACAACTTGGTTTAAAACTCTGAAATTTATGCATCACTCCTCTTTGAAGCCTCCTGAATAGAGTGCATCTTCACATTCTCTCACACAATCAGGATTTTTTTCTGAAACATAAATATCTAATATATGTGTTGTCTAGAGATAAGATTATCTCTATGCCAAGCTGTTTTCTTGTATCAGAGAGATGTGCCTTGGGTTCCTAAGACATTCTTGTAGTATTATCTGCCATTTGATCAAATGACTTCTAGATTCGTAATGTACCATTTGCTATCATTTACAAATTGCAATTAAAAATGTATCATATATTCTACAAAAGTCAAAAATCACACTGATACTTTTCAAAATGTAATATAAATGAAAATAGAGTGAAATGTTAAAGCAACGTAAGTGTTATAAAGCTGCATTTCAGAGTATGTGTAAATACACTTG
This sequence comes from Pelusios castaneus, assembly GCA_007922175.1. Classification (NCBI taxonomy): domain Eukaryota; kingdom Metazoa; phylum Chordata; order Testudines; family Pelomedusidae; genus Pelusios; species Pelusios castaneus. The sequence goes on along the minus strand of ML685756.1, from coordinate 30,564,187 downwards.
AAATAATAAACAGTGTTATCTATGACACTTTGTGAGCCTGTCACATTGATATAAAACAGGAATTTTCTTAGCTTGAACATTTCATATAATTAGATAAGTAACTGAAAATGTAAGTATTTGAGATATACACTCAAAACATTATGTGTAGGAAAGTAATTGCAAGTATCTCCCAACAGTCAGTAAATGTGGAGGCAAGTTTGTGATAACCTGACATTGTAAGGATGAATTAGAATAATGTTATTAACATTTTTACATCAGTGCTGACATTTTTACATCAGTGATGTGACAGGGCCACTCCTGGGCTCACAGTAAACCACTGCTGGGTCCCCAATCAGGTGCAAAAGAAAAAAAGATATTATTTCGCTGTCACTCCTGTCTGGCAGGAGACCACCTCCTTCAGTCTTACTCAGTCACAGATAGCAAATCAAAACAAAAGTCCTGAATCAGGCCCCATTGTTCATCAGGAAGATACTAGCAGGCAGGTCCTACCTCCAGGCAGTCTTCTCTCATAGAATTAGGGTTGGAGGTGTGATCTATCCTTTCAATGTCTATAACCAAATCTGACATCCATTGGAGGGATATTCAGGAAAGGCTAATAGGCTATGTCTACACTAGAAAAAGTTAGGTCAACTTAACAAAGTGGACTAAGTCAACTTAGCTTTAAGTTGAGTTAATCCACTTTGTTAAGTCGACCTAACCACTCTTAATAAAGTCGATTTAAGGGTTACTCCACATCCACACCATCCTTAAGTCGACTTAAGGAGTCGACTTAAGGCTTAAGTCGATCTAATGATTGGTAGTTATAAAGTTGACTTAAGCTTTCATTAAGTCGACTTAAGAAATTTCTTAATGAATTCCTTTAATGAAAGCCTAGTGTGGACGTGGCTATATTTAAGTTGTCTTAAGCCTCCTTAAGTCAACTTAAATTGCCAATGTAGACATAGCCATAGAGTCTACAGCAGCTCATTAATTCTCCTGGCTAGTGTAGGGTTTGTCTACCCCATCACAACTGCCTACAGAGCAGCAAGGTAGCCAGACCTGCTTTTCTGGCTGGGCCTGTGAGTCAGTGGAGTGGGCCCAGCCACTTCCTGCTTCCGGTCATGTAACCAGAAGCAGGAAGTTCAGAAGCTACAGATGCTCCGGTTGCTAGGTAGTAAATGGATCCAGAGCATCAGCAGCAGCTGCACTTTTGCTTGGTTTTTGGCTGGTCAGACTTCCGCTGACCGAAAAACAAGTGAGAGCTTAGGCTCCTGGGGAAGCAAGGGAGCGTCTGCTTTCACTTGTTTTTTTGGCAGGGGGAAGTTTGACTAGCCAAAAAGTAAGCGAAAGCAAAGTGCAACTGTTGCTGGCATTCCAGCTCCACTTGCTACCTATCAATTGGAGTAATGTCAGGCATCTTTTCCTGGCTGGTAGTTTCCTGAACATCCAGTTCCTGGTCACGTGGCCAGAAACAGGACGTTCAGGCAAGCAATCATCCAAAAGCTGCCTAACTCCTGAGATACTGTGGCTGGTAGGTAGCAAGTGAAGTGACTGCGATTGGTTGGGCCTGCTTTTGAAGTAGGTGGCCCCCCATCCAGCCAGGACCACCCATAGCTATGCCTCTCCCACAGAGGTCAGAGTAAAAAAATGTAAATCAGGCCCATAATGTTTAGAGTACTTTAAATCAGTTGTTGTCAACTCTGTTGCTTTTAAATCTGCTAAAGGTACTATACTTTCCTAAACTTTACATGAAGGCTTAACTTTAATCACTGAGACATGACAGACCCTTAAAATCTGATGAGCATATTTCTTGGTACAGAATATTGGGAGGTTGGGCTGCATATAAAGTATATAATGCAGATGAAAGTAATTGGAGCAATAGTACAGGAGGAACAAAGGGATGGCTTGGTTATAGTTGCATGTTTCATATTTGGTGGGAGTATGAACCAAGGAAGTATAAAAAATGAATCCAGTCTCCTTTAAAGGGTTAGCTTTCAAAGAAGAGAGTAGCACTAAGAATAGCTGAAAGTTATTTTTATCCTTTGAGGTATAATATAAATAAACAGAACTTTACAATTTAAATATGGATTATTGAGGGGTAAATGTTAATAAGTAAAAACCTACACCACCCTAAAACAGGCTTTAAAAATTATTACTCACTAAAGAAATTATGTTTTATAATCTTCCTAGATTCATCAGTTTTCAGTTGTGATTTGCTCACTTAGTAAACTTTCTCTTTTACGCTGTTTTAAATTATTTTTATAGATTTGAACACACTTTGTTAAATAGTTTCAGTAAATATACACGTGGGCAGTTACAATAATATAAATAAAATAATGTAATGGTTGTGAATATAGATTTCTCATACCACTTTCTGATTGGATACATAGGGGGGGTTACTTGTGTTTTAAATTAGCCACAGAAAGTGCTCACATTTGGAAATATAGGTGTTTGTTATAACTCACTTCTGATTCCTGTTGAAAAATGGTTGGTAAATTGAGTTTTGAAAATAAAAAACAAGAACATGTTTCGTGTCAGGAACGTATTTGCTTTTTTTCTAATTCATGCACTCATGTTTAGGTGAAGTGTAATAGAGCATCCAAGGCACATACTAAGACCCTCTGAAGAACATTGAGCTGTGTGTTCTGTGATTAATTAACACATACCTCTGTGTGTCTCTTTTTCTGTTCAAACATAAGGCTGGAATCTCCTGTCTTGCACTCTGTTCATTTAAATTTGTACAAAGTGGATATAAAATATTTTTCTATCAGAAATCTCTACTTGCTCACACCTGTGGAAACTTGTACCCATTTTGTGTAAATGATTACATAGGGTCCAAGGCAGTAGAGAGTCAGGCCCAGTGCTTAATTTGTAATGAAAGAGGTGCTGGGGCTCAAGCAATTTTTTATTTCTATTACTGATGTGGCAAGCCCAGCGGTGCCAGGGCTATGAAGTGCCAAGCCTAGAGATGCTGGGCCTTGCACAAATTAAACACTAGCCAACCCCATTAAGTTATGTATAATTCAGGCATTTGTGGACCCATTCCACTTAGGGTTCGATTAAGACAATCTGATTTACTACAAATAGGGCAAGACCAAAGGTGTCTTGGCCCTCCAGCAAAGGCACAAAAGGCAAAAGGGGACCACCAGTGGACCTGGTCAGCAGGATTACAAATGATGAAATCCTGCAAAACCACTCTTATTCACAAGGTGGTGCATCACTTTGCCACACCCAAGAAACGTGCCTCAATGACCTCTAAATGCTGCACTCTTTTTATGGAAGTATCTGTCATTTATGTGTGCTGTTGTGTGCTTTCATGTACTCTAAGACTTCCCACTTCTAGGTTCTTTGTACTGTCATAGGCTGGTGGTCTGGACTAACAAACTAAATTATAATACACACAGAACTTAAATTTGCGTCTTAGAGGTTAACCTAAGTGGCAGCATAACCAAATCATCACTTTATTCTTTGTTTAAATTACCTTAATAAAGTTTAATTCACCATGGCCAGAGTTCAGCTTTATATCTTAGAATGATTTTAATTTAAAAATTTAATGTGTGATTGAGAAATTAGGAAAAGACCATGCCAAAATTTCTTGACCTCTTGGGTTGCATTATGCTTTTGATGGTTCTTTTTAAAAATTAATTGAGATTCCCCCCTCCCCCCCAGATATATTTTTTATTCCTGTACTCACAAAACCTTTTAATAATGCTTTACAATTTAGAGGAACTCTGTAAGGTCGAAAGGTTGTCTCTCTAGCCAGCATAAGTCGGTCCAATGAAAGTTATTACCTCGCCCAGCGTGTCTGTCTAGTTCTTTAAGTGAATGGGCTAGCTTACCAGCCTGGCCCTCAAAGAACACTCTCCAGTCATAAAATTTCAGTCCCCTTGTCTTCAGGGCTTAATCTGTGTTTCTTCAGTATATCACAAATTGAACAAGTCAGTCCTGTCCCTCCCCCCTGACCTGGGATCTGATCCCTGCAGGATTACAATCCACAGGCATTTGCCCAAGAGTCAAATGTAAATTGGGGGCTAGATTCAGCAAGTGGCCTTCGGTTCATCACTGCAATGCCTAGCTGTAGGTAACCTGCCACCTTGTGAAATCCACTGCTCCGGGTTTGGCACCCAAGAATCTTTCTACAGTGTATGGGGAGAGTGAGGTGCCTAAGAAAGGGACCCAGAAAAGCCAACACTTTGAGCAGGGAGTTGCCTAACCTAGTCAATAAGAAATGGTGAGTAGAGGGGTATAACCTAAGACCCACTTCTCAGAGGAAGTTTGGCTCCTAGCTCCAGGCCTGAGGAAGGCACCTCTCTTTCCTTGGGATTCACAACCTTGAACTCTTCCCTGGAGTGAGGTGCCAAAGCCAGCTCAACCCTTTCTTGTGAAAGGGAGCCCGCTGTGGCAGTAGTACCCCTATGTAACTTTTAGCCTAGCGGTTAAAGCTGTCACCTGGAAGGCCTGGGTACAAGCCCCACTTTGCTGGAGGTGGAGTAGGGATTTAAATAATATTTTGAGACTTCCGTTCCCAGTCTCTCTTGATGCAAACATGCTACTTTTTATAAAATTCTTAAATAGTCACTAAGGGTAGGGGACAGACTGTAACCCAGTGGTTAGGCTATTTAAGTCAGATGTAAGGGTGGTGAGTTCAAATCACCATTATGCTCTCTGGAGTAGTTCATGACTACAAGTGAGAGTCTCGGAACAGACTGTCGAGAAGCAGCGCGGACACCCTAAACGGGTGGTACCTTCTATAGTTCGATTTCACTCACCCAGAAACAAATGCAAACTCCTGAAGTACTGTAACAGTCTTGACATGAGATCACAGGTCATCCCTTTGGGCATTCCAATCTATTTTGCCACTCATGCAAGCTGGACTTATTGTTAAATGATCACTTACATCAAAGGCTATGTCTACATTGGCAAGTTAGTTCGAATTAAGGAGGTTTAATTCGAACTAACTAAAGCCATGGCTACCCTAGGCTTTAGTTAGTTCGAATTAAGGGCTTCCTTAATTCGAACTAATAAGTTCGAATAGGGTATTCAAACTAAAGGGTTAATTCAAACTAACTAGTTCGAATTAACCAATGTGGCCATGTTAATTTGAACTAATTTCTTAGTTTGAACTAACCAGCCATTGAAATGAATGGGGATCGCTAATTCAAACTAACTAAAATTAGTTTGAATTAGTTAGTTCGAACTAACTAATTTGAACTAATTTTAGCAAGTGTAGACATAGCCAAATATTTTACAAAATATTCAAGTTGCTCCCAGTCCCAACAGATCAGTCACTGATCATAGATCAATTTGGACCTTATATTTCACACCAAAGACTAAGCTTGTAGCCAATCCTATAGTAAACTAAGAATTTATTAACTGGGAAAAAGAAATGAGACTGTTATTTGCAAGTTAAAACAGGCAAAATATATACACAAATGAATTATATTCTGAGACTCCAAAGAGGATGTAGCAATCTGTCAGCATCGAATATCTCTTAGGGCTAGCTCAGGTTGATCCTGAAAATTTCTGCTTTTGTTTCTTAACTCCAGCCCTGTGGGAGTCCAAATAGCAAAGAGATCAATTTTCTTATTTTCTTCTGTCAGAATTCAAGCTGATAGGATGAACTTCCTTGCAGGTAGCACCTTCGAGATTGTGAGAGGCCCATAAGCTCAGTCTTTGTCCTGTGATGTCTCACAATGGCCCGCTCTGTTTTGACAGTCCTTCTTAATGGTCAGGGAACCACTCTTCCCACCTGAGTTAAATGTTCAGAGCAGGCATTTTTACAGTTATAAAGCAAAACTTACATATTACCTTATAGCATGTTATACAGACATTGCAAGTAAGATTAATGTATGCAGCAACTTACAAGCATCATGTAGAGTCTAAACATTAAACACCTGTTTACAAGTCTAACCCCTATATCTTGAACAGTATTAACATACAGATGAGCCAGGTCTGGTTTCCAGCTATGAATTTATCAGTGCTCAACTATACCTACAGCCTTGGCAAGAAATGGCACCAGGTCCATGAGAATGTCGCTCACCTTCTATAATGAATAATTCATCTTACACAGTGGAACAGCTGCAATGGGAGAAACTGGGAAAGACCTGCCTTGGAACATCGCTTTGCCCATTGGCTAGGCAGCTTTCCTGAAATACAGGAAACCTGTAATCAAGTCCCTGCTGCAACTCAATGAAGATTGAACCTAGTTCTCCTATAGCCTGAGTAAATGCTCTAACCACTGGGTTAGAAGTTATAAGGGGGAAACCTGCTGCTGCTTCTAGCACCAAATACTCCTCCTCCTCATCCGTTTAGGTATGCTCTGATCAGGCCCTGCAGGTAAGATAGACAGGGCAGTAACTCATGTGAGGATTCCATTGGGCTCAGATGTGAATTAAGTGCCAGGTAACTCACCAGGATCAGAAATAGCCAGCTGTGCCCATACCTGCCAACCAAAGTGTGGATGCCAGTGGGACTTTAATAGTAAAAACTTAGGCATCTAGAGAATTTAGGCATCAATAGAACTAGGCATCGGGCTCTTTCCATTGACTCCCACAGGAGCTTTTCTGCTCCCTACAGCTGTGCCCAACCTCTTCTACTCCCTGCAGCTTTGCCCAATCTCTGAGCTCTTGATAGCTTTTATGAGGACCAGCTGATCTTCAAGCTTCACCTGATCCCTCACCACATAGCCTTAGTTGGGAGGCAGCTGATTAGTCACATTTGGGGGATTGGCCATCTTATGACATACACTACCATCCAGGTGTGGCCAAACTACCATTCAGGTGTGGTTAAACAGGTGTGGTCCTCTGAGCTGCATACAACAATCTTCAGAGGTCTGAGAGCTGGGGCACACTTGCTGGGCTTCAAGCTTCATCTCTGTAGTGGGGTGGTGAGGCTTGGGGCTTCTGTCTCACAGGGCATCCCTGCCAAAACTCCAAGCCCCTGCAGGTGCCTCCTACAGGGCAGAAGCCTTGAGACACCCCTCCCCACATCTGAAGCCTGAGCAGGTTCATTCTGTGGCACAGAAGCCCTGACAGGTGCCCCCATGCTGGGCAGAAGCCTTTAGCCCTATCACACCACTGCAGCACAGAGGCCTTGGACTCCCCACCCCTCTTTGGTAGGTGGACTGTTGGGCAGGATCATAGAGGGCTCTGCGAGCTGCACTTTAACTGTAAAAGAGCCACATGTGGCTCCTGAGCCACAGTTTGACCACGCCTGGTATAGTCATTCATCCCCGGGGTGTTACAAGAGCAGGACACTTGTACCTTTTTCAGACTATTACTGTTGCCCAATTGTTGTTGTTTATGAATTCAGATTCTTCTATTTATCTTAATTTAGTCAATCCTTTTATGTACTGCATAGCTGTAGAGAGCAGGTGTTCAGATAGGTGTCAGTCTGGGCCTCTCAATTTTAAATTACTAAAAAGAGGAAATGTTGAAACAGCAGTAATAGAATTTAACAATGGCATTTCTCAATTATCTGCTCATACCTACAAAATTATCTGTGGAGGATATTACTTCAAAACTGAAATTGGAGAACATTAATGAATCAGCTAGTATAGCTTAGGTGTTTAAAATATGCATCATTCCTAAGCATTTAGCACACTAATACATGTTGGATTTAGTGATCCTCAAGTATTGCCCATCATACTCAATGATGGATCACTGAGAGAACTAAAATTTCTTAATCATTAACACAACAGTCAGAAAATAAAAACGAAAGAACAATAGTTGAGTGAAACCATTAAAATGCAGTTTCATATAAGGAATTCACTCAAAGTTCAAGAATAACACAAATGAAATGCTTTAAAAATAACCCTGATTTAAGGAAAAATAATATTGATTAAGTACATATTTTTAAAAGACATTTAAATATCTCACCTCCTATATATGCAGTGTAGTTGCAGCTTGTCTCTCTTGACAACAGAAGTTAGTTCAATAAAATATATTACCTCCCCCACCTTGTCACCTCCTATGCAGCAAAAAAACTCCAGATGAAGAGAAAAAAGCATGCAGCAGGTTAAATGCGTTAAACATGAAACCGCTATCCTGAATTTTAAAGAGCTTTTTCTGGTTTCTTGTCTAATATTCTAAAATGGTATCGATACACAAATGAAAAGAAGGATTTCATGTTGCCTGTCAGGATTCATGTGCAACGTGATATGATCTGAGATGCTATTTGGAAGGGGGTGTTATTTATGAAATGGACTATAAAGTGTGAATGAGAATGAAGAGCATGAAAAGAAATATCAAAGCACTAAACAAGCCACATATCAAACTGACACTAGTGATTGAACCTGCCAAAATTATTTTCCTTAGCACTTCAATTTGTATCTGAATCATAATAATCCTATATCCTGCAAGTCAGCTACCTTCCATTACATTCTTTGAGAATGAAAGAAATAACAAAACAGCACATAGTTTACATCATTACATTTAAATGAAAAGGATCCAAGTGTTCGAAGTGTGTGAAACAATATCTTTTGATGCTGATTAAATGCCAAAGCACAACTGATGTGCAAGAGGAATCTCAAAAGCCTTTATTACTCGTAAGGAACACCATGGATATGATCATTATCTTATTGAATAGTAAAGACTAATTCACTGGTTTATTAGAAATAATTTAAACATTGAACTATTTCATGGTGGGAGTTCTGTCTTTATGTTAGCAGAAGCATAATGCTTAATCTGTACCTTTAGTACGCAGTTGGACCCTCTGAGCTGTCAAGTTGGAAGGCAAAGTTGTTCTCAGAAAGATCTCACCAAAACAGGAAGCAGCTGGAGGCAATCAGCTATCTAGGGAGAACCCGGCTTTAGCATGAGTTTATCTTGCATTGTGATTTATGGGCATGGTTTTGCTTTCATTCTGATGAAAAGTAAACTGGTGGTTTTTCCTTTTGAGGAGCAGGTGAACCTTTTAGTTGCTCAACATCCAGAGGAAGTGTGAACTGCCTATTTTAATCCTTGAAAAAGGTAACATGGAGGATGTCTACACTGCAATGAAAAACCTGTGGCTGGTCTACATCAGCAGACTCACGCTCATGGGGCTCAGAGTAAGAGGCTGGTTAATTGCACTGTTGATCTTTATGCTTGGGCTGTAACTTAAGTTGCAGGACCCTGCGTCGGTCCCTAGCCTTGGGCTGCCCTCTGAGCCCAAACATCTGCACGGCAATTAAACAGTTGCTTAGGCCAAACTCTGTGAGCCCCATGTCAGCTGGCATAGGCCAGCCACGTGTCTAAATGCAGCGTAGACATACTGATGGCCTTTATAAAAGCCGAGCGTAGCTGGTGAGTTAGTGTTTCTTTGGCTGTGACTGTCTGTATTTGATGTAGCTTGAAACTTCGAGACAGTAAACCATTTTGCTGAAAGCCCAATTTTTGTTTTTCTTTTATCTTTGTAAATGCGGATAGAGGCACCTTTTGCATTTTAAATCTTTGAGCTGTAATGAAGTCATTTTAAGTTTAAAGAAACTCAGCCAGTCTATTTTCAATAATAGGGCTATGAAAAAATGATGCTTTCTTTGTTTTTAAGTAGCCTGGAAGGGTTTTTTGGCTCTCAATTATTTTCCTCTTTTAAAAATTCAAACTTGGCACACAAATAAACCTATTCTTCTTGAGGTCTAATGAACAGTATAGCAACCTGAAAAAATTTGGAGGCGTTACTAGAAAGTCCATCTTTGTGCAGATGGCTAGGAATGTTAAGCTGCAATTAGAACAGCTCCATAAATAGATCTTTTAATAAAGAGCCAATGTTTAGTTCAATCAGAAGGGAGTCCACTCATCTTATTACATGGTGGCAGTGATTCGTTTGAGATGTGTAGCAAGTAAGGCCAAGTACACACTACAGGAATAATCGCGCAACAAGCCCGTTGCGCTTTAAAAGTCACGTGGTTTTTGTAGCGCAGTATCACATCCACAGTGAGCCACGTGTGATGGAACAGAGCCCCCCCTGCAATTTGCGATTTCACAAGAAACCCAATTGAATTGTGGGAACCTATCCCACAGTTCCTTCCATCCTGATTTGATGCTAAGAATCCTGGGTAGAAGGAGAGTAGCGCTGAGCACCATGGGTAAAATCTTGGTTTCCCATGGTGCATTCTGTTCCCCTTGCGGCACGAGAGTTGCTACTAGCAACTTGTGCCCATTTTCAACAGTAGTGCATTGCTTCCCGGAAGTCCTTTTTGCAGCAACATGGATCCAGCTCTGATCTCGACTGTCGCCTTCAGCATAATGAATACATCTCGGCTGGTGGCACAGTATGCGTTCAGCTCTGAATCAGACCAGGATTCGGATGACCCTTGGCTGGTGACTGCCATGCAGAACAACAGCACCGCATTGCTGAGCTCCTTCACAGAGCATCTGCACACGGTGCACCGCCAGTTCTGGTCACGAGAGACAAGCACCGAGTGGTGGGACCGCATCGTTTTGCAGGTGTGGGATGATGACCAGCGGCTACAGAACTTTCAAATGCGGAAAGCCACATTCATGGAACTGTGTGAGGAGCTAGCCCTGCCCTGCGATGCAAGGACACCAAAATGAGAGCTGCCCTCACCGTGGAGAAGCGTGTCGCAATTGCGCTGTGGAAAATGGTGACTCCAGACTGCTACCACTCGGTCGCGAATCAGTTTAGAGTCGGCAAGTCAACTGTCGGGTTAGCACTTTCACAAAGTGTGCAGAGCCATTAATCGTGTTCTGCTCCGGAGGACAGTGACGTTGGGCAATGTGCGGGAGATCTTCGATGGATTCGCGGCCATGGGATTCCCGAACTGTGGAGGGGCAATAGATGGCACGCACATCCCTATTCTCGCTCCGGAGCATCTTGTGACTGAGTATATTAATAGGGAGGGCTACTTCTCCATGGTGCTTCAGGCACTGGTGTATCACAGGGGGGCGTTTCACGGACATAAATGCAGGGTGGTCACGTAAGGTGCATGTTGCTCGCATTTTCCGGAACACGGGCCTGTACCGGAAGTTGCAGTCAGGGACCTTCTTCCCCGATGATAAAATTACTGTTGGGGATGTGGAGATAGTCATCATAGGAGACCCAGCCTACCCACTGATGCTTTGGCTCATGAAGCCCTATACTGGAAATTTGGATCCCAGCAAAGAGCACTTCAATTACCGGTTAAGCCGGTGCCGAATGACCGTAGAGTGCGCCTTTGGGCGTTTAAAAGGCTGCTGGCACTGTTTGTACGGGAGGCTAGACTTGAATGAGGACAACATTCCAGCCATCATTGCGGCGTGCTGTGTCCTGCATAACCTCTGTGAAAATAGGGGAGAGAAATTTCCCCCTTCATGGGACGTGGAGGCTGAGCGGCTAGAGTTTGCCTTCCAGCAACCAGCCACTAGGAGTATCAGGGGTGCATAGCTGAGAACTGTCCGCATAAGGGAGGCACTTAGGGTGCATTTTAGTGATGGGGACTCATAGGAAGCATTGCATCACTGTGCAGTAGTGTTCCCACACACTACTGGGTGCTGATGGGCGGGGGAGGGGGGGCGATGCCGGTGGGCATGTACTGTACTATGCTCGAATGAGTGAATACTAAACATGCAACAACTAATTTTATTGTGTATCAATAAAGGCACTGTGCAAAGTTCAAGTGATTCAATTTTATTATTATAAAACATTAAATATTTACAGTAAGCAGTGCCTGCAAAAGGGGCTGTAGATGCTTGTAGGTGCGTGGCTCAATGCCATAGCTTGGTGCAGGAGTGGATGTAACATTGTACCAGGAGGGTCCCTGGGCTTCAAAGAACTGCTTTGAGGGAGAATGGGGCGTGGGGGACAGAAAGTGTTGCTGGGGTGGTGGGGGGGGGGGGCCGAGCCTGGAGCAGCTGGGTCTGCAGATCAACCATGGTCTTCAGCAGTTGGGTCTGCTCCTGTAGGATGCTTATGAGGGCATCCTTCTGCTTCTGCCTCTTCAAATTGTTCTCTTTCCGCTCCTCCCAGCACTCATGCCTCCATTGTCTAGGCTCCCTTGCTGATGCCTCGTTGGACTGCATCAGCTCCTGGAAGATATCCTCCTTGCTCCTGCGAGGCCTCCTCCTTATCTGTCTCAGCCGGTCAGCTGGCGCAGACCACCGACCGGCGAAGGTTGTTTCTAAGGAAAAATGAAACATCATAAGTAGTGCTATTGTTCTCACTTTGGTTAAGGAGCCGGTAATATGCTCTGCCGCCACATTCCTCAGTGTCCACAGGACGGGGCATTGCTGGGGACTGAAAAGGCTTTTGCAAAGGGAGGTTTGGGTTGCCGAGACAAGACACACAGCTCCGTGAACTATTTGCAGTGCTTTGGGCGATTAGTTCACATACGGCTCTGCCATGGAAGCTGATATCTCGCTGCTTAGAGTTCCTCTGCAAGCCAGAATGCATATCCTGCATGTCACTGGTTTTAAGCCAGGACCGTATGCAGCAGGCTTGTGCGCAGCCATGGTTCCCGCTGCTGTGCTTTGCAACTGGCGTGGGAGAGGAAACAGTTGCTCTCCCATAGAATTTAACTAGGAGGCTGTGGAAATACATCGAGGACACCATCAGTGATCTCAACGGAGAGGATTTCTTGAGAATTACAGCATGCGTTGATGCATTGCTTATGTAATGCGGGGTAGACCCCCCCCCCCCCCCCCAAAAAAAAAAAAAAAAAAGAAAGGATGAAACTCAAAACGCCCATCTCCCGCCCGCTCTTCATTTGCCCGCAAAGCTTATCCAGCTAGCACAGAAGCCACTTCTGATGAAACTTACCGGAGCTCCCCTCTCCTGCATCCGAAGACAGTATGGAGAAGGAATCTGGGCAGTACGTGTCTGGTGGCGTGGAGAACAGCTCCTGGCTCCCTAGGTCGGCTGCACCGCTTTCACCCTCCAGGTCATCCTCTACCTCCACGTCCTCGTCACCGTCTGCTCCGGTATCCTTTTCATGGAGGGGTGCCGACGTGTCCACAGGAGCTTTTGGGGTGGTTGTGGGATCCCTGCTCAGGATTGCTTCCAGCTCCTTGTAAAATAGGCATGTAGCCGGCACTGAGCCGCAGTGCCGGTTTGCCTCTCTGGCTCTGTGGTACGTAATCGGCAACTCTTTCACCTTCAACCTGCACTGAAGAGTGTCTCTCTCATACTCCTTCTCTGCCATGGCCCGAGAAATCTGGCCAAAAATATCGAAATTCTGCTGGCTGCCACTTAACTGTGCCTGCACAGCAGACTCTCCCCAGATGCCTATGAGATCAAGCACCTCGGCTGTGGTCTAGACTAGAGCACATTTGCTGCGTTGAGCCGCCATTGCTCTTGGAGAACACAGCTGCACTCCACGCCGAGCAAACAGGAAGAGAGAAGAATTCAAAAATTCCCGGGAATGATGGGAGGGCGGGTACAGTCACGTCACAGCCACAGAGCGCAGAATGAAGTGCAGAAGGGATGGAATTGGAATTCTGTGACATTTCCAGAGGTTTCATATTGTGCGGCAACCGTACACACACGAACTATTGCGGAACAGCTGTTCCGCGGTAGCCGCTACCACCCTCGTTTTGGTGGTTAACATGTTGCACGGTAAGACAGCTGTTACCGCGCAACAACATGGATTTGTGTGTGGACGCTGTGCCTGTTATCGCGCGATAACGAGGGTTATCGTGCAATAACTTTGTAGTGTGTACAAGGCCTAAGAGAGTGTGACCAGAATGAAGGAAACTCAGCACCTGTAAACAGACAAAAACACATAGTATGGAGAGACTCAGGGCACAAGTAAATTTGGAATACCAGATCTAAACAACAACATAAAAACCTTGTACAAGCACAAAATCAGTAGAAGAAAGAAATTGGGCTACAGACAAAGCTGACCAAAAGACAAAGACAAGAAAATTAATTTAAAGTGTTTTGCTATTGAATTTGGGGAAAGAGATGAGAAGTGAGGCACTTTACCATGGATAATATCTGAAGTATTGGAACAGCTGATAAAAAGTGTCTGGGTAGTGTGACCTCAGGGAGAATAAGACAGTACTAAAATCAAAAGCAGAGGAGAGACTAGATACTAGTATTACTGAGCTGAGAACTCTGGCATCCACATGCAATTTTAAAAATATAAAATATTCCTTAATCAGAGAGAGGATTTTTTGTGGGATATGTGATTTCAACCTAAATGAATGATTGCTTAGAGAAATCGATCTAAACTTTGGAGTAACGCCTCCAGATAGAGTGGGCAGCTAACTTATCTGGGGAAAAGATCAAAACAATGTCAGTCATAATGTCAGTTTTGCAAAGGGTTAGGAAGCATGAAAGCCAGATACAACTAACCAACATCCTCTAAATTTAGGCCAGTAACAAAAACCCGGCAAGACAATAACAAAAAAACCTAAACCAAACCCCTACAAGAGTTAAAACAATGCAGGAAGATGTCCAGCACGAGAGTGTGGGGATATCCAATTTATAGCACTATTTGCAGCATGTAAAATTACCTGCCTTGTGGGCAGATGGCATATGTGTGCATTCAGTGCAAACAGCTCATAAGCTGTCAGGCTATGTCTACACTTGTTAATTTAGGTCGACTGAGCATGTCTACGCTTAAATTTTAAGTCGACTTTGGGGGGACCCTACAAAGTCGACGTAGAGCGTCCACACTGGACACCTAGGTCGACTTCTAGGGGCTAGGTGGACCTGGGGCAGGTCCATGGTGGCAGGGGGGGCACCCCTTGCCAAGTGCCAGGGGGCTCAATCTTTGCCCCATTGTACCTGGGTACAATGGGGCAAAGGGGGACAGGGACCCTGGCAGGGCATAGGGGCAGGGTGGGCAGGGCTCTGCTCTGCCCTTTGGGGGGGTATGCCAAGCTCCCTGTGCCAGCCCCCCTGGCAGGGAGGGTAGTGGGGGAGTCCTGGAGAGCCCTAAGTTGACTTAGAGTCGACTTAGGGCTACTCCAGGTCTACACTGGCTCAAGTCACCTTTAGAAAGTCAACTTAAGCCAAAAGTCGACTTAAAAGGAGGTTTTACGAAGTTGACTTAATTTTTCCTTAAGTCGACTTAAGCAGCTGCTTAAGTCGACTTAAGGAAAGTGTAGTGTAGATGCAGAGTAAATTGTCGACTTAAGCAATCTCAAGTCGACTTAATTTACAAGTGTAGACGCACCCTCAGAAACTGAATATGGGCTCTTGAAACCAGAGTGGATGGACTGTAGGAGCTTCCACGTGAGGAGAGATTATAGAGACTGGGACTTTAAAAAGAGATGACGCAGGGGTAAATGATAGAGGTCTATAAAGTCATGAATGATGTGAAGAATATGAATAGGGAAGTGTTATTTACCTCTTCATATTACACAAGAGCCAGTGGTCACCCAATGAAATTAATAGGCAGCAGGTTTAAAACAATCATAAGGATTTAGTTGGGGTTGGTTCTGCTTTGAGCAGAGGGTTGGACTAGATTTCCTCCTGAGATCTCTTCCAACATTAATCTTCTATAATTCTATGATTTAAAAGGGCAGTGTGATCACAAGCATCAACAATCCCAGTTTTTACTGTTTGTAAAGTATTTGTTCATGCAATGCACATCTAACCTGTGGATCTCATTGTCAGGGGATGTTGTGAACACCAAAAGTATGACTGGGTTCAGAAAAGAATAAGATAAGTTAATGGAGGCTAGATCCATGATGATCAGGGGTGCGACTTTATGCTCTGAGTGTCCCAAAATCTCTGACTGCCAAAAACTGGGACTGGATGACAGGAGATGGGTCATTTGATAACTTGCCATTAAGTTCATTCCCTCTGAAGCATCAGGCACTGTCAACTGTTGTAAGACGGACATTGGCCATGATGGACCATTGGTCAGACCCAATATGGCTATTTTTATTGTTTTAGATTGTCATATGAACATTTCACAAATTCATGTCAATATTACAGAATTTCTTCTTCACTAAAACTAAAACAAAAAGTGTGTATAAATTATTGACATCAAAATAAAACATTTTGATTTGTTCAGGGTAGATTCACAAAGGGATTTAGGCACCATTTAGAAAACTGAGGTGAGGCCCCCTTGCATCGTAGACCCCAGTGGTTAAAGCTGTAACTTGTGACACAGGAGACCCAAGGTCTGGAACACGTGTGTTACTACTTTTTAGGTGAGTGCCCTAACCACTAGGCAGACGAGCACTCTGTAGTGGGTCTTTCTCAGTCTCTTCTGATGAAACTATTCCACTTTGTATAAATAATTAAATTTTCATTGGAACAAAAATTAAACAAGAAAGCCCCCCCGCCTTAGACTAGTGACGGTCAATAGTGTGGTGCTTAGGTCACTTCCTTGAGAAGGAGTCTAGGTTGGATGGCAAATAAAATTATTCCAATCTTTTTGGTTTGCCAGAAAATCCAGAAAAAAAGTTTTTTGGTTCAATCTGAAAAACTCTATTAAATTATTTTCTTTTATTGGGGGAGGGAGCAGAGGTTTCTTCATCATTATTTGATTTCTTTGGGAGTTTGGGACCCCCACTAGGCGCCTCTCTGCATCGGTAGGTGCCTAAATACTTTTAAATATCTGTCTCTAATAAACTGAGATGTCTAAGACCAATTTTCAGAAGTGACTTGGGTACTTAGGACCTAAGCACCATTGAGACTCAAAGGCTATGTCTACACTTACTAAAGTTAGTTCGAATTAGTTAATTCAAACTAACTAATTCAAACTAATTTTAGTTAGTTCAAATTAACTTAATTCAAACTAGAAAAATTTAGTTCGAACTAAGCAAGTGCCATTCATGGCACTTGCTTAGTTCGAATTAGCGAATTGCATTGAGTTCAATGGGCCGGTTAGTTTGAACTAAGCAATTAGTTCAAACTAACATGGCCACATTGGTTAATTCGAACTAACTAGTTCGATTTAACCCTTAGTTCAAATAGCATATTCGAATGTATTAGTTCAAATTAAGGAAGCCCTTAATTCGAACTAATTAAAGCCTAGTGTAGCCAAGGCTTTTGTTAGTTCAAATTAAGCTTCCTTAATTCGAACTAACTTGCCAGTGTAGAGATAGCCAATGGGCCTAGCAATGCTGAGCAAAGTAGCTCTGAAAATCTGGACTTCAGACTAGAAGTGACAAAGTTATGGCTCATGATAGCAAGCTTCACTTCCATAAGGAACAAATGCAACCCCTAGTCAGATGCAGGGCCGTCCCTGGGGGAGGGGGGATGGGGCTGTCCCACTCCCAGCAGGGCAGTGTGGGGCCTGCGTGCACACCGCAGCCCCTCCTCCCATGGCCGGAGCTGGCTTCCCACCTCAGGCTGTGGCCTTGGTGTCCTGGCCCAGGGCCGTTCCTTGGGGGGCAGAGAGAGCCGGTCGGCCTGCTGTGCTCCACTCCAGCATGGGGGGCGGGGCCCCGCTCCACCCACGGGACGGCCCTGGTCAGATGCAAATGGGGTGGGGGGGAAGCAGTTCTGATGACTGTTTTACCTACTTGCAATGGGAAAAGATTAGACTCAGGTTTGGTTACAAATGAGAGCTAAGCACCCTCTGTTAGGGAAAATGAAATAAGAAATATTAACTGAAAAGGTTTCCAGGACATACACAAGTCTGTCCTTCTGTGTGAAGGAAGTGGAACATTCTCTAACATGCTGGATGGACTTAAAGTCTGAATGCTAGCATGTGAGAACCACAAAGTGAAATTGATTAGTACCAGTCTATAAGCAAATGTGATACCAACTATTCTGTTTTCATTACTTGTGCAGAGTGAGAGAGAAAAAAAAGTTTTAAAAAATCACATATGGTGGAAAGGATTTTAAGTTTTAAAAGTTCTTTTCAGTTTTAATCATCCAAAGTGTTATTAACAGTGCAAGATTATTTTATTCTATTTATTTATTTTGTAAAATATATTAGGCATGATTTTCAGAAGTGCTAAGCATGGTCATTTAAAACAGATTAGAAAGGGACCTTCAGATGTTCAGTACCTCTGAAATTCATCAACAAGAATTTTAACCTGATAATGTCCCATAATTTATTATGAATTATTAATAAGGGGATTATAGATATTTTAAAAATAGTAATTGGGCCTGTTGTTTTATGGGATCACACCTTCCCTTTTTAATCATAGAAGATTAGGGTTAGAAGGGACCACAAGAAGTAATCTAGTCCAACCCCCTTACTCAAAGTGGGACCAACTCTAACTAAATCTACAGCTAAATCTAAGGAAGAAGATTCCATCACCTGTCTAGATAACCCACTGTAGTGCTTCGTTGAGTGCTTGATTATGTCAATTCTACTTTGGTGTGTGTACTCTGCATGCATGATCTGCTGGGAAGTTTTCTGGTTTGTCTGGAAAGTCTGGCTTGTCTGGAAAGTTTGTCTGGAAAGTTTTCTGAATTGTCTAGGAAGTCCGAAAGAGCTGTAGGCTTGACAGGATTCTGGGAGAGGGTTTGGAGAGAAGGAACCTTTTGTAGCTTCTTGGATAACCACCAAAGTTTTTTCTGTGCAAATGATTTTTTTTAATGTTGCTGAGCATATTATATTGAAAATTGAATTGCCCAGATCCATTGGATAGGTTTCTATCAGATTTTTTAAGCATAAAAAGACAAAATAAGTTAAACAAGGTCCCTTCCATGAAGGACTAAGAATTTAAAGCTTCAAAACTTCTAGGGGATCTACCCGCTTGAACCCCCAAGTCTGAGTGGAATCTCATACACTTTACTGAGACTTTATTCATGCAGGTGTATTAGCAGGATCAGGCCCTAAATAGTCAATCTTTAGACAAAGGGTGAGAAATAAGATGCAAGAAAATGTGAGGTGACTGAGTGGTGAATTTTAGCATGAGTCATGTTACTTTGAAGATTTTACTTTTAAACATGTCTATAGATCTTATGTTCATGGAGTAAAAGTTTTTACTCCTCTGTTCCTTTGATTGGTACCATATTTTATTGGTCGCAGCTCCCAACTATTGTTTTAATATTGATATTTTCCTTCTTGCACTTTCTGGTTTGCACATTCCATAAATTCTTTATTCTGTGAAACACCAATGCTAGTAAATAACTACCAAAATCAGCAGTTATATCAAATGACTTGAAGTTGGTGTCATGGGGAATGGAAAATTTAACCTGAAACCTGGACTGATGAGGTATAAATTTCTTATGCCAAGAATAGAATGCCTTGAAATGTCTTAGAACTTAACCTAGTTGTAGAGAGTCATTGAAGTTCTGCTCAGAATAAACTGCTGTTTCCCTTTGAGGACACTCCTCAATCCAATAACTGCATTCATTTCTACATAGTTTGATTTTATCAGCAGTTCATCAAATTGATAAATAAGTCTGTGCCAAGATGAACAATTTTACATAAAACATCTGACATAGTAGAGAGGAGAGTCCATTTGTACTGTACAATGCAATAAAAAATTAATTAAATGAAAATTGTATTCTTTGATATGATTAAGAAGAATGATTCTGTTCCAAGTGCAAATAGAACTGTATTTTTTCTTCTAAAAGATGGAATCTGTAAGAAGATTAATATATGCTTGCAAACCTCTTAGTAGAAATCTGTGTTCTTTTAATAAAATGCAACACAATTAATACTCTCTATTTAAAATAGGATGATAATAAATGAACTATTTTGAATTGCTATAATGAAAACTTGGAGGCTGTTGTACCATGGTTTTTAAGGATTATATTTAAAGAGGATTTCCTAGGGAAAAAGGTGAAGAGTTAGAGAAAAGAATTTCCTGGGAACCACATTAGCCACCTATAGCCTGTCATAAATCTGATCTGTACCTGCTCCTACTAATGCCTCGAAACAGAATTCTTGTTTTCAGATATATGTTCTAATAACATTTTGTTGCTACATGAAGTATCAAGCTGTTAATGTATGAGATATTATAGAGAAGATGAGGCTGGTCTAGCATACACCTGATATTAACACCCTTTGCAACTTGGACTGGAACTGTTCTTCAGGCTTCATTGTTGAGCTTACTCTCAAACTACCGTAGAACTCTTTATAATTTAAAACAGGGAAGAAATCCAATTATTTATAGTTATAGGACTTTAAAAGGACACTTTCATGATATTTTGACCATCTGTGGCCCTGTTACTTAAAAATATTGTTTTATTATATTGTACACAGGTACATGCATAGAATGTTGGGGCTTTATCTGATTTTTAAGTGAAAACCAAAGTATTTGCATGCTTTGTCATGGGTGTAACCTTCACAACAGACGCCAGTGCATAAAATATATTCTTTGACAAATCTGTGGTGTCAAGTATTAGCATACTTCTAGGATATAAAATGTTGGATATGAGCACGTCTGCCTAGGGAAATTCTAGCTCATTCTTTGTCACTGCTGCTTCATTCTCCATCACAGATGTTAATTCTGGCAGAGAAGCACAAGGAAGTTAAATGATGCAAGAAGCCTCTCCCTAGAAGCTCTGCTTCCAGTAAGATGCTGGGCACATGAACGGTCTTTGTGTTCAGGAAGTCCAAAGCTCAGGGACTTTACAAGTTTGGGCACTAAGAAATCAAAGCCACTCAATTCAATGTCTGAATGTTTTGTCGAATAATTTGTTGCAAAGTCAGCATCATTATCTGTGATGGTTCATATTGTCAGTGATTTCTAGTTAAGAAATAATTCTTTTTTTTTTCAGTGTGACAATGCAAAAGGACTCAAAGCCTTCTATGATGCAATAAAATATGGACCTAATCACCTGATGGTTTTTGGTGGAGTATGTGCAACAGTGACTTCTATCATTGCTGAATCCCTAAAAGGATGGAATTTGGTTCAGGTAAGTCATGACATATAATGCATTTGATTGCTGACTGTCTTCAAATTTTTTAAAGAAACTTTTGGAAAATGAATAATCATTAAAAGTTTTGATGAATGCTTTGCAAAATATTGGATGTGAATAATGCAACAGTAACTTTGGAGGTTAATGAGGCAATATATAAATGAGGACAGTCATTTCAGATACTAACTTACTTAACACTTTCAGGATTTGGCATCATGAGGCTTCACAAATATATGAAAGCTGTTCAGAACATGTGTCGTTAGATGTTGAAAGTGGTTTGGTTTCCCTAGTGTATCTTGGCAGATAGTTATTTAAACTTTATGTGACATATGCATGAAATGGTAAGATGAAAGAAATACAGTATAGAAAGATCATTCAAGCAACCTGATTTGTTAGTCCAGTGCCTGATCTACTGCCCAGTCAAGGCAATAGAAGCCTCCCATTGACTGCCCATAGGCTTTGAATCAACATATCCTCAGGTCTTCACTCAGGCTTTTTCTTTTAATTATTATTCATGCAAACTCGCGCTGAATTCAAAGGGAATAAGAAATGAATACATTTTAGTGAAAACTGAATAAGACCTCAATATTTGGCCCAAACATCATATCTATTCCCAGCTGTTCCCTTCTCAAAAGTACCACTTTGTGGGGAGTTTCCATCCATTGAGGAATCCTATAATTTATTAATACCGATCTTTAAAACAGCCATCCAGAGGACCAGTAAGGAGCAGCATGAGATGCTGCAAGAAACTCTTAACAAGAAAATCTTAGTCTTCTGGCTAATGGTCTTCAGATTCACAGTGGACCATTCAAACTAGCCAGCCAACCTGTGACTGTCATTTGGGATCCTTCTTTGCCTATCTGTCAAATATGGGTGATTTGGAACTGGCTGTGGTTAAGCTAGTAGTGATGGGGACACCTCAGAGAGGTCATTTTTAGATTTGTTTTGGAATTGGATAAATGAATGAATTAATAGGTAGGTTTATTATTCAACCATTAAAATATGCCTTTCATGTGGTCCCAGGGGAAGTGTACAAAAATGACATGTTATAAATGGATAATAGTTACTTAAGTTCTGTAAATACATTTTTTACACAGGACCCTTGCCTATTCAGTGCAGAGAATGGAGACACAAGGGGGCTGGGTTAAGGCAGTGAAGGAGATGTGGTTGGAGTAGTAGGAGTGAAGGTGCAGAAAAGGGAAATTTAACTGGCTAACTTAGGTAGTTCACTAGTGGAGGGAAAACACTCGTTTCACATTAGTCAGCGTTGGATAGCTACTGAGATTCAAGGGTGAACTTTACATCAACTAAAATGATAGTGTGGATGCACTCAATTGGTGGCCTTTGGTATCCCCTCTGTTCCTTCCTTGTAACTCTTCAGAGTTGAAGTTGTTATTTCACTCAGGTTGTTCTATCAGTATTTGTCTAGAATATTCTCTCTTCCCACAAGTCATTCACTCTCTCTTTAAATGTCTCCTAGACACTTCCATTTTCTCTGTAGATTAAGATCGATGCTTTGCAAAGGAATTTCTAATACTTTTTATCAAGGATTTTTCATAGAAATAAAAAATGGTATAGTTAACAAGAGAAGATTTTATTTTTATTCCTGCACTGTCCCTTGACTGGAGCTGTTTTCTTGTATACTTTGGTTTTTTATATGATGTGGAAAAGGTCTCTTCCAATATGAAAATAGCAGTGTATCCCTGGGGGAGAGCGGGGAGAAGTGGAAAATATGTCATTCTTATTGACTAAAGGATGAGAAAACATAAATGAGCTGGGTTGGGAACATCATGAATTGTAATGGTTGGTATAACAGTAATGAATACAACTTTGGATACAGCTTGAAAAAAAAATGTTCGCTAGACTGCATTGCCATAGCAATATGTATTATTTGTGAATTAGTCTGATGGGTGGATAAACACAAACACTTCTGTTCACAAGGTTACAATTGACTTATCCGGAATCCTTGATTTAAAACTTAACTTCAGTAGCAACAAATGTACAGATCTTGGCAAACCAAGCAATAAATGGTATGCTGTATCTCTCAGGACTCCTGGGTTCCCAACACTGGAGGGCTATGTCTACACTTGTAATTTTAAGTCGTCTTTAACTAAGACTTAGTTAAGTCAACTTAGTGAGTCTACACTTAAAATTAAAGTCGACTTAAAAGGGAACTTACAAAGTCGACCTAGAGCGTCCACACTGGATGCCTAGGTCGACTTCTAGGGGTTAGGGGGACCTTGGGCAGGTCCACGGTGGCAGGGGGGGCACCCCTTGTATACAATGGGGCAAACGGGGACAGAGACCCTGGCAGGGCATAGGGGCAGGGTGTGATGCTGTCTGGATTTAGGGAACCATTTATGATATTATTTTCTATTAATATCTCATAAATGCTATAATCCATAGGAACTATGTTATGTTTGGTATCAATAGAAAGGTAGTAATTTGCTGGGACTGATTATATAGTTATGTATAGGAATTGTATTTGTATTGGAAGTTAGGAATATGGTTGTTATATCTATACTTTAACTTGTGTGGTTCTGGGAAAACTCCCCAGACAGGCTGTCCACAACCATTGTGTCCTTAATGGCTCATCAGGTTTCTCCCTGGGCCCATTGTACCTGGGAGCTTCCTTAACATTAAGCTGCAAGCTGCTTAAGTCGACTTAAGAAAACTGTAGTGTAGATGCAGGGTAAAATAAGTTGACTTAATTTACAAGTGTAGACACAGCCAAGGAGCAAAAATGTGACTTGTTTTCTCTCCGTTACCCGCTTTTTATTAGAGGACCTGTATATTAACTTCACTTTGTGCGTCTGGCTGTCTCTCTATTTGTCTGTATGTATGTATTCCCTGTGCTTTCTCACTTTTCTCCAGAGATGGCATAATGGTTATAGGTTTTAAGGGCAACCTGCACCCAGCACAAACTCTGTTAGGCATTGGGCCCTGTGGTACAGGGGTTAGAGCAAGCACCTCCCAACTTAGTAGTTATTGGTTTGAATCCCCACTGTAGCTGAAAAGCTGCTGTTCATAGGTTTTGATTTGATCTACTTTTAGTCTTGATTGAAAAATAATATTAAAAAACCAAGTTTTTAAGAATAGATGACCTTAAAATCAATGCACTAAAAGGGACAAAGTGTAGCATGTACAGTGGCCACCCAATCTTTTCCAAACAAATGCATTCATGGTGCTTAAAATGCCTTGTACAAGAAGTCTGACCAATCTGAATTAATTTTGTACTTGTTTTGTCTCTTTTAGTGTGTTGATTTTAAGGTAATCTATTCTTAAAAACTTGTTTTTTTAATATTATTTTTTACTTGTTCTCTGCCTGAGCTCTGCCTTACATTATTTTCTTACATCATGAAAAACTCACTTGCAATGACTGGATATATACCTCTGTAAAGCCAATGTAACTGAGAGGAAAATCAAGTTCAGTACATCAGGATATGGTATACAACCAACTGACCCTTACATGAGTAGGGAAATTTTTATTCTTGGTTATACTTAATTTCTTCTAATTACAGTATGATAAAAGACTAACTTATTTCTGCTGTCAGTTATACAGATAACACCCATTCATGTCAGGTCGCAATTCTGAAGATCAAAGTCTTAATTAGATATCCACCCTTAAAATTCCTAAATTTAGAGAAATGATCACACATAAAAAAATCAATATATACAATACAATGTAGTAAAGAATATTCCAAAGATAATATTAAGTTATCAGGCTAAGTCATCTAGCGGACAAAGGTAGAATACAATCCAATGGCTGGAAATTGAAGCTGAGTGAGAGAGTAATTGAAACCACTGGAAAAATTTACCAATGGTTGTTGTGGATCTCCATCACTAATAATGTTTAAATTAAGACTTGAATATTTTTCCAAAAGATATGCACTAGGAATTATTTTGTGAAATTCTATGGTCTGTGTTATAGCGGGATTCAGGCTAGATGATCACAGTGATCTCTTCCAGACTTGTAATTTATGAAAAAAGTTGAAGCTCTTTTCTCAATGATAAAAGCAGAAAGCCTATTCACCATTGCATTACTCCCTGTTTACCCCAGTGTAAACTAGAAATACACAAGCATTAATATCAGTGGCGAATCAGACCCACTGTGTTTAAATTATCTAGAATCATGTTTATTCTAGGCCCACAGTGTTTAACTTAGCTAGAATAATGTTATTCCAAGATTCCAGGATGAGGTACAGTAAATATCGTACATCCTACCCAGAGCATGAAAGGAAATATTTAGCCAAGGGGAACTTCCTATCCTTTTCATCTTCTGCTCATATGTATAAAACTAATTTAATTTAACAAGATGAGCTGGCTTAATCTGACTTTCTATCTCTTGACAAATGGTTTCTATCCAGTATTCATTTTATTTAAGTCTGATTATCTATTCTGTTTCATCTCAACCAATTTGTATGTATTGTTGAAATAAACAATAAACTAGTATCACCAATACAGCTTTTGTCTTTGATCTAATGTCAGGAAGTCCAATTCATTAAAAATGAAGTAAAGAGGCTTATTTCAATCACTTCTTATAATAAAGCCCATCATATATCACAAATTGGGTCAAAACTATCTAACACTGACACTGAATCTGTGATCTGCATAATCGAAAACAGAAAGCATGCCCTGTAGATGAATCATTAATTAACTGATTTATCCCAAACATTCACTCCTTTCTATTTAGTATTTAATCAGTTTGGGGACTGAATGGAAGAACAAGGTTCAGGTACCAGACAAATGATCTTCTGCAACTTAGTCCAGAAGAATTAAAAAAGCTTCAGTTCAGTTCAAAGAATACTTATAAGCATATTATGAAATAAATCCTTTTATTTCGATTTAGATCCTTTTAGAAGCTGAGAATGTGAGATTTAAACTTTGAGCTACAGTCACACACTACTGTGGTGATATTTTACATTGCTCAGTCTAGCAAATTAAATGCTCACATATTAATGGATGCAGTTTTTCATTTATTGTGGTACCTGACAAAAATAATTAACAAATTTTTACTGGGTTAAATGGACTCTGTCATGTGGCACACACGGCATATAGCAAAACATCAGTGAAATACCTTGCTACATATATATTTTCTAAAAATACACAATGTGACAGTTTCCAGACTGCCTAATACAATTATCACCCTTTCATTTTTTCAGGCTCTTTGAACTTAATTTCAGAACTTGGTTAAAAAAAAAATTCTGACTAAGAATTTGACTCAATAATTTGTGCATATAATTACTCACGTCTGAGGGCTACATTTTCCTTTGGAGAGTTTTTCCCCTCTGCTCTGTTTTCCCTTTCAGAGGCATTTGCAGTGCTGATGTCCCTCAGAGAGGGAAAACAAAGCTAAGAAATCAAAGGCAAAGAAAAGCCTGTGTTCCCTGCTCTATCTCCCTTGCTGTGCTTTTCACTGAGGAGCTTGGCCATCTCTGTGGACAGAATGCAGTTTCCCCCACAGAGAGCAGTCTTAGCACTGTTGCATTTGCATTGCTACCATGGGCAATAAGGGAGCCAGGTATGATTGGAAGAGCCAGTTCTGTTGCACTTAGACTACTATGATCAAGTCATTTCTTAAAATTCCCTTGGATAAAGTAAAGAGATTAAATTTAGACTCATAGGGTGCGTCTGCACTAGTAAATTAAATTCCAAAGTGGTAGCCCTGTTAGTCTATTGTAGAAAGACAACAGAGTCCTGTGGCACTTTTAAAGACTAACAGATTT
>ML685756.1:30486657-30532776 GCA_007922175.1 Pelusios castaneus | reverse complement strand
CATAATAGTCAATTTCACTGCTCAGCCAGAGCAGTGAAATTGACATATTTGACAGCTCTAATGTCCCAGAGTGTCCTCGATTGGCACTCTGGGACATTTCTGGAGGCTGTCTACCATGCAAAAAGCGTACACACGAGCATTACTGTAGAACAGCTGTTCCACAGTAATGCTTACCACTCTCGTTTGAGTGGTTTAACTGTTGCGCGGCAAGAGGGTGTTGCCGCTCAACAAGAAAAATGATCGTGTGTACGCAGTCAGCTTTATTGCGCGATAAGAAGCCTTATCGCGCAATAAAGTGATCATGTGTACATAGCCTCAGAAGATGGATCAACCCATACAAGGACATTTTCACCTGATCCTGAATGGCATATGTGAAGCCCCACAGAGAAGAAGGAACATTTTAAGAAGAGGAAACATTTTGCTATGCTGTTTTTCTTCCACCTCCATCTACAAACACCTCTAAGCAACTGAAGTGCTGACCCAGGGGGAAAGCCTGTCTGGAAAGGAATCCAGCCAGCCAATGGTAAGACTCATCTGAGTTTGTAAGGTTGCTGAAAGTGTAAAGTTTAGTTTAGAATGTATTTGGCTTCTGTTTATTTTGACTACACCTGACTTTCTTCACTCTGAAATCTTTCTATAGTTTAATGAATTTGTTTGTATATTTTACTTGAAACGGTGCATTTGCTTTAAGGTGTGTTAGAGACTCCATTTGAAGTGGCAAGGTTGGTGCATATCAATTTCTTTGATGAAGTGACAAACATATGGGCTTACACTGTTCAGTGGGCAGCGCCGAACATTGTAATATGACAGTTCCTAGGGTTGCATCTGGGACTGGGGATATTGGCTGGCGTCATTCTGTTGCATGCCCCAAAGATTGGCTGACTAGAAGCACTCACGCACTGAGCTGAGGGCAACTTGCTAGAGGCTGCTGTGCATGGACACCCAGGAGTGAGAGTACTCAGAGCAAAGCAGAGTACAATAGGTTCCAGGAGTGGGAGACTGGGATGACACACCAATTTTCCAGTCCATATTGCACTTGGGGAACATCCCAGAGGCAATATCTTTTAGTGGAACAACTTCCGTAAGTGTTACCTTCTATATTTGGGGGAGGGAGGGCAAGGCCCGGCGGGGCCTGTGTCAGCTTCACACCATAGGGCTCAGGGAGGGAGAGACACTTCCATCTCCTGACTCACCTCAGCAGGCCACCAGCCTGTCTGAGTGCGGGGTGCGGGCAGCCAAAAATTACAACCCAAAGGGAGGGGTTCAGCTCAAAAAGTTTGAAAACTGCTCAGAGTGCAGGGAGAAGGTCACTGGGGGCTATGTGCAGTGAGGAATGTAGCCCACAGTGCAGGAAGTGGGTAGCAAGTGGCTATGTGTAGATAAAGGGAGCTCAGGGTGCAGGGAGAGCTAGCCCCTCCCCGCCCAAGATTGCTGCTGTGCCAGAAGCCACGTTCCCCCACCAGTGGAACTCGTACCAACTTTGTGAGCACTGAGGGCTGGGAGCTGGGAAGCAGCCGCAGCTCTGGACATCAGTAACCGATGGGGGAGCTCAGTGGCTGCCTGCTGAATTGCAACAGCCACCCCCTGGCCAGCTTCCAGCCTCTAACTTGATCGGGTATGTGCAGAACTGCCCCTGGGACTCTCCCACTCTGGATATAGTGCTACAATTTGAGGGAGCAATGCTCCCCTGTAGCCCTCCCGAAGTCATCCCATGACTGCTTCTGTTTGTGGAAAAGACAAACTTTTGAGCTCCACAGAGCTCTTTTTCAGGTCTGGAAAAGGTAAATACAAGGTAGAACAAATTGTTGAGTATAAGGGGTTAGATATGTTGCAGAAAATGACTTAAAAAGAAAAGGACAATTAATACCTCTGCAGTCATAGGATATAGTTGGTTACAAATAGTTTTAATAAGGTGTAAAACCAGCGTCTCTGTTGAGACCATGATTTTTGTGTCTAGCAGACTTATGAATTCAAATTTCTATGCATATCTTTTGAAAGTGTTGTGCAAATTTTCTTTTACAGCAAGGACAGATAAGTCAGGTAGGGAGTGATTGTTTTATGAAAAGTGTTCACTCGTGGGAAATAGACTATGTTCCAAATACCACAAAATGTTGCCCTCGGAAATGTGCTTTGAAGAAAAAGCCCTTGATACATGTTAAAACTGCCTTCACCAAACATGGACCCTCCCGCACAGAAATAGATTGTATCATGAAACAGATTGCTCAGATACCCTGAGATCCTTTCATACAGAACAGAACCCCCCTGACCACATGCCCTTACTTGTTACCTATAGCCCCACACTAGAATCTATATAGGGTATCATCAGTTACAACCCATATTTGAGGGGAACCACATTCTGAAAGAAATTTTCCCCAAACTCTCCCTTCTGGCCTTTAGACAACCCCTCAAACTTGCTAAGTTCATTATCAGAAACAAACTCCCCACAGACCATGACACACCAACTCAAAGTGGCACCAAACCCGGCTAGAACAACAGATACAAAACTTGCAGAAATATCTCTACTGCTATGAAGATCCATACCCCCATGTTGTAGGGTATGTTCACTCTGTCTCCCAATGGGACAGGTTGGAGGGTATGGCATCCCTATGGTTAGAACTGGCCTGACTGTTCTTGGACTAAGGGCAGATTGGCCTGGCATCCAGAGTCAAGATGGCTGCCCTTGGGTGGCCCTATAGCCAGAATCAGGAGGGGCTGACACCAGGGTTGACAGCAGGGTGGCGGGATCTGGGCCCTCCCTACTCCACCAATTCCCAGCCCACAGCCATAGCAATGACTAGATTGCTAATCACTGAATCAGCAGGGAATCTGACAACACACTGACTCTTCCTGGGGTCACAACTGTCCCCTGTCCCTTCCTCCAAAAACTGCTTCCTACCCTGTCTCCTGATGTGGAGTACATTCTTTTATCTCTGCTGTCAACCTGGAATATGCTGGACTGCTCCCGTTTATACTGGGGCAGCAGTTAAAGCATGGCCTTGGGGGTGAGACTTCTACCTCCCACAATGAGTGCTTAACCTTTTTTGGGCTAATGTGAGGTACATCCACCCCATCACACGACAACAGATCCATGGGACTTCCACATGCCTATCACAATGTGTCATACTTCATCCGTGCATCAAATGTCCAAGCAGTAATTATCTGGGTGAAACCAGACAATCGCTATACTCCCAATTGAACGCACACAGAAAAGTGATAAAAGATAACAGCGCTCTGTCACCTGTGGGGTGAACACTTTCCACAAAGCGATCACTCGAAATCTGACCTCTCAGTCTTCCTCCTGCACAACAACTTCAAAAGAAGAACTGGATCTTAAATTCATAACTCTGCTAGACACATGGACAGAGACATTAGATTTATGACTTATTACAACAACCTGTAATTTACTAACCCTCCTTTGTATTAGGACTGCAAAGGTGTTAACACTTCATTTTAAGTGGGTTTTTTTTTTTTTTTTTTTTTTGCAACATCTTAACCTTTTATGCTTACCAATCTGTCCCACTTTGGATTTATCCGTAACACTAGTTATCTTTCTCAGACCTGAAGACAAACTCTGTGAAGCTCAAAAGCTTGTTTCTTCCACCAACAGAAGGTGGTCCAATAAAAGATATTTCCTCGTCAACCTTGTCTTCTCATACCCTGGGACCAACACTACTACAATAACTCAGCAAACAACATTAGACTAAGCTTATTTAGTTTCTCCCTGTAAGGCAGATTTCCAGACCTTGCATCATTCTTCTAGCACTTTCCTTAGCTATTTGCAGTTTTTCTATTTTAGTTTTCAAGTGTGTGTAACAGTGTGGTCTGCCGCTTTAAGCAACAGAGGCCTGAAACAAGTCAGCCCTCTCCTGTAGTTAGATAAAGACGAGGAGGGAAAAGGTGTGCTGACGAAGTGGGATTTTCTCCCATGAAAGCTCATGAGATAAATAAATTTGTTAATCTTTAAAAGTGCCACAGGACTACTTGTTTGTTTTACTTAAGACCCAGATTTTCATTAAGGAGGGAAAAGCCAGTCAGCAGAGAGGTCCCTGGGAAAAACTGTCAGAATCCTCTAGGATGGGAGGCAATGGGAACCAGCTGGGGAAAAATGGCCTCCAGGAAGGAAGCTCTGAGAGGTGGTGCTCAGAGTAAGGAAGAGCTCTGCAGAGTCCATGAGCAGAGGCAAGGGGTATGCAGAAAAGTGCCAAATTCATGTATTCTTATGTTTCATAAGGACATGCTGAGACCATTTCTGAAGGCCAGCAGGGAAGAGAAGCTTTAGTGAGGTGGCTGAAGATCCTGTTATGATTTCTAGTTCATTGGACATCATCAGGCTTGTACTGTGAAGATTTGTGTGTTTTTAATATGTGAACACAAACAAGGTTCTTATTCTAATGGGGAGTTTGTAAAGCCCTTATTAAAAAGCTTGAGGAGGGGAATACTGAGGCAGAGCACCACACCTTTTGGGGTTTGCCATTAGGTGCTCCTTTGAGACACTCTGTAAGACTGTGTGGAAACCAGACTTGACACAGTATTCAAGTAATGGTCCCACAAACATATACAGAAGCAATACCTTTACCTTATCTCTACTCTATATTCTCCTGATTAGGCATCCAAGGATTGTATTTGCCCTGTCAGATGTCATATCACACTGGGAGCTTATGTTCAGTTGGTTATCCACCACTCCCCAAATCCCTTTCAGAGTCACTTTTTCCAAAATATAATTTCCCATCTTGTAAGTGTGACCTACATTCTTGTCAGCCAAGCTTGTGCTCTTATCAGGTGAGTTTGACAAGATCTTCTAGCAAATCATGATGACTGCTATTAATTATACTGTCAACATTTATTAAATTAAATCCCATATTGGCCTTTCTGTCATCTTCCCCAGGATTGATAACAAGGTTGACAGGTTACCCAGGACATCCCATGTACCCTTTTTAAATTTTGGCACATTAGCCTTTCTACAGTCCTCTGGAACTTCCCCAGTCTTCCAAGATTTGTAAGATATCAACTTCAGTGGACCAGAGAACTCTTCAGGCAGTGCACCTGCTGTCAGGAGAACAGCTATTTTACCTTCTGTTGTGCACTCAAGATATTTGGCTCATAATAACTGTGTTAATTAATCCATCCTGCCAAGCATTCAGTGCAAATTTGAATACCCATCATATACAGCTTGATATTCTATCTGCACAAATTCCAAACCTGCTCTTCCCACTATTTTACAGAGAGAATTAGAAAAGTTGTCTAGAAAAGAAGATGTTATTAGTAGGGTGTTGGCTAGGCCTGAGTTTAGTTAACTTAGAAAATGAAGCATAAAATTCTATTAGCCATGTCTATCCTCGGTTGCTCTTACTATGTCTTTTTGTTAAATCTTATTAATTTCTCTTCTGCTAGTACTGTTTGGGATTATTTTGGTTGGCCCTTTTTCATATTCTTCCTGTTGTGCAAGGTGTGTATACTATGGCAGATGCTCAGGCTTCAGATATTTGCATCTTCTTTTCTCGATAACTTTGGACATAAGGAGTTGTTGAGCTTTGTGTTAAATCTCAGTATTAATTACAAATTTATTCCATTAATACCTAGTATTTTCCGGAGGCATTTTCTTTTGAAGGCATTTAGATGTCTGTCTACCTTTGGCAGATTCCCATTATCAGCATCCATATGTCCAGGTGCAAATAACATTTGAGATGAAAATTATAATTTGGTCTTTAAATGTAGATTGTTTTGATTACCAAATCTTGTTTAAGATGTTAAATGTAAATTTGTGATGTTATTTCCTTCTGGATATCCCTACTGTCTTGCAGGCCACTGCCAAGATATGTAAATTGACTCATCTTTTGTATTCCTTTCCTGTTAATGTAATGCTTGAGTTGGGAGTTGCTGGAATTCTCATTAGATTTGTTTTTTAAATAACTAATTACGAACCCCATCTTGTTTGCAATTTTATAATGTCTTTTGGTCTCCATTAGTATTTGGTTGAGCTGTCACTTAGAGGAGCTATATGATCAGCAAAACCTAGGTATCACAGGCTATGTCTACACTGGCAAGTTAGTTTGAATTAAGGAAGCTTAATTCGAACTAACTTAAGCCATGGCTACACTAGGCTTTCATTAGTCCGAATTAAGGGCTTCCGTAATTCGAACTAATAAATTTGAATATCCTATTCGAACTAAGGGTTAATTTTAACTAGTTAGTTCGAATTAACCAATGTGGCCATGTTAGTTCAAACTAATTGCTTAGTTCGAACTAACCGGCCCATTGAGCTCAATGCAATTGACTAATTCAAACTAAGCAAGTGCCATGCATGGCATTTGCTTAGTTCAAACTAAAATTTGCTAGTTCGAATTAAGTTAATTCGAACTAACTAAAATTAGTTCGAATTAGTTAGTTCAAATTAACTAATTCGAACTAACTTGGGTAAGTGTAGACATAGCCCAAGCGTTCTATGGTTAAATGGTGAGATTCATGTTTTATCAGTCTATACTTTTTCTCATGATGAAGTCAATGGCAGTGCCCAAAAGGCAAGGTGAGAGAATACATCCTTGTTTGACACCAGTGTCTATGTTAAACCATTCATTCAAGTCTGCTTTTACTTTAAATGTGCAAGCTGCAACCTCGATTTAAAGCTTGGCTGATGTTAATTATTTTTGTTGGCATGCTATAATCCTTCAGGATGTTCCAGGGTGAATCACAATGAAGACTGACAAATACTTTAATGAAATTTGTGAAGTTTATAAGAAGTGCTCTTTGCCATTAAATGCTCTTTAATGATTATTTTTAGGGTGAAAAATCTTGTTGACACCTGATCGTGCAGGTTGAAATGTAG
Organism: Pelusios castaneus; assembly: GCA_007922175.1. Lineage (NCBI taxonomy): Eukaryota > Metazoa > Chordata > Testudines > Pelomedusidae > Pelusios > Pelusios castaneus. Next base: position 30,525,953 of record ML685756.1, on the reverse strand, counting down.
CCTGCTCTTCCTTTCGCTTGGCTTATCTGCTTCCTTAATTCTGCTGAAGATGCTATGGAAGACTTTGGCTAACACTGAAAGGAGTGTAATATCTTGCCAGTTGTTGCAGCTGCTCAGGTCACCATTAGTTGGTATTTTTGAGTATGTCATTTTCCATTGTTTTGGAGGTTTTTCCTTGTCTGATATTTTACTGAAAGTTCACTGACTTTATTGATGGTCTTATCATCACACGTTCTCAACATTTCCCCTGTGACTTGTTCTTCACTTGTATCTATCCCAGGCCAGAGTTTATTTTATCATTTAAACAAAAGAAACCGTTAAATAGTTCACACTTCTACTTTAATTAATATTAATTTTATTTAAACCAGCAACCTCAAGACTTGTTTACATGACCATATTCTGATTTGACGACCCTGAATCTATTGAGAAAAGGAGAATGACTGACCCAGTAATAGAGAAGGAGGAGTTTTAATGTCTAGTTATTATTTTATAGTCATTGGATTAGAAGGAAGTGTAATGTGAGACATCTGAGATTAGTACTTGTTTCTAGAGTTCAAGACTTTTAAACCACTAGAGTCATTCAGTAGATGGGCTATATCAATACTTCAAATATTTTCAATATAGCTGTATTATTTTGTGGCATTAGCTGCTACTGAATTAAATCAGAATTCTGATTGACACTACTATCCATGGTGCTGCTTGATGCATTTGGCTCTGGTTGAAAGCTTTCTTCTGCAGTTTGTTTCCCTCCAGGTTTTCCCTTTGCTTTCACTGCATCATTTCATTCTGTAGATGCCATAGAGTAAAATGTACCTACTTATTGATATTTTTCACTTTGTAGTCCTCGGCTATGAAAAAAAGAAAGATGTGGATCAAAGAGAGATAGCTCAGCTGCAAAGTTATAGAAACACTTTTGCATTCCTTGTGGGTATGAGACTGGAAGTTAACTTACCAATGACAGCAATAACTGCTGCAGAGCAAGCTCATTTATGAAGTTGCATTAAAACATGCAATTTTAATTAGCAAGTTTCTTGTCACTTTCTTAAATATCCTGTTTCTGGGTCATTAAAATTCAGGAGAGCTGGAGGTGCCATGGCCAATAGTGCTTGGTGACTTCATCATTCATGTGGATGACGAATCCTTAGAGTTGGTTCTGTTGTAAACTCTCATGAATTTGGCATGAGCAATGCAATTTTGGCCTCTGCTGAAGGAGCTCCTTTGAAAGTGTGATAATCTCCTACCTTCATATTATTTTGGAGTCAGGGTAGGGGACAAGAGATAGAATTCAATTCCCTATACTTTAGGAGAAAATTCATTATGGTGCAACCAGGTGACCATGAGTTCTACCTTCTGCTCTTCTTGTGACTCCAGTTAATGGTTCTGTTGTCTTCACATGCCTCATTATTAACCAAGACACTTAACTGCTACTTTAGGGAGGTAGCCATTATTCAACTATTTTAGAGAAAGGACCACTGAGATCTTGCAGAAGGACACATCAGGCATAGATTATTATAGAGCCCAGCTCTTCTCCACAGAACTTTTCAGAAACTGCACGTTGTTCGTCCATAATCTCTTAGCTGGGAACAACTGGCCATGCTGATACTGTTGATCTGTCAATAGCATTTGATCCTGTTGTTAATCATACAGTGGTACTAACTCACTACGACTGAAGATTACAGCAGGAGTGGATGGTACTTTTTCTTGGATGACTCCATCATTTCATGCTGAACACTCACATAAAGGTATGGAAGTCTGGAAAAGGGTAGTTCTGGCATCCTCATATCCTTAGACTCCTAGAATTAGGGAGATGGAAGCTCCAGGATTGTTACTCACCATCAGGCTGGGAAGGAGTGTGGCTATTTACTGAAATCTTTACTCCTATCCCATACTGAGAGTGCACTTGCAAAGACCTTTGTTTACTCTGGAAAAAATTAGAGGAAAATTGTTCATCCAGAAAGCACATGAAGTGCAGTCCTAGTGGATATTAACAATTCATAGACTACTGGTTAAAATAATTGTAAGAGACAGGAACAAGCCTAACATACTGTGTTTTTGCTTAGCTCTTTTAATAAACTTTCTGGATTTCCTGTCAAAAAATCCACAGTATGGATGAAATCTGAATGGATTTAGTTTTCTATTAAAAACTAAGCAGATGCAGAACAAATGTTTCTTTTCTCCCTAAATAGCAAAAGTATTGACTTTTTTCAGGAAACAAAATGTTTCCAATATTTAATTGGAAAAAATGTTAATTCAGCTCCTGAGCCTCTAGCTGTGTCTACACTTATAAAGTTAAATCAATTTTGTTAAGTCGACTTGTTAAGACCTTGTTAAATCGACTTAACAAATTGACTACACTTTAAGTCGACTTTGTTAAGTCGACTTAACAGCAGAGATAGCTGTTATATTGGCTTTAAATCGACTTAATAAAGTTGACTTAGTGTTAATCCCCATCTACACTGGCCTTAAGTCGACTTAAGGAGCACACTTAAGGCTTAAGTCGACCTAAAAGGAGGTGTTATTAAGTCGACTTAAGAAAAGCCCAGTGTGGACACAGCTTTTTTTAGGTTGACTTAAGCGTCCTTAAGTCAACATAACTTGCCAGTGTAGACACACCCTAGGCTATTAGAAGATCTCCAAATCTCACCCTGAGATTCCAACCACTGTGATTGTTATATGTTGTGATTTTACTGCATTTTTAAATTAAACTGGGGACTGGATGAAGGCAAAAGCACTATTGGTCCTAGTTCCTGGTCATGTAGAGCGGTCAGAATCTCTGGATTTTTTTTTTAAAGAAAGTTCTAGCCTTCATGGTAATGGTAGAAACAAAAGTTTAAAAACATATGCTGAGTGTAGCAGTGATGGAACAGATAAAGTAACAAAGTTTCTGATCTGCACAAAGCCTGAAGCAACAGCTCTGAAAGAGAGAACTACCCCATGCATTTCATGAAGTGTTATCTACCCCTGGAGTGGGGCTGTTCCAGGAGAGGATTCTGAACATGGCAGGAAGACTAAAGTACTGTAAGCCTGGCCCACTCACCCAAGCAGACACATTCAGCAGATAATGAGCAAATATTGGGGGCCCTCTGCAGTTTCCCCTGTCTCTCTTGGTACTCCAGTGCCATACCTGGAAGGCAAGATTGGGGTCCCCTGATGTTGTTTCTGTTAGAAGAAAGGATCAGGCCCACTCAGGAGCAGAATGGGTAGATGGTGCCTTTAATCAGATTACTTGTTCCACCTTATACATCCAACTTAGCAGGGAGTAGACAAACCCTGCCTGGACCCAAATAAGTAAGCCCAGAATACAGGATTCACAAGACATATATACCTTTCTAACATGCAACCCAGGGCAGGTGACCTGGCCAGCTGGGAAGCAAACTCCGAGGGCTGGATCCAGCCCCTTTGAAAACGGTAAGGTGGGTGGGTGGCTTGAGGGGGAGGGAATCATGAGGGAGGGGAAAGAAGTCATAGATCCTGGCCGGGTTGGTGAGGAGGCGTGAAATTGGGATCAGGGCATGGAGGGCGGTGCAGGTGGGAAAGGAGCTGGTGAGGTGGCACAGGCCACTGGGTCTGGGATTGGGCCCGGGAAGGTGACGCAGGGCTGCTGGGGACAGGATAGGGCCCGGGGAATGGCGTGGGGCCATGGGAGCCAGAATCGGACCTGGGGAGGCAGCGCAGGGCCACAGGGGTTGGGATCAGGGCAGTGGAGGGGGGCAGTGGAGGATGGAAGGTGCACCATGGGGCCAGGGAGGTGGTGCGCGTTTGGGAGTAGGGTCAAGGGGGAGGCTCTGGGGAGAGGGGTGGGGCAGGCCAAGAAAAGTGCTGAGGAGGCAACCCAGGGTGCCATGGCCTCGACTCCCCGCCTCCCTGGGCTGCGGCTCTCTGGGAACGCGGCCGCAGCTCCCCGCCTCCCGGGGCCGCGCCTTGGCCTCAACTCCCCGGGGCCATTGTGGTGGTTCCGAGGCTTCCGGGGCTGGCTCCTGGGGGGGGGGGGGACCGGGGTCCATGGGGGGCGGAGCAGGTCGCCCCCCAGCACTCCCCACCAGCATGTGGGGGTGGGGGTCCCGCCTAGGCCGATTGGCCCTGGGCCCTGCTCCCCCCTAGGGACGGCCCTGTGCCTTAGACTGTGTTTAAAACTGTTTCCAACCTCTGCCAGAGACCAGAATTAAGTGAGTTTAGTCAAAACCAGATTAAGATAATCCAAGGCCCTAAATTGATGACAAAACCCCATGGTTCTACCTGCACAAACCCATGACTTGGCACCATTCAATATTTGGAGTTGCATTAGCCAGGGGATCCCTCTTCTCCCAAAAGGAACTGTAGGGAATTTATATCATATTAACTGAGTAGCTGGCCACTGGATTTAGAAATCAAAATTGTAATTGCAAGATGGAACACTAAAGTGTAAACAAACAGCCATGCTGGAAAGCATTAAGATACAACTAACAAAGAATGTTAAGTGCAAACAATTTATTGTTAAGTGAGGGCAGTTGACTGTGATCGCTCCACCAGAAAGCCATGAATAAGGAAAGACAACAGAGTCCTGTGGCACTTTTAAAGACTAACAGATTTATTAATCGCATGAGCTTTTGTGGGAGAAAATCCCACTTCTTCAGACGCTTTGAAGATAGGAAAGTTACAGAGTGGGAGGAAATTAAATGCAGGGGAGTGTATGACATAGCATCAAGTCAGGCTGTAACAGCAAATCAAAGTAGGTGTTAGGATTCAAAACACTGGGGAACAGCACATAGAGGAGGGGAGAGGTCAATTCACTTGATGTAATGCGAGAAAAATCCATAGTCCCTGTTCAACCCCAAGGCAACTGAGTCAAATTTGCATATAAATTCGAGCTCTGCAGACTCTCTCTGAAGCTGTGATTTGTTATTCATCTGTGTCAACACAGCTATTAACAAGTCGTTAAGGGAGTGAGCAGGGAGGTTGAAGTGTTCCCCTACAGGTTTTGCAGTATTGCAATTTCTGATGTTAGATTTGTGTCCATTGATTCTTTGGCGCAGAGACTGTCCTGTCTGTCCAATATATAAGGCAGAGGGGCATTTCCGGCACATGATGGCATAAATCACATTGGTGGATGAGCAGGTGAACGAACCCTTGATGGAGTAGGTGGCATGATTAGGCCCTGTGATGGTGTCATCAGTGTAGATATGAGGGCAAAGTTGGCAGCGTGGTCTGCTGCAGGGCTGTGTTCCTGCTTTAGTGTTTCTGCTCTGTGATCTGTAGTTGCTGGTAAGTATCCTTTTAAGATTAGGGGGCTGTCTGAAAGCAAGGAGAGGTCTGTCTCCCAAGGCTTGAGAGAGTGAGGGATCATCTTGTAAAATAGGCTGTAGATTTTTGATGATGTGTACCTCTCCCCGGGTGGTGGGGAGCCATCCCCGGCAGAAGCTGCTGCTGCCCCAGCCGCAGCCAGGACCCCAGGTGGCTGCGGCCGGCCCAGAGGCCGGGAGCCAAGCACTGGCCCCACCCCTGGGCCCGCCTGCTCCGCCCTGGGGGTGGGGAGCAGGGCCGGCCTAGGGACCAGCCAGAGGACGTGCTCCTTGCTTGCCCTGCTGCCGAAGGGAGCAGGAGGAAGTGCGGCCGTGAGGGGGCCGCGGCATGGGCCCCACACTGTCCTGCTGGGAGTGGGACAGTGCGGGGCCCACGTTACTGCGGGGCCCGGGGCGATCGCCCCGTTCACCCCCCTCTAAGGATGGCCCTGCTAAGGCAGTGTTTTTCAACTGAGGTTCTGCAGAATCCTAGGGTTCCATAGGCAGAACCTTAGGGTTCCACGAGATCTGCTGGCTGGGAGCCAGGGTCATTTAAATCTCCTGCCCTGCTCAGCCCAGCCACGTAGGCTGTGCAGGGCAGGAACGGGAAGACCCTGCAGCAGATACAGGTAAGTGTGGGCTGGATAAAGGGGGTGATTAGGGTTGGGGGGATTGGGGAGCTGTTGGGGGTTCCAGTGGCAGCTCCTGGCGTTGCTGGGACCCTCCAGATCGGGCAGCCACCGGCTCCCAGCACCGCCGGGGCTGGCTGAATCGGGCCACTGGGGCCACCCAGATTGGGCCGCTGGTGGCTCCCAGGGGCCACTGGGGCTGCCCAGATTGGGTCGCCGCTGGCGGCTCCCATGGCTGCCCGGATCGGGCTGCCACTGCCGTGTCCCAGGGCTGGCCAGATTGGGCCGCTGCCAGATCCGGCTGGCCCAGCAGCGGCTGCCCGATCCATCCAGCCCCAGGATACGGCAGTGGCAGCCTGATCCGGGCAGCCATGGGAGCCACCAGCGGCGACCCAATCTGGGCAGCCCCAGGAGCTGCCAGCGACAGCAGTAGTCCGATCCAGGAATTCCTGCACCAAGCCCAATAACTTCTGGTTGTACAGGAGCATATCTTTTAGAAAAATGTCCAATTTTGATGGAGATTCCAACTAATAGTGACTTCACCGTATCCCTAGGTCAGTTGATGCAATCATTAATTGCCCTCACTGTTGAATTTGCACCCAATATCCAGTCTGATTTTGCTTAGCTTCAATTTCCAGCCATTGAATGTTGTTATGCCTTTGTCTGCTAGATTATACGAACTCTTTCTGTCAGAAATCTTCTTTTCATGTAAGTACTTACAGACTGTGAATCTTCTGCTCATGGGTGGGGGGAAGCAGGGGAAAGACCCGAATGTCAGTTGTAAAATCTCCCCAGTGTCATATGCCTTTTAAAAAAGTTATCAAAAATAAAGACAAAGTATTGCTTTGTTATGAACTCCTGCAAGAGTTCCAGGAGGATGAGAGGGGCAGAGAAAGCAAGCTATTCTGTTCCTCTGTGAAGCTATTTGCTTTGGTAGCATGGCTCAAGTGGGAGAGAGAAAGAGATTTAGGCAAGAAACAAGACTGAAAACAGCTCAAAGCAGGACTTTGTGCACTCATCACTGCTTTTCAGATGGATACCATGTTGCTTTTTGAAAGTCAGGATTTAGCAGCTGGCTATTATGGGGACTGCTCTTAGCTTAGGCTTTTAGCTTTCAATATCATTAAAAAACAATTAAGCTACTAAAGCCCTGATTGAGCAGAGCACTTAGGCATATGCATGTATGTGCTTCTGTGCTTTGTTGAATTGGGGCTTAAAGCACCCAACTACAGTGACACGCTATGGAAATGGATTGTAGCTGTGCCTTGGACTTGGACCATAGGTATAGATGGCTCTTAGCCATCTGGATTGCTTGGGAATCTGGGCACAAATAATGTGCAGTTTGTTTGGTTGGTTGGTTTTTTTCCTTTTTTATATGTCCAAATTAAAGTTAATGCATGTAGGAACTGAGACTGTATGTCATACTTACAGGATGAGCAACTGTATTGTGACATCAGTGAACGTCAACAGAGTCTTGTGGCACTTTTAAAGACTAACAGATTTATTAGTGCCACAAGACTCTGTTGTCTTTCTACAATAGACTAACACGGCTACCCCTTTGGGATCAGTGAACGTGAAGAGCTCCTAGCAGTAGAGGTAGGTAACCAACTGAACATAAGATCTTACTCTGATGCTTTGGGTAGGAAGGCCAATATAACACATGAATATATAAACGGGAGACTCTGGAGTCAGAAGATGGTGTTATCTCTGTATAAGACATTGTTGCTACTAGAATATTGTGTCCAGTTCTATTGTAAGACCTTCAAAAAAGAGTCAGAAGAATGATCTGAGGACTAGAAAATATGCTTTACAGTGGGATACTTAAAGGATTTCAATGTAGTTTATCATAAGAAAAGTTTAAAAGACATGATTCTTATATGGGGACAAGATTTAATAAAATAGAGGATCATTCTTCCACTGTTAAAGGCATAATGAGAGCTAGTGTTTGGAAGTTGAGGCTAGAAAAAGTCAATCTGGAGCAATTTAATTCTTTAACAGTAAGTATAATTAGACATTGAAATAGATTACTAAATGATGTGGTAGATTTCTTATCACAAAGTATTTCTAACCTTTTAAAAAAAAGCTATAGTGTAGTACAGGGGTGTCAAACATATGGCCCACAGGCTAGATGTGGCCCATGAACCTCTTCCGTCTGGCCTCTGACTGTGGTCTGCAGGACCACACTCTCTCCCTAACAGAGAGAGACAGAGAGAGTGGTCTCACATACCCAGCGCTCACAAGAGTGTCAGGTCTGGCAACATCGCAGAGCACTGGGTATGCAAGACTGTGCTCTGTGAGGCCACGCTCCCTAACACAAACACACAGAGAGTATGGTATTGCAGAGCACAGTTTCACATACACAGCACTTTGCAATGCCGCCAGAGTACCCTAGTATTTCGATTTATGGTATGTACGGCCCACTTGAAGTACATTTAAGTCAAATCTGGCCCACCATAGCAAATGAGTTTGACACCGCTGGTGTAATACAACTACAAGTTATTTGGCTTCATGCAGAATTTAGTGAATGAAGTTCTGTGGTCTGCAGGAGGACAGATGCATAGATGATCATGTTTTTTTCTAGCCTCTAGCACTATGAATGTGTATTTTAATAATTATTTGCTAGAGTGGAACTCATGGGATAAAAATGGGGCTTTGCCATAAAACAGGTTCTTTTTCTCCCAAGAACTGCAGTAACTCTTGCAGAGTGAGAGGCTGCATTACTCCTTGTGCTTTCAGTTGATTTTTTTTAATCCAAATGATTATCCTCTATACTTCTCTCACACAAAGCTATATGATTAACATGAAGAAGAAAGTGAACCACTTTGGTCAGGTTGTCACATTGCTAATATGTGGGTACTTTACAGAATTGAATTGTTTATTCTCCAAATGTTTTTGTGTTAATTAATGTCCCATGTCAACTCTATTCAGCATAATCAGGTGGTAACTACTGCATTAGTATCACTGTGCAGTAATTGAGGTGCGCACAAGAATAGCAGCCCCTTCATCAGTGTTTGTTAACAAAAATAAAATAGACTAAAAGGCAGGAAATGCAGCTTCCTAGGAAATGTGCTAGAAAGATCAAAAGTAAAATCCGTGAAGATTCATTTTCAGGCTCTGCTCAATGACAATGAGTTATTCTTGCCAGCATGAGTGCAAATAGAATCAACATTCTGAAATAATTTCATGTGTCTCTTTTGCATTAATTATTACATGAACAAAGTCATACTCAAATGTCTCTCTAATAGAAACGCACTATCTTCTTTTTAAAAAGGCCACAAAATTCCCCTAAAACTTGAAACTTAAGCGTTTTGTGTTTATACATCTAGCACTGCAGGTTTAAAGCCCTGAAACATGGATTTCCCAATTATCTTTATTATCTTTCTCACCTGTTTTACCCTTAATGATGTGAAGTTTTGTGTGTTTGCTTTTTTGAGGAGAGCAAAGCAATACACATTGTTTATTTGCTTTGTTAATTTTTAAAAAGGATCTTGAGGAATAAGTTATGTAACCAAAAATCCATTTCATCAGAGGATGCACGAAAAATGCTTTTTAAAAATGGATCTTGAGGAGTAAGATACGTAACCAAAAATCTATTTAATCAGAGGACACATTCAAAAATGCTTTTCAGGAAATTCTACATATATCCAATATTTTAAACAACCTTTCATACTTTCTTTAATGTAACAACAGACTGGGATGACAGTACATCACAGGTTATTAATTTACTTTGCCTTTCTGGAGGTATTGTATTTGCAGAGAAATATCTCTGTGGTTCTTACCTCTTAAGCATCGTTCTGAGAAAGCAACTTGAAAGATTTCCCATTTCAATTCATTTTTCCCTTTCAGTGTTATCTCATAAGGGTGATAGTCAACTCCCGGTGCCATTGAATGGCAAAATTCTCATTTACTTCAGGCATATAAGAGTGAGCCCTAAATGTCTAAGAACCTATTTATGAGAAGGTCTTTATCAAAAAGAAAAGTTAATTGTATGCATATATGGCAGTTTACAATATATAGCGTTTTCTTTACAATGAAAGAACTCACTGTATGTGCCTAGTAGATTTTGTATTTTTTTTTTAAATAAAGTGATTCTAACGGTTACCTATCAAGAAGACTTGAATTTAAATAATTGAGCTCCTTTAAACAAAATTGTGCTAATGCAAAAAAATACAAAAGGTGATTAATGATCCAGGAGATAAGATAATGCTGATAGCCTTTGCCTAATCCAAAGGCTGCAATTTAATTTTATTAGCTTTTTTGTAACGGGGCTGGTGCACCCCATCATGGCCACTGAGTCACCATGTGCTGGGAAAGGAGGGAAAAGCAGCAAAGCCACTGATTGGGTCTCTTGTTCAAGACCCAAGACTATCCCACATGGTAATATGGCCCAGTTGCCAGGGTCATTAAGGTGGCCCTGTTAGTTAGAGCAGCGCAGTCTAGCAGCCAGAGTCAGAAATCAGCCCTTTCATTCAGGGCAGTGCGGCTTCCTGGCCAGAGTCACTAGAGCGACCTTCTAGTTGGGGCATTGTGGCCTCATGGCCACAGTCACTAGAGTTGCCCTTCCCATCCGGGCAGCCTGGTCTAATGAATGAAGTCAATAGAGTTGCCCACCTCAGTGGGATAAATTGGTTTATTGGCATGTTGGGGGAGACAGATACTGCCTACGGATATGCAGTGTCTTTGGTAGGAGGACTTGGGCCGTCCTTGCTCCTGTGACTCCTAGCCTGGAGCCTTGGCCATAATGGGGTACATGCCTCTGAGTCAGCAGGGATCATCCTGAAATGCACTTACAGGTTCTCCAGTCCTCCCATTGTAGCATCATCCTAACCCCCTGGGCTCCTTCCTACTCTGTTTCCTGTGATAAGAGTCTACAATTCTCCAGACCCCCCCGAGTCTTCATCTGGTGCTGCTCCTAATGACTCAGTCCTTACCCAGCTTTATCCATCAACCTCAAATCTACCTTGGATTTGGCATGGCTTAGCTCTTGGCTCAAAGTCTGCAGCAGCTCCCTAGAGAGAGCAGGCAGTCTGCATTCTTCTTCAGCAGCTGGCCTAGACTGATCTGGATTGCTTCCTTTTATACCTGATTTCCAGGCAGAGCATGCTCAGCGGAAGTGGAGGGGCATCGCATCCTGAGCCTTCAGTGCATCAATAACCCTCTCTAGGCCAGGTCAGGGCTGGTACACCACCTCAGAGTTTTCTAAAAATTATTAAGCAATGATATACTGTATTGCTAGAGAGAAAACCTCTTTATTTTCTACCAATATGTTAACATTAAATGCTGTTTCTTTTTTATTTAAAAAGATATCATTTCTATAATCTATTTCATTATTTCCCCCTCTTTGGTGACAGAAGTCCATTGTTTCCCTCAGTAATGCACATTTTATCATTTTTGCCAGCTAGGCTGTCCCTAATAGGACGTGTAGCCTATGATGTGATTTGCTGTGTGAGTGCTATTGTTTCATATTTTGAGATGCAAGGTTTCCATCTCTTATATCAAAAGCTGATATCCCTTGGGCAGTCAGCACTTTCTTTTCTTATGAGTGGGATGAGCCTCTGTCTTTGCTGCCTCTCATTCTGATAAGATGCAAGATTTTCAAGTCAGCAATATTTTTAACTGAAACTCAGACCAGGACTATTCTATTTTATACAGTTAACATTTACTTTCAGAAATACTTTTTACTTTTCATTGCTGGATCATCTTTTTCACTTTTCTGTTTTTATGTCATGCCCATCTGTGACAGGCTGCTCCCCGGTTCTGGTCTGGTGTGCCACTGTGACCCCCCAGATCTCCACTCCTGAACCCCAATTCATCCTGCTTTGCCAGGTGACCACTCACTCTGAGTCAGTCCACACCAGCCTCCTGCATGTAATTGATCACAGGCAGATCGATCCCAAGCAGTTGTGTGCCCTCTGGCTACTTAAGGGACGGTCCCCAAGTGAGCAACCCCAACCTCAGATACCATAGTGGGAACTTCTGCCTTACAGCTCCCAATCACTGTAGTCTCACATCCGTCCATTTAACACTGAACTGGATCGTACCTAGCCTCCCTCACTCACACCCTCTAAAGTCCACACAGCTTTAGATAAAACATGCTAGTTTATTGATTAGGATATGATTTTAATTGAGTATATAGCAAATCAATGCACTCTCATTTAATAAAGCAGTCAGTGGTTACCATGAGAAATTAAAGATAAAACTCACCTGCTACCCTATAACACTACTAGAAATATGCTCGTCTCACCCCTCAAGTCTGGCTGTGATGGTTTGCAGCCATCTCTGCCTCTTACAAGGCAGGGCCCAATTCTTCTTGTGGATGTCTCAAGATGGAGTTTCCCAAGCAAGAAACCTCAAGCTGTTCAAAGTAACTCTGTTTCCAGACCCCTCACCCCTTCCCCCCCTTTTCTGGGCAGAAGTGATCTCTTTGTCCCTTCTGAGCCAGGGACCACAGTTTGCATAGTCTTTGTTACCTACTGCAGGTACTTGTTTGCTCGCAGCTTTGGCTGTTTACATGCTGCTGGAATAGTCTACCAAGGGGAGCTGTGGGGGCAAAGCCATAGTTGCCTTCAAAATTGAGCTTGATAAATGTATGGAGGGGATGATATGATGGGACAGCTTAGTTTGGCAATTGTCCATTTTTTACTACTGGTGATAGATATGCCAGTGACCTGGGAAGCGGCATTATATGGGGTGTGTTCTGAGTTATTACAGAGAATTTTTTTCTTGACTGGCTCTTGTGACTTGCCCACATGCTCAGGGTTTAGCCAATCTCCATATTTGGGGTCGGGAGGGAATTTTCCCCCAAGGCAGATTGGCTTGGGCGCTGGAGTTTTTTTTGCTTTCCTCTGCAGCATTGGGCCATGGCTCACTTGCTGGTTGAGTCTCTGTATTTTAAAGTCTTTAAATCATGATTTGAGGACTTTAATAACTCAGTCATAGGTTAGAGGTTCATTACAGGAGTGGGTGGGTCAGGTTTTGTGGCCTGCATTGTGTGGGAGGTAAGACTAGATGATCATATGGGTCCCTTCTGACCTTAGAATCTATGGCTATGTCTACACTTGCTAAAATTAGTTCGAATTAGTTATTTTGAACCAACTAATTCAAATTAATTTTAGTTAGTTTGAATTAGCTTAATTCGAACTAGGAAAACTTAGTTCGAACTAAGCAAGTGCCATTCATGATACCATAGCAATTACATAGAATAGGTCATGAGCATTCATAAAGGAACCTTGCATGGCATAATTGACATCAAATCATACAATCACAGGGCAAACGTGCACAGAAAAATCATATAGATCATAGCCCAGGGGTGCATGGATGTGCATCCCATGACACAATCACATAGTGAGTGAGGATATAGGGATTTAGAACATGGCCAACCCCATATGAAGTAGCAAAACACAGCATAGTTGAAGAATGACTGCTACTTACTCATTTGGAAATGCTTAACCATAGCTAGCTGGTTGAATTATTACGTAGCTTGGTCTCTTTTTATTAAGTCCTAAAAACAGTTGTCTGTGGAATTAGCTATATGCTGGGATATTCTGTGATTTTAAAATAATGTTTTATATCAAAGATGACATAATTAGCATTAATTTATTATTTATATTACCACAGTATTCAGGACCCCATTGTACTGGGCACTGTACAAACCTAGAACAAAAAGGTAGCTCTAGCCCCAGAGAGTTATTTTAATCTACATACTGTTTTCACAACCTATGTATTAATTACTGTTTTCTAGTCTGTACTGCATGTCTCGTCTGATAGCTTTCAGCATGGTAACTGGTTAATCTTTATTCAGTTATCTTTGGATCAGATTATCAGTATTTGGTTTTGCTTGCTTAGGAGAAATTCAATTAGTTTGAATTACTTAGTTCGAATTAACTAATTTAATATTGGTGAGTAGCAAGGACCTCATAGATGAACTGGTTGTAGCGGACAACTTAGGTTTAAGTGACCATGAGCTAATTCAGTTCAAACTAATTGGAAGGATAAACAAAAATAAATCAGCGACCAGGATCTTTGACTTAAAAAAACCTAGTTTTAGAAAATGAAGGGAATTAGTTGGGGAAGTGGACTGGACAGAAAAACTCAGGAATGTAAAGTAGAAGAGGCTTGTAATCACTTCAAATCAAAGTTGCAAGAACTATCTGAAGCCTACATTCTGAGGAAGGGGAAAAATTCATAGGCAAGAGCTGTAGACCAAGCTGGATGTGTAAGCATCTCAGAAAGGCGATTAGGAGGAAGCACAGAGCCTACAAGGAGTGGAAAAGGGGAGAGATCAGCAAGGAAAGCTACCTTTTGGAGGTCAGAACATGTAGAGAGAGAGTGAGAAAGGCAAAAAGTCAAGCTGAGCTGGACCTTGCGAAGGGAATTAAAACCAATAGTAAAAGGTTCTTTAGCCATAAAAATAGGAAGAAAAGAAAGATAGAAGTAGTGGGACCATTAAAAACTGAGGATGGGGATAATGAGGTCAAGGATAATCTAGACATGGCTGAAAGTCTAAATAAGTACTTTGCATCTGTTTTCAATGAGAGTGAAGTTGAGCTGGGGAATAGAGGTAGGGAAGCTAATGGGAACGAGGTCATGAAAGTGGAAATTACCATACCTGAGGTAGAAGCCAAACTTGAGCTGCTGGATGCGACTGAATCGGGGGGCCCGGACAATCTCCATCCGAGGAAACTAAAGGAACTGGCTCATGAAATTGCCAGCCCTTTAACAAGGATTTTTATTGAATCTGTAAACTCGGGGGTTGTACTGTATGACTGGAGAATCGCTAATGTAGTTCCTATTTTCAAGAAAGGGAATAAAAATGTTCCGGGTAACTACAGGCCTGTTAGTGTGACCTCGGTAGTATGCATGGTCTTGGAGAAAATTTTGAAGGAGAAAGTACTTAAGGCTATAGAGGATAACGGTAACTGTGATAAAATACCACATGGCTTTACAAAAGGGAGATCGTGCCAGACCAACTTGATCTCCTTTTTTGAAAGGATAACATATTTTTTAGATAAAGGGAATGCGGTGGACCTAATTTACTTAGATTTCAGCAAGGCATTTGATACAATTCTACATAGGGAGTTATTAGTTAAGTTACAGAAGATGGGGATTAATATGAATATAGTAAGGTGGATCAGGAACTGGTTAAAAGGGAGACTACAGCGGGTCATACTGAAGGGTGAACAGTCAAGTTGAAGGGAGGTTACCAGTGGAGTCTCTCAGGGATCTGTCTTGGGACCGATCTTGTTCAACCTTTTTGTTGCTGACCTTGGCACAAAAAGTGGGAATGTGCTAATAAACTTTGCGGATGACACCAAGTTGTGAGGTATTGCCAAAACAGAGAAGGCTCGGGATACCATACAGAAAGATCTGGATGACCTTGTAAACTGGAGTATCAGGTATAGGATGAAATTTAATAATGGGAAGTGCAAGGTCATGCTTTTAGAGACAAATAACAAGCATTTTTCCTATAAGTTGGGAACACATCAGTTGGAATGGACTGAGGAGGAGAAGGATCTGGAAGTACTGGTTGATCATAGGATGACTCTGAGGCGCCAATGTGATGTGGCCGTGAAGAAAGCTAATGCGGTTCTAGGATGTATCAGGAGAGGTATTTCAAGTAGAGACAGGGAGGTGTTAGTGCCACTGTACAAGGCACTGGTGAGACCCCATCTGGAATATTGTGTGCAGTTCTGGTCCCCCATGTTTAAAAAGGATGAATTCAAATTGGAAGAGGTGCAGAGAAGGGCTACAAGGATGGTCTGTGGAGTGGAAAAACTGCCCTATGAGTGGAGACTCAAGAAGCTTGGCTTGTTTAGCCTAACCAAAAGAAGGTTTAGAGGGATATGATTGCTTTCTATAAATACATCAGAGGGATTAATATCAGGGAGGGAGAGGAATTATTTGAGTACAGCACCAATGTGGACACCAGAACAAATGGTTATAAACTGTCCATCAAGAAATTTAGGCTTGAAATTAGACGCAGGTTTCTAACCATTAGAGGAGTAACTGGAATAGCCTTCCAAGGGGAGTTGTGGGGGCAAAAACCATAACTGTTTTCAAAACTGAGCTTGATAAATTTATGGAGGGAATGGTATGATTAGCCTATTTTGGAAATTGACTGATATTTGGCTATGTGTGGTAGATATACAAGTGGCCTAAGAGGGGAGAGTACATGGGGGGGATTCTGAGTTATTACAGAGAATTGTTTCTTGGGTAAGTGGCTGTTGAGACTTGCCCACATGCTCAGGGTTTAACTGATCGCCATATTTGGGGTCGGGAAGGAATTTTCCCCCAGGGCTGATTGGCCTGGGCTCTGGGGGTTTTTCACTTTCCCCTGTAGCACAGGGCATGTTTCACCTACTGGTGAATTCTCTGTATCTTAAAGTCCTTAAATCATGATTTAAGGAGGTAAATAACTCAGTCAAAATGTTTTCTTGATTAGGTGCCTTTTCTTTCTGTATTTAATTCTAAAGAAAGAGATTCCTATGTTTCTGAAGGAGGTTGTTTCGGAATGGTGGAGGGTATCTTTAGTGTGTCAGAGTAGGGTCTTAAAACATACAGTTTAATGGAGAATTTTAATAAAGTTGTATTACAGGAATGCTGGTAAGGAAGCTAATTTGTTTTTCTTGGGCCCTGTTAAATAGTCTGAGTCAGAGTAACAAATCCTGCTGTCAGAGAATAGGGTCAGTAGCCAGAGACTCCAGTGTCTGTTACATCTTCCCTTTAACTATTCTTGTCTCTGAATCAAATGAAAATGAGACTTCGTATAAGGCCAAAATAATCACATACTGATCTGTCAGTTAGTCTCTGAACCTACATGACTTTCTCATCATATGGTCACTTGTTCTCAGAACATTTCCTTCCACTGTGACCTGCTAAGCTGTTAAGTGAATGCTCCACCTAAATCCTGTATCTGTTCCTGGTATGTGTTTGAGTTTCTTCCTCTTCATTGACTAGGAGAGCATGTGTTACCTCTGTCATCATAAGAGTGCAGTTGCAGCAATCTGGAAATCCTCAAGAAATGCAGAGTTTAATTTAGATGTCCTTAGCTCCTCCTGTAGAGCTAAACCTCAGGGCTGGATGTGATATATTATATTACTGTAGTGTGTTCCCTTGGCAGAGTGTTAGTCACTTTGTTTGACATTATTCTCTAGCATTTGCAATGGGAAGTTGTGACCCAGCAGAGCTTCCCATTGCCAACCATCTGAGGGAACCTGTGTCATAACTCTGGTCAGGAATGGCATGCTCATTCCTCCTACTCATTGCTGTCATAACCCGTATCTAAAAGGTGTCACGTATTGTAAAGTATGGGTAACGTGCTGGTCATTAATATTTTTGTGTGATATTTTGCACGTATAGACTATTTTATGTGCATGAAGAATTACATGTGCGGGCTGGAAATATGTTCCTCAAATGCGTTTTGCAGACAGTGCCTAACCCTAGCCTCTTTTAGACAAAGGAATGTTGTTTTGCAGGCTTTTCTGTGTCTTCTGTGTATTTTAAGACAATGAGTGCAACCTAAGACAATGAAAAGTGTATTTACAGGCAAAGCAAACAAAGTATTGGGTGAGCAAGAGGGGAAAGATGACCACTTAATCTCAATGAGGGATAAAAAACAACGAGAGTCCTGTGGCACCTTATAGATTAACTAACTGTTAGTTTATAAGGTGCCACAGGACTCTCGTTGGTTTTTGCTGTACACAGACTAACATGGCTACCCCACTGGAAATTTCTTCAGTGAGGGATGGAAGCCACAACCCTAGGAAGCCTTCCTGCCTTTTGAAACAGCATCAATGAACTAGATATAAGCAGAGACAAATAACCATTTTGGGATCCATCACTCAAGGGATGATATGATAAAGCACCTTTTGAGCCTGTGAAATTTAGGTCCTCTAGTTTGGAGGACTAGGGCTGCTGATAACTTGATGTAACTAAGGAAACTGCTTGGGGACAATTAGTACCTTGCTAGAATCCATTTTTGTCATTAGAAAGTGTGTTTTGTTTGTTTTATTTGTAACATTTCCTATTTCTTTCATTCTTATTTTAAACCATTTAACCCTATATTCTTTGTTAGTAAACTTATTCTTATTTTACCACAAAATCCCCTCAGTGCTGTGTATTAAATTCTAGTGTGAGTCTTCCGCCAAACTAACAAGCAGAGGCGTGTGCTATCTCTTTGCAAGCAACAAACTTTAATAACTTCAGTGAGTGCTAAGTGAGAGGGATTGGACACTGCCATGAATGTGGTTTTGGGGCGAGTCAGGACCGGAGGAACTGTTGATATCATGCTGCAAGTGGTAACCAGGCCAGTGGAAGCCAGGATGAGGCCATCGTGCTGTGGGCTGGCTGCTGGTGCCAGGTTTCTAAGATGAAGAAGCACAGCACCAAAGTATCCAGGGTTACAGGGCAGGTGGTGGGGACAGAACCCTTTACCCGAGAGATACGTGTGGTATTCTGAAAGTAATTTTTCTGTTCTAGTTTTTGGCACATAGCTCCTAAGAAATCACTTCAAGCAACTTGTTACATATCGACTCCAATGTTTTTAATCTTCCTCCAGTCAGTCTCTGAATTAGTTACCTTGACAAGGAAATGAGAAAGGCATTGTGATATTCTAACAGGGCTATATATGGTTTCAGCCATTTCTTTGCATTTTCTTGGCTATACAAGCTATGGATTTCAAACTTTAACATGTTGTCTTTGATGGGCGTATTTATTTGGGGCTCTATTCTTACACTTTTCTAAACCCAGGTGGGCATTGCGGATTATAATTAACATTTCTGACTTCACGCTGTGTGGCATTACAACATGATAATCGTTGTACGGAATCCCATTATATATAGCAATGTCATCTCAGTAGCTCCAATTAGATTTTGTACTTGGAGGAGCTTGGGTTTTTTCAGTTGAACATCCCTTGAGAATTACTCACTGTTATAAAGCTTTTGGGTCATTTTGGTTCAGTTACTTCAGGCTTCTCTTCCTTGCTTTCACTATTGATAGGTGTCCTGGAAAGTATGTCCACTATAAGAAGCCATTTACTGAACCTGTATGTCAGATGTAATGAGTATTTTTTAAATTTCATACTGTTTTCTAGACAGTGCTTTGCCCAATGACTTCTGATGGCTAATGATCTCATTTTAAATCAACCAATTTATGACATGAATACACTCACACAGATATAGTTGCCAGTATTTCTTTTGTGGTCTGAAAATAGTAGTGTTGTGTTCTAGTCACTGCTTTACAAAACATGCCATTGGATGATCATCTTGAAAAAAGGAAGTCCCCAGTCCTTATAAGCTTGCATTGACTGAGATATTAGGCTCTTAGTAGTCTCAGAATAATCCAGTACACATAAACCTGGGCAATCTATATAACTAAACCACAGTTGTATATATGCACGGAGGGACGTGGCTGCGCGCGCATATAACTGACAC
Source organism: Pelusios castaneus (assembly GCA_007922175.1). Classification (NCBI taxonomy): domain Eukaryota; kingdom Metazoa; phylum Chordata; order Testudines; family Pelomedusidae; genus Pelusios; species Pelusios castaneus. Next base: position 30,506,636 of record ML685756.1, on the reverse strand, counting down.
AGCTGTGCGCGCGCAGCAGCTGAATCCACGTCCATGCCGTGCATAAGCCTGTGGATTACCGTATATACTCTAGCGCCCCCGCTCCGCTGACAACCGGAGCCCGGGAACTGAGCTGGGGGGCCGGCTCGAAGCAGAAACGGCCCCCCAGCTCAGTCCAGGGGTTCGGGTGGCGGCAGAAGCTCCGCCGGAGCTTCTGCCGCCCCCTGATCCCCCAGCTGCTCCTGCTGTCAACCAGACTAGCGTTCGACCCCCCTCAGCATGCACCTGACCCGAGTATAAGCCGAGGGCGACTTTTCCAGCACATTCTGGGTGCGGAAAAGTCGGCTTATACTCGAGTATATGCGGTAGATAGCTCGCGCGCACGGCTGCCCTCCCGCCCACCCAGCGGCTCTCTTACACGAATTCCCGCCCAGCAGCTCTCTGCATGAATCAGCGTCGCCTGTTGATCAGCGTCGTCTGTTGCTGCCTGGCTGCTGACTCACTGAGTGGCCCGGTGACGCGGCCGGCAATAAGCCCGCCCATTGGATGATTCGCGGCCGTTCTGGAAAGCACAGAATCTCCTCAGGAGTGTTGGAGGCTGTGCTGTGTCCCGTGCCGTGCCGTATTGTAGTAGTGTCAAGTAAATTAAATCTATCTCGGTGCTGTGTCCCGTGCTGTGCCAGCCACCAGTGCCACCAGTAGGCATTTACCTATCTGAGCCTGTGTTTGGACATGGTCAACTTTATGTTGCCTTTTCAAGAGTCCGGCGTTCATGTGACGTTAAAGTGAAGGTTTTAAGTACACCATACCAGGGAGAACTGATTCAAGGACGGGAAAACATCTTCACAAAAAATGTCGTTTATAAGGAAATTTTTGATTAAATCTTTTCAATTGACATTTCATGATTTTGTGGTTTTTAATTTGCATAATTTTACCCTTTGAACTCCAATGTTTTTGTTACTTATGAGTGCAGAAACTCAGGACACTCCACCCTCCATCATTTCTCATCCCTGAAAAGTTTGGAGTAAACACTAAGTGATTACCATTCTTCAATTTGCGATTCTTTAGAGAATCGGGGGTTTACTGGTTTATTTTAATTCCCAGAAGTGTTTCTCTTGCCAGTCATGGCAGCATTATTCTGTACTGTTCACAATGAGCGGTCTATGTGGCACACTAAACAGTGACAAATTAAGATGAATCTTCATGAATCTCTGTATGAACCCCCTAGTGCTTTCTGTTTCTACGATTGTCTCTGATTTTGGGGTGGGGGATCCTGTCAAAATTCCTTCTTGCTGAGACAGTGTCCTGCATAACTTACTTGTCTCACTGAACCTAATATGGAATTTGTTTCTAGAAAATGTAAGGTTCTTTGTTTTGATAAGCTGCAAACTCTACACCATCTCTGAATATGTTTTGCTCATTTTAGGCTGAAATCCTCCAAGGTGCTGTGCACTCTGGCTGTGATCTAGCCAAACACGTAAGCCTGTACAATTATTATTATTTTCATTATAATGGACCATAGAGGTCCCCCCTGAAATCAGGACTTTCTTGGGTTAGATACAGCACAATACATTCTAAGAGATAGTCTCTGACCTGAAGAATTTACTGTCTACTTGATGGCATGTGAAGGACTGTACTTATGGGGAACACACCTAGTAGACAAGGTTTAGGCCCTTAACATGCAGAAGGGGGTGTTGGTGAGTGAGCCTGGGGTCTCCCACTAACCGGGCTCCAGCCCAGGCCTCTCTGAGAGCACAAGGAGCAGCTTAAGGCTGCCCTCCCTGGACCACTCCCTACCACCCTGCTATTGTCTAAAGTTCACAGTCTGTAGCAAGAACGTGTGAAAGGTCAGCTTGCTACTTGGCTTACTACTTCTTCCTGGCCAGGCCTGACCTGGTGGTTTTCTCCCTCCTGGGGCAGCAGCTGCCTCCTCCTGCCCCTCTGGCCAGGTCAGTCTCTCCCCTTCAGGGCAGACCATAAACAAAAAACACAGGGAATCAACACAGATAAACTGGGTGAGACAAGGAAATGCCTCCCTCTTCTGGTATAACAGAAGCAGGTTCTTTCTTCCCCCAGAGAGGGACCTCCAGGCAGCTGCTGAGTGAGAGATCTTGCCTTCCCTCAGAAGCTGGAAAGTAAAGGTCCTTCCTCGTCTCTGGTCTGCTCACACAAGAACTGTTCTACTCCTTTTTAATCCTCCCCCTGACTGTGCATTCCCTGCAGGTGTGGGGGGCTGGCTGAGCCCTTAGCCTCTTGTTGTCCAGTGTGGGGTTTGTATTTCCCATCACAAAGGAGATGGAGAAATGGAGGGCTCATCTGTTCTTCTTTGTCCACTCCATCCTAGGTGTGTGTGTGCGCATGTCACATGAACCATCACCAGAAATTTTTCCCTCAGTGGTATCCATAGGGTGGACTCTAATGCCATTTGAACGATGTAAGGGTGCTGCCAGCCTCCCTCCCTATGGGTTCCTTCTTACTGCCGGTGTCGGTGCTGGAACGTCCTTGCGAGGGCAAGCCATGATCAGTGGATTTTGCCTAAATTAAAAATAGTTGTTAGTTCAGTTTATTAGTTTGAATTAGTACCTTAGGTGTAAGATAGTTGCTTCACAGGGATTTAGCTCCAGGGATGGGGCATGCTCCAGTCCACAGGCATCAGAACATGTGCTTTGTTAAAAAGCCCATGCCCATGTACGACCCACACCAGAGCTGCTTAAAGTGCCTGGGTGACACCAATATTTGGGAGAAGCACAGGATCTGCATCAACTTTAGACCCCACAGAAAAAAAGGACCAGGACGTCATGGTAAGAGCACTCCTGATGGAGTCAGCCCTCAGACTGATATCAGAGTTGGATTCAGCACCTAGTACATCAGCATCTACCCAAAGCATTCCCTCAGCACAAAGTTCATCCCAGCACTGACCACCTTCCCCGATGATAAAGAACCAACACAAGAAGATGCACACCAGGAAGGAGTGTTCCTGGCATCTAAAAAGGATAAGCAGAGAATGGGGGATGAACTGAGACCCATGCTGAGCTGCTTCTCTTTCCCAAAACTTGGATTGACTGTGGCTTCTTCTTGGCTTTGGAGCTAGAAGTGGCCACGCTAAGTGGAACCACCGGTTCCTTTGTTGTAAAGATTACAATCATTCTGCACTTCTGGGGTCCACAGGTAGTGCCTTCAAGAGGCTATTCACAAAAGTCTCTGGCATCAGCAAGACTTTCATTTAGCCATGAGATCCACAACATAATGTATGAGACAAAATTCAGTGTCTTGCTTAGAGAATGTCCAAGCTCTGTCTCTACAGCTTACACACTGTTACATACTTTCAGTCTTAGGACACAACATTTGTCCCTTTGCTTATTTATGTATTTTTACATATCCTTATTAACTCTAGTAGTGTTTCCATGACACTTTCATTTCATTGTTTAAATATCTACTATGGATGCATTATATTCTCTGGAGCCATACCAGCACTGACGAATCTTTTTGTCTAACTTTATCAAAATTCCTTTCTCTGTTTCAAGTTTCTCCATCTTTTTTTCGAGAAAATTCTAAGTGCTTCTTGCTCCTCTGTATGTTCAAGATCAATTTTCCTCATGCCTTAACTGCTCTTGCTCTTTAGTTTAGCCTTCATGTGCCATAGCTGCATCATTTTTCTTGAGAACTCATTAAAAGGAAATTTGTCCTTTTCATAGTTGTCAGGTGTCCGTCTTTCTCCTTCTGTCTAACTTGTATTTACTTTAACAGAGTATTACTGATGACCTCCATATCTTCATCTGCACTTTCTCGTATAGTGATGCTGGCCTTCCATGATCACAAGTCTTCTCTTGCAGCTCTTAGCACTACAGCTTGTAGGTCTGCAGTTCAATCTTCAGCACCATATTCACCTGCAGTTGCTAGACTTGGTGGTTCTTCAGTTCTTCCTAGTGGAAAGAGCCAGTAGATCCTTCTTGAGTTCAACTGTAGAAAAAATAGTATGTGATCATGAAATTAAAGCCATTATCATAATGCGTACGTACAGGGAGGCTGAATTAAGGTTGGCAGAACTAAAGTTCTCTGTGCATTTCCTAACTTTCGAATATGTGACTCCCATATGTTTCATCAGCAGAAACTTTATATCCACAGCATAGACATTTTACCCGAGCTAACAGTGTAACCAAAACCAGTAGTAAATTATCATCATGTGTGTGTGGACCAGCTGCTAGAGAAAGATGTGGATTTCTTAACTCTTTGCTCATAGCAGAAGAAATTTGTGACTCAGAATGCTGTATTCTGTATCATGTGTTGAAGGGAGTGTGCTCTAATAATGACAGATTCTTCTGCCCCTGCATTCCTGCATCAGGCCCATAATATCTGGTTGAACTAGAGCATCTCTTTTTAAAAAGGCATCCAATCTCGATTTAATCTTCAAGTGATGGAGAATCCACCACCACATCCTGTATGAAGTTGTTTCAGTAGTAATTACATTCACTGTTAAAAATGTGTGCCTTATCTCTAGTCTGAATTTGTCCAGCTTCAACTTCTAGCCATTAGAGTTTTTCATGTTTTTGTCTGCTAGATTAAAGATTGCTCTGCTGTCAGAATTCACTTTCCCATCAAGGTACTTCTAGGCAATGGACAACTCACCTTTTTCCCCTTCTCTTGGATAAAATAAGTAGACTGAGTTTTGAAAGACTCCACAAATTAAAAATAAAATAAAATAAAACAAAATAAAAAAGATCCAATGAGTTAATCATACTGTAAAATTCTGAAAAGCATGATTTTCAGGCTTACTCTCTCTTGTAAGACCATGTGTCTTCACAGAGGCTGGCAGTTAAACAAGATTATGATAATGTTTTCAGAAATGCCCAAGTGACTTCCAAACCTAAGTCCCATTGAAAGTCTATGGGAAATAGACACGTTTGAAAATATAATCTTAGGCTTCATCTACACTGATAGTGGCAAATTCACCAGCATCAAATCGATTTATCCAGATCAATTGAGTGGGAGTGGAAACCTGCTCAATCAACCTGGAAGTCAACACTATTAATCCACCTCTGCCTGGTGCAATAATGCTGCATTGATGGGAGAGCAGTTTCCATTGGTGCAGTGAACTGAAGACACTGCGGTAAGTAGAAGTTAGGAAGTCAACAGGAGATACACAAGCTACTTGACATAGTTTGCCTATCACTCGTTGACTGCCACTGAATTTGGTGGCAAGTATAGATATAGTCTTAGTTAATCATCAGACCTTATGCAGCCACATAGTCTTATGAGAGAGAGTGAACATGTATCACAGAGACATTTGAGGTGCCAGCTATAATAGTAGTATCTGCGATCAAGTAAGCACAGGGGCTGCTACCAAAATGCTCATTCCTGGGAACAGTTAGCTGTGGTGGGGTGTAGGTGTAGTTCCAGATCCCTCATCTGCTAGCCAGCAGACTCGATAGGCCATGCTGGAGGAACCAAGCAGCACCCCCCAAAAGGATATTACAGATTATGCTTTGTCCAGTGCAAATAAAAAGCTGAGGCAGGACGCACCCAAGGCAGCTATTCTCTCCAGGACTCTGCACTGCCTCTTTTCTACTGGTTGTGTTTAAATGTCACAATTTTGTCCCTGGTGTGTACATTGAATTTCTCAAAATTTGCATTTAAAAAATAATATCGAAGCATCCAGCTATAAATCAAAATACCTGTAACTGCTCCTGTTATGCGGTCATATGCTGTCATGTGCAAAATCTAAGACAAAAAAGCCAACATTTTAAATTTTCTATCCTAAAGTGGATTTAGGTGTCTAGCTTTAGGCAACCACATTTTTAAAATGTTGACCTAAATTCAGTCCTCAAATGTGTGACATGCACAGATGCACTGCTTGAATATTTTATGCCCAGTGCTTTCCTATGTTTTGCAAAGCAACAAAGTAACATTTCACATATAGACAGAAATGGAAGGGCATTTTCCCTTAACCAATATGTAGTTTCAATCTTGAACAAAATGAATTAGAAGAGGTGTTGATTTATAGTAAGTTTACAGCACATTTAAGGTAAATGTGTGATAAAAAATCCATTTCAGGACAAGTTAAGTGTTTCATTCAAAGTCAATTTCAGAACAAAAAGACATTTAGAATTTAAAAAAGGCTTCTCTTTTTTCAAATTATTTTTTCCAACTGAAACAATTTGAAGAATTTGTTGCAAATTTGCAAAATGTTTTGGTCAACATTAATCTGTATTTACCAGTAAAAAAGAGTTTAAATAAAAAAATAATAATAATAACCCAGCTCTATTCCTCACTATTCAACCTCCTAGCTTGTTTAAGAAATTGTATCCTCCCTTTCCCTCCCTTGTACAGAGTTTCTTAAGAACAGGGCTTTTTCTGTGATGGTATCAGGGGTACTGAGTACCGCCACCTTTTTTTCACAGTGATGCGGCCCTGGCTCCTGCAGCTGCCACCGGCAGCAGCCCCAGGTCCCTGGCCAAGTACTGGGACCTCTATTTTTTTTTTTTAAACAGAAAAAGAACTGCTTAGAAGAAAAATGTTATCCCACTTTATGTTTTTTAGATACATGCCCCAGTCTGTATAATATTCTTAACCATTCATGGAATTAAATTGATAGAAATTGGGGATGAGGGAGGAAGAGCTATTTTGTCATTTAGAATATCGATCTGATCAGTTTATGATTGTTCCCTTCATTATGGGTATTCTTTTGTTTTGTCCAGTTTGTTAACCTATCCTATCTTACTGTAAACACATAATTAAAAAACAATATGCCATAAATATACTAGTTCCTCTCTGGGCAATGCATTTCAGTATCTGTAAACGGTTCTGTCACGGGATGCACATCCGTGTACCCCTAGGTTATGGTCTATGTAACTTTCCTGTTCACTTTTGCAATATAATTATATGGTTTGATGCCCAATATGCCATGCAAGGTTCCTTTATGAACGCTTATAACATATTCCACATTATCACTATGGTACTATGTTTCCTGCAGCATCATGTATGTGTGCCCATGTGAAGGAGGTTACATGACTCAAGGGGGAGGGGGATAGACAGAAACATCTGCCAGCAGCATGAATAAAGCCAAAGCAGCAAGCAAGTACCGATAGGAGGTAAAGACAATGCAAATTGAGGTCCTTGGCTCAGACGGGACAAAGAGATCACTTTGGCCCAGGAAGAGGAGGGCCCTGAGGGGAGACTGAAAGTAAAGACAGAAGCTTGGAGCTGCTCCAGGCTTTTGGCCAGAGACCCTCCATGTTGAAACATCTACAAGAAAGACTGTGCCCTGCCTAATTTATGCAGAGATGGCTGCAAACCATCACAGTTGGACTTGAATGGTGAAATGAGCATAATTGTAGTAGTGTGGCTAGGGTAGTATGTATGTTGTATCTTTTATTTACTCATGGTCACGTCTGACTCCTTTATTAAATGATTGTGCATTGATTTGCTATATACTCACTTAAAATCATATCCTAATCAATAATCTAGTGTTTGTTTTACCTAAAGCTGTGGGGACATTAGAGGGTGTAGGTCAGAAAGGCAGGGCCCATCCATTTCAGTGTTAAATGAACAAATGTGTGTCTATGGAGATTGGGGGTGGGTTCCAATCTCTGTAGGATGAGGGTTCCTGGTGTGGTTTCTTGGGACTGAGGGTGTTTGCTTGGGGACTTCCCCATAGGTGCCAAGTGGGCGCACACCCACTGCTTGGGACCGATTACATGCAGGAGGCTGGTGTGGACTGACTCAAGAGTGAGTGATCACCTGGCAAAGCGGGGTACGTCAGGGTTCAGGAGTGGGGATTGGGTGGTCACAGGGAGTGGCCTGTCACAAGTTCCTACAATGTCTGCAAACTATTGATAACACAGTCTTTTATCTCTTTTTTTTTTAAGAGTTCATTTATGAGGAACTCTTTGTCACATCTGACTGCAATGAACTATAAATATTGATGTCGGAAGGCTGATGCAATAGGCATCTTTTCATGTTATTAAATCATTCATGGACACTGCACTAGTTTTAGTCTCTTTACTCTCAGTGACTTAATGTGTGCAAAAATAGAAATAGAACTTTTGATTTCAGTAAGTTGCTAGGCTTGTAGTTAATGCAAATCAATAGCTCTATTTAATACACAAATCATATAGGTCCTATTTTAATTTTACGCTGGTTGGGTTATGAACTAAATATTTTATTTTTCTAGGTTTATTCTTTTTTTTCTATAATCCACTATGATTTTATGATTTTATATGAAGGATTAAATATTTTAAATATTTAAATATTTTATTCACCCATTGGCAGGAACTATTATATTTTGATATTTGTACTGTAAAATAAATAGATCTAAATTAGATAGGTAAAAATTACAATCAGTTTTTAGAAATTACGAACTGTTTACAAAAACAACTGTTGTACAACCTAGTGAAAAAAACTGATTCAGGAATGATATCAAAAGATAACTGTCTGTAAGAAACTGTAAAGGATTAAGAAACAAGAGTTTTTCCATTCCCACCTTTGGTACAAAAATAGTAGCCTAAAATTAATATAAGGAAAGCTTGGAGCATCAAATAGTAATAAGCACTTAATAAGTATAATGGAATATTTTACCAAAGTAATTAACCTTAAGTGAGTATAAACACGAGAAGACTAAATAGGTAACTAGTGGAAATTTAATACAAATACAGTTGGTTTAGGACTTGTTACTGAATCATAAAAAGTGAGATAAAAGTATTATTGTGTAGTTAAGATACACATAGATCCTCTGAACTGAAGAAACATAATGCAAAAAAAATTCAATTGAATTAAAACTGGCTCTTATAGATGATCCTGTTTATGATGGAAGGTGTTGGTGTTTACCTAGCAAAGAGGGGGAAAATGATTGAAGATGCTGTGATAGAGATTGTAATAGATGCAGATTATGAGGAGAGGATTCTGAGTCCAGCCAGGATGGGGATAGAGGAGGAGACTTTGAAGCTGATAAATAGAAACTGGTAATCCTTCCAGAACTCTTCAGTCTGGCCAACCAATTGAAGGGAAACACCTCACTGCTGATAGATTCAAATCCAATCTTTCCATGTCAAAGAAGAAAACAAAGCCTTTGATGTTTTCTGACTTAGGTCTTGTTTATATTAGAAGTTTATGAAACAAAACTAAGTCTCACTAATGCAGGTCATCTGAATGGAGGGGTAGTATTGGGGAATCTATAGCAGAATAACACCACCAGTGCAAAATATCATAAACATTAGATATTGCCTTAAAGTTATCAAACAACATTAAAAAAATGACACAGTAACAGATCAAAATCCCAAAGAAAATCACTGAGGAATGAGAACAATATCAAAAGTTTAGTTTGAAATCAAGTGGCTATAGTTAGTTCTTGTTAAAATTATTTTGTCTTTTTCTCCTAGGGAACAGTCTATTATCCTGGTAACATTTATGCAGAAGACAACATAAAAATATGCTTTTCTTTTGTCAGGTATATAAATTCAGTTTAAAATGTGAACAGATAGGTGACAATGCCCACAGAGGTATCTCAACCTGCCAAGAAATGGATAAGTTAAGGTGTATTCTGTTTCTCAGTTTCATTTTAACAATTCTATGGTAAATTCTCCCCAAGGGCTAGATTGTGCAGTTAAAATCTGCCTAGTGCAAGGGACAGAAAGTAGTTACACTCCAAGAGCAGAACAGGGAGGAAAATTGTGGCATGCAGTCCAGTGTTCTTTTACTTTGGCCAAAGCATGAAGGGCAGGGTGATTCATTTTGCCATGTTCACTTTAGATATAAGAATTTCCCTTCTATCACCTTGCATAACAGGGTGCCTGGAGGGTTCATCAATAATGCTAGTCACTAATTTTTCAGTGAAACATCTATTCATCAGAAATTGCTGATTTGATGGAACCAAAACTTTTTGCAAGCTTGTAATGGGTTTGACAAAACTTTCATTGGGAAAGGTGTTTTAGACAGAATGGAATTGGGGGAGGAGGGGAAGAGCCCTCCTCTAGAACAGTTTGGTGATTTGGGCCCTAACCTGTGCTGTAGGAGAACAATGTTCAAGTTCCTGCTCCAGATAAGAGTCTTAAAATTCTGAGAATACACATTTCCTCCGTCCCACTCTCTATTTGATATGCATGAAGCTTAGTAGAAAAAAAATGTACTTCTGGCCAAGAGGTGCCTCAGCCTGAGTGACCATTTAAGTGGATTTTTTTAGTTGAAGGATGTGAAATGAGTTTCAGCTTTCCCTACTGAGGATCTACCAGCTGCTCCATACTAATGATTTGTCTGCATAGATAAGAATGATCTGTTTTGAGGCTAATAAACATTTACATTACAGAAATAAAAAATAAAAAAGGAAGCCTTAACTTGAATATTGACTGTTGAGAGCATCTTTCACAACAGAGGAAAAGTTAAAATTAAACTATTTTTAAATTGTCTGCTTACTCTTTTTTTTTTTTTTTTTTGCCATTTGACAGTAACGTTTTTCACTAATTCCTCTCCATTTGAAATTCTGTGAAACATTAATGGTGTGACGTAAGTCTTCTAGAAAACGCATAAAGTCATAAATCTGTCTATTTATTGTCTATAGATCTAAAGTCCATTTAAGTAAATGGAAGACTCCAACTGACTTCAACAGGCCTTTGGATTGAGACAATAAATACAAAAGCGGCTCCATGTTACAAAGTGCTCTTAAAATTAAATTTGGTAATCTTGCGGTTGTGTTGTGGTTGTAAACTAAGTGCATCACTATATTCTGAAAACTTATTTTCTTCAGCATTGTTTGTTCTACATTAAGAGGCTGTATTTTACATTTTTTATGCTATGCTAGATGTATCGATGTCTATATTGTATGACAAATTACTGTATTCCATTTATTTGGCTAGTAATGTTTACTAAGTATGCACAGTGAATGTTTGCTAACGAAGCCTGTAATCTAACTTGTTTTTATTCAAGAGGAATGGCAGACAAGATGGCTCTCATAAGCAATGTAAACATGTTTCCATTTAATGAACTCTGCACATTTGAAATGATCAGCTGTATAAATACTCAGCAGAAGAATTGGTGTTTGTTTACTATGTCCATTTAGAGAATTATCAATTTTTTTCCTCCTAATGGATTGTTTGAAGCACTTTTTGATAAATTGAGCTTTAATATATATGCACAGATAATTGATGAGCTTCAATATTATTCTGTGCTTTAATCTAGTTCATTGAGTTTCCTGAAGTTCTGTTTCATATCTATTGAGTATAATTATGGTCAAGTAGACAAGTTTCAAAGGGGTAGCTGTGTTAGTCTAGGTCAGAAAAACAAACAAGAAGTCCTGTGGCACTTTTAAAGACTAACAAATTTATTTTTCGCACAAGCTTTCGTGGGAGAAAATCCCACTTTCAAAGCATCTGACAAAGTGGGATTTTCTTCCACGAAAGCTTGTGCGATAAATAAATGTGTTAGTCTTTAAAAGTACCACAGGACTCCTTGTTTGTTATGGTTAATTAGAATTGAGCCAAAAATCACAACTTATTATAAAGATGTCCATGTCAGAATTGACATATATTGTAATATAGGCTTTCTGTAAGTGGGTGAAATAAAAAATATTTAGCCAGTAGACTTTGTATAAAGTAACTTAAAGATGTTCTGAGCCTTTTTGTGATGTTATACCCAAGTTCCCCTTGGAACATAAATATGACATTGCCACACTGCTCACAAAATTGCCTTATAATTAAGAAGTAACATGGTTAGTGGGACACACATAGAATTTGATATGAATGGCTCAGAAATTCTGATTCTGTTTCTGCCATAGCCACACCATCCAACCTTTTGGCACGTTATTTCATTTTTCTACTACCATTTCTATATCTCTAAAATGGGATTGAGAATGCCTATAATTCACACAGTTGTTAATATCATTGTAATTTTTAGTACTTTGAAAATGGAGCACAGAGGGATTACTTTTCTGCTCTGACATTCTAATATTGTACTCAAATGGGGCCATGGATGGTGAATCTGAGAAGACACTCTGTTTGACAGATCAGCTGTGTTTGTGATTTAAAACTACAAAATGAGACCCTAGGACTATAGTTAACATGCACACTTTGCAAGAATGGGTGAGATTCTGTGGTCTGCAGTGTGCAGGTCAGATGAGATGATTGTGATGCTCCCTCCTGACCTTAAAGTCTATGAGTAGGGATCAAAGGAAGGTTTATGCACAGTCACAATTTGTCACCTCCTCAACTCAGGTGCTCAATTTGTAATTTAGTCTGTCCAAATAAGTATTTCAGTACTGTTGTCCATTATGAGCTTGCTTGCCATCTCTGAGATAGTTATACAAGGAAGCCTGACAACATACTGTGATATATCAAGACCAGAAGGCAGTAGGAAAGTCATCCTATTTGGAAACTGGGGAAGTGGGCGGGCACAAGCCCGCCCACTGCTAAATCCCCTCCTCCAGCCTAAGGGGAGGAGACACTAGGCCCAGCACCAACTGAAAACAGGGGACAACAAATGAAATAACAGGAAAGGGTTTGAGGGTCACAGGTTCAAAATAAGGGATTCAGAAGGGCACACCGAGTAGAGAACCTCGGACAGCGCCCACTGCTCCCGGAAGGTATCGAGGGAGCCAGCGGACGCTGCCCAGAGGAACTCCGCTCAGATTCGTGTTCGAACAAGGGACCAGCAATAGGCCCCACAGTCTCAGGAACCTCCCTCAGCCAACCTCCTCTCCCTGGACTTGTAAATAGCCACTTTAGCATAGGTTAGGAGGAGGTTGGTGAGGAGGTCCCACGACTTTGTGGGGCCACGGATGGGGAGTGCATACAAAAAAAGGTGTGGGGAGAAGTGCAGCCAGAACCTCAATAAGAGGTTCTGGAGGAGCTGGAAAAGGGGCTGCAACCTGGCGCATTCGAGGTAGGCGTGCGCCAGGGTCTCCCTTACCCCGCAAAAGGGACAGGTGTCAGGCGGGGGGTGAACTGCGCCAGGTACATGCCCATGCTCACAGCTCCATGGAGGAGCCACCAACTAATATTCCCGGCGGGCCGTGGAGTTAAGATGTAATACAGACTGGCCCACCGGGGGTCCTCGCCCTCCACAGATGGTAACAGGTCCCGCCACTTGGTATCGGGATGGGACACGAGGGCGAGGAAGTGGATGGTATGGAGCACAAGTGTGTACTGATATTTACGAGGCACGGTTCGGAAACAGGCCGGCTGTAGATCTGGCAGCTGGCTCAGAGCAGGGGGCGGGGGTGGGCAGGGGGGCTCGCGGGGCCGAGGCCCATTAAAAGCTCCGGAGGGCCACCACTGGGGGGGGGAGAGGAGCACCCTCTCGCAGGACCTACTTGAGGTAAACCTGAGCAGCAGGGGCCAAGGTTGCCTTTACCTCCTGGAGTAGGCGCCGGGGGGTTCAAAGGGTGGAGAGTCCCATGTGCTCAGCCAGCAAGAAGGAAAGTCATAGAAGGAAGATATGTAAGCCCCAGAATGCTCTGGGTGCTGTTTCCTGCAAGCTAGCAAAGAGTTAACAGAGGGCAATTAGGAGCAGCTGAGGCTAATCAGGCCCCAGCCAGCTACCTGATAAAAGCCTCCGGGCTCCAAACAGAAGCAGCACAAGTAGGAGGTGGAGTCAGAGGAGAGCTGAGCTGAGCTGAGCTGAGCTGAGGAGAGGAGAGGAGAGGAGTGTTGTGTGGTGCAGAGGAGCAGGAGGAGAACAGTGTTGAGTGGAGGAACAGAGGAAACCTGGAAGAAAGTATGGGACCTCAGAAGAGGAAAAGCTTTTGAAACAGGAATGAGCTGCCTCCAGGCACTGGGGAAGGGGGACACCAGATGCTGGAATGACAGAGGGAGGAAAACTAGCCCAGGGGAAAAGAGCGCAGCTGTGGGTACAGCCTTTGCAGCAAATAGCTGCCATTCGTAGGGCTCCTGGGCTGGGACCTGGAGGAGTGGGTGGGCATGGGTCCCTACCCCCTTCCTTGACCCACCGGACCCCACTGAAGGAGCCTTTCCCTCATCAGGGAGACAGGGTAGCTGGTGGCACCCTAACCCACAACAAGAGCCTCTTAGAAGCTTGAGACCCACTAAGTGGAGCCTGTGGTTTGCCACAATACTTTATCATCTACATAAGTACCAGTGATAATTTTCTTCAAATTGGCATATTTTCCACATAAAGATAGATGAAGATTTTGAAGTTTGACTTAATATAAAATCATTTTTAAATGCAGCATATACAGTGTTATAAAATGTTAAGTTAAATCAATCAAAAGCCCATGTTTAGTTTATAAGTCTTTATTTGTCAGTGGGGCAGGTAGAAAAAACTCAGTGTAACGCTAAAAAAACAAAAACAAAAAACCACTAACATAACCCATTTTTGAAGAGTGGTAATTAAAAGGCAGCTACTATCACAGCTGTTTTCACATTTGCAGTCTCAACTCTGAAGACATCATTTGAAAGCCATGTGTAACATTAAATATGAATGTTGATAACAACTGAGAAAGTAAAAGGTGTTTCAGATATAATTAGGGCATTTTTTTAACTAATCACTTGCACATCTGTGAGGTGCAGACTGAATATTTTCCCACATTCAATTACAAGGAGATACAAGTGCAGAACTAAGCAATTAAAGAGAGAACGTAAACCAGTATAATTGAAATAGTAATTGCAAAAACAACCCAGTTCAAGAATATCAAGGATAGATTTCTCAAGACCCTACATAAACAAAACTTGGCAATTTGGGTCACTCAAAGAGAGGATTGGGATTCTCCAAGCTTGTATAACAGTTTTGCAAAAGGAACATAAGTGACCACAAAGGGTACTTGACTGGATTCACAAGAGTACTTAAATTTGCAACATCTAACTCCTCAGTGCCTTGTTATGTAGTGGAAGTCATAGCCCCAAGTTAGCTGTCCAAGTTCCCTCTGCATTGTATGGGAAGAGTTAAGCACATACAGTGGGGTTTCTGAGGAGTCAGCAAGATGAGTAGGAAGCTGCGTAAGAAACCCAGAAGCAAAATTCAAAGGAAAGGAGCACAGCTTAAGGTCGACATTCAAAAAGAGATTTAAGCACCTGACTTCCATTGATCCTTCCACTTGACTCCTATCTACACAGGAGATTCTCAGAAAGGAGCCCTTCTGTAGTGTTAGGCAGCTAAGCCAGGTCTTCCCTTTACCGCATAGATACTCAAGACCACTTGTCTATAGGCTATACCATTCATCAGGGCTGTAGAGAGTCAGGTTCAAATCCCTGCTCTAAATGAGGCAGAGTGGAGATTCAAATCTTGGTCTCTTATATCCTAGCTAAGTGGCCTAGCCAGTGGACTATTGACTAGTGTTGGGACACATGCTGTGTATCTTGCTCAGAATATGCCTATAGAATCTGGCTGTACTGGTGAGTGAGAGTCATAGATTGCAGGGCCAGAAGGGACCATTGTGATCATCTTGTGTGACTTCCTGTCTAACACAGGCCATAGACCTTCCCCAAAATAATTACGTTTGAACTTGATAAAACCTATTTAAAAAATCCAATTTTGATTTTAAAATCACTGGTGATGTACAATCTACCATGATCCTTGGTAAATAGTTCCAATGGTTTATTGCCCTCACTTCTAAAATTTTACAGCTTTTTTCCAGTCTGAGTTTGTCTAGCTTCATCTTTAAGCCCCTTGACTGTATTATAGCTTTCACTGCTAAACTGAAGAGACCATTATCTTCTATTTATTCCTCATGTAGGTACATACAGATTTTATTCAAGTTATCCCCTTAATTTTCCCCTGCTTTTAAATTAAATAGACTCAAGGAGTTCAATCACTGTAAGGCATGTTTTCTAATTCTTTAATCTTTCTTGTGCTTTTCTCTGAACCCTCTCCAATTTATCAACGTTCTTCTTGAGCTGTGGGCACCAGTATTGGATGCAGTGTCCAGCAGCAGTTGCACCCATGCCAAATACAGAGGTAAAATCACCTCTGTTCCTCCTCAAGATTTCAATGTTTATGCCGCCAAGGATCACATTGGACCTTTTGGCCAAAGCATTGTAATGGTAGCTCATGCTCAGCTGTTTGTCCACCCCTCACTCCCCAATATCTTTCAGTGTCACTGCTTCTTAGGGAAGAGACCGCCATCCCCACTCTTGTCAATATGGCCTACATTCTTTGTTCCTAGATGTGTGGAGTTATGTTTAGCCACATTAAACTGAATATCGTTTGCTTGCACCCAGCTTACCCAGCAATCTAGATCGCTCTGTATCAGCGACTTGTCTTTGTCATTTATCAGTCCTCCAACCTTTCTCTCATCTCTGAGTTTTGTCAGAGATGGATTTTTTCTTTCTGATTATTGATAAAAATGTTAACCAAACATTGAATCACAAGGGCTATTTAAAAAATGGATTTAAAACTGCTTAGATGTCTCAAAATGTAGCTACGTATCATATGAAAACCAGTTAGAAATTTTGAGTATATTAAGCTTGTTGAAATACCACAAGATTGTTTAAAACAGGGTTCAATTAACTTAACTTTAAATTTAGTATCGATAGAAATTCATAGATTTTTATGGCCAGAAGCAACCATTATGATCATCTAATCAGACCTCCTGTGAAACACTAGCCATATAAATTCATCCAGTAATTCCAGCATTAAACCCATAACTTCTGGAATATATATTCTGATAAATGTATTTTGAGAAGGATGTAAAATCTTGACTTAAAACTTCATGACAGACAATCCACAAAATCCTGTATTATATTGTTACAATGGCTAATTACGCTCACTGTTAAAGATTTGTGCCTTTTTTCTAATCTGAACCAGTTTAGATTCTTGCTCTGCCCTCTAGATTACGTTATGTCTCTGTCTGCAAGATTAATGAGCCCTCTAGAATCATTATCACCTTCCCGCATAACTACTTATAAACTGTGGTCAATTCACTTCTTGGCCACCTCTTTGTTAAGCTTCTCAAGTCTCACTGCAAGACAAGTTTTCCAGACCTCAAAGTATTCTTGTATCTCTTTTCTGAACCCTTTACAAATTTTCAATATCCAGTTTGAAGTTTGGACACCATATGCTAATAATTTACTGTATCATTAAGACTTGTAATGCTTAATGCAAACCAAACATTTGTGTTGGTTGGTTGTCACCATAATGGAGAATGGTGCATGAAAAAAGTAAACTGAACTCTTTCCCCCCTTTTTGATAACGCAAGAAGAAATAGACATCAAATAAAAGTGAAAGATAGCAATTATAAAACTAAGAAGTATTTATTTATTTATTCTTCCATACAATATGCAATCAACATGTGGAACTTCTTGCTACAAAATATCACTGACATGAGCTGTTTAGCAGGGCCCGAAAGAGGATTAGATATTCATACGGAAGGTAAGATCATTCATACTTATGTTAGAGAAATAATAAATGGGGCAGGGATATAAAACCTTATTCTTCAGGGCACAAATTCGTCACAAACTGATGTGGGTTTGGAAGAAAGTTTCCTAGTGACTGGTTATTTTATAATTGTTCCTCAGGGACTTGCTTACTAAAGTTGGGCAAAAACTGCTTATTTGGTTTACTGGCAATTCCTGCATTACCCTTCATGCCCCCTCCTCCCCAAATCAGTTCAGGTCTTGAATTGAAATGAAACGAATGAAACCAATGTTTTTTGAAACCATAAAAGTTAAAGGAAAAAATCATTTTGGAATGATTGACATATTTTTTCCATTAATGGCAGTTTTAATCTTTATTTATTAAAACAAAGGAAATGAAAGGCTAGATTTGAAGAGGTGGGGGTAGGATTCCTCTGTGCCCAAATGAACAGGGCACTCACCTGGCAGGGGGGATGTCTAACTTCAGATCTCAGCTTTGGACCAGGAACTGGAAGTTGGGCCTCTCTCCCCAGGTAAATGCCCAACTATCATAATCTGTATGTATTCTGGGGCAGTGTGTCTCACTATGCTGCTTGTAGCTGTTCTGCTTTGCATAAATAATTAAATCTGTATCTGAGCAGGAACTGGAACTTGAATCTCCTTCTTCGCAGAAGAGTGCCCTAACTATTTCCACTACCATCTCCTCTGATTAGTTTGTTGATGGTGCCTACCTTCCCTCGTGATTCTGGCCTGAAATTATTTGTTGAATCCATATAAAAATTGTGAATCATTTTGATCAACTTGAAACTGTATTTTTGCAGCAAATGAACTGTTCATCCAAAAAAATTTGCCTAGGTCTATTTCTTATGCCTTCTCCTGAAGCATATGATGCTGGCCACTTTCAGAGAAAGGGATATCAGCCTAGATAGACCACTGATCTGCCCTGGCAATGGAGTTCATATGTTCTTTGTTCTCACTGGTATTGAAATGAATTCTGTATAATAGTTTGTTCAAAAAAACATTCCAAGAATGTGGTCCCCGCTAAAGAAAATATTACTTTTACTTAGTATCTCTTACTATGTTTAGAGATAACCAGCATTTTCTGAAACTTCCAGTCTATAACTGTAGCTAAGATTATGTTGACTCTTGATTAAAGAAGCTGAAATACATAAATGAACATAGTAAATCATCTGGGAACTTTGGTTGCAAACTCATTATTCTGAAACTGTTCAACGTTATAGAAATGGATATATTAGACTCATATTTACAGTGAACGTTATAATGACTCAGAATAACTATTGCAAAGGAATAAAGTATTGAGTAGCATTGGATAAATTTACTAGAGTGAAATACTGAACTAATGCAACCTCTTGAAATAGCCCTGGTAAGATGTGTAAATGAGTATCTATCGAAACAGTCATTAAATAATAGACAAGTTGAATTTGAAAGGTATTTTTTCCTAATTCCTTATTTTGGATCCTTTGCCTTTATTTTAATTTAATTGTTAGTGGGTTCAGACACTATTCTACCTCATGAGTATAATGGCAATAAATACTGAAAAATTAGCCTTTCAAAAAATAAATCTTGTTCTGTGGTAGAACAATTATGTTGTCTAGTCTAATTCACATTAAGCATGGATACTGAAATATTTGGTGGAGGGTAGCTTTTGAATATATTGTAATACTTAAGATTTTAAACAAATTTGTCAGTTCATGTTTAAACTCAGTGTCATAAAGGGGAAAAAATCACTAGATCAAATTACTAGTTGGGTTTTATTGACAAAATAAAGCAGTGAACCTATTCAAGGAGAAATGTTAACAATGCAATCTAGCAATATTTTTAGGTTGAATATGTGATGATGGTGTCCATCCCACAGAAGGTCTGAAGGGGTTAAGGTGGCTAGGTGGGCCTGTTAACTGCTGCGACTGCACCTGAAGGAGGAGGAGCCAGGGAGCAAGAGCTACTTTCAGATGAGTCTCTGATGGACAGGGACAGGAGGGCCCTGTACAAACACCAGGACCTGAGAGCAGAAAGAGGCTAGAGGGAAATCGCCTACAATCATTCTGTGGGCAAAGGGACCTGTGTTTGGGTTCAAGGAGGAACATCTACAGATACTCCCTGGGGCTATGCCTACACTGGGGAATTTAGGTCGACTTTACTAAGTCGACTTTAATAAGTCAACTTCAAGTTCACCTTATTAAGTCGACTTAGAGAATCCCCACAGGACTCTTAAGTTGACTTAAGGTGGGCCATACTAAGTCGACTTGAAGAGTCTACACTAGACTCTCTAAGTCGACTAGTTAATTCCAGGGGGAGGCGAGGCTCCTTTGGAGCCTTGGCTCCGCAGGCTAGGAGGGCTTGTCCTGGGGACTTGAATGGTCCCAGACAGAAGGAAGCAGTGGCTCCCTGTTTGCCGGGACCTGCACTCGGGTCCTGGCTAGGAGGGAGCCCCATGCTCCCTCCTAACCAGGACCATGCTCCAGCTCCTGGGAAGCCTCTGGAAGCTTCCCAGAAACTGGAGGGCAGCCGTGCCAGCAATTGCCGGCGCTCCAGCTCCTGGGAAGCCTCCAGAGGCTTTCCGGGAGCTGGAGCGCGCTGTGCCATCAATTGCCGGTGCTCCGGCTGTTTGGGGAGGCCCGGGGGCTTCCCTAAACAGCTGGAGCACTGGCAATTGCTCGCACGCGCTCCAGTTGTTTATGGAAGCCCCCA
>ML685756.1:30459252-30481657 GCA_007922175.1 Pelusios castaneus | reverse complement strand
CTGGAATGCCTCAGCAGTACATGATCTTGCAAGAACACAAGTCTCCACAAATCCTCTGCCAGTTCACTCATGGTTTCTTCTGAGCTGTGTCCTTCTCAGGTCGGATTGATACTAGTGAGAAAGATGGAAACTGATCTCCCCAACCCCTTTAAGCACAGTTGTGTCTAATATGTATGATGAAAGGAGATTTTAATCTGGTTTGTGTCTTTACATAATACTTTGAAAAACTGGTAACTTTGATTTGTAAAACAAGGGGAAATGGCTAGGTCCTTGTTAAGGGCTTGAACCATGCTTGGGTAACAGTCTCTTTCCTGAGGGAAAGGTCTGCAGCGCCATCAGAGCTGGGTCACCCAAGCTGCCTCCTAGTAGCCTTCCTTTCTGTCTCTGCTCTCAGCCATTTATGTGAGCTAGAATGTTGAACTGAGCCAAATAAGCCTCCCAGGGAGACTTGTCCCTCAGATAGTGGACTTTTGCATCATTTGAGCTAGAGCAGCCTAATCATTCTCTTCCCTTTGGGCCTCTAAGTTACAAATGGGGCAGGAAAGCAATGTAAATGTCCAGTCTGACACAGTGCTCAGGCTGGATCAATTCCTCTTCCAGTTGGCTGCCTCACTGTGATCAGCCACCCTTTGATTTCTGTTGCTCAATTTTTATCTTGAAGTCCTCGCTACTTGTCCTCTCAATTGGCACGTTCCAAGCTGGCTGAAGCTTGTTTTTCTATACATTAGCATAGTCCAAGCCTCTGGTCTCTTGCAGTCAGACTACTTAACACCTCATCAATCCATTTTATTATTCCAGTTTGTATGTGTTGCAGCTGAGTTTCCTAATCTGCCCAGGAACATTGTAGTTGCTGTTCCAAAAGGATCTCATTTCAGCCTGCAAGTCCTCTCTGAGCCCTTTCTGGGAAACCTCCAGCTCTTGTTTTCTTTTAAGTCGTTTTGCAAAGTCTGTTTCAGATCTTGTTTAAATCCTACTGGCCATTTTTGATTTCTGTAAGTATCTTCATTATTTGTTCCATCTTGATTCAGCAGGAATACTACTTACACTCGCTCTCCTTGGAAACCAGATCCCACTGGGTCACCAGTCCTTCTTGATCCAAACAGCAAGTGCTAGCGTGGGGCTCTGTCAGTGTCCCAGCTAGGAGCAGAAATTGGTGGTAACCAAGTCTTTCTTTGTTGCAATTTTGTTTATTTACAAAGAATGTATAAAGTCCTGTGTCTGAAAGCAGAAGGAATCATACATATAGCAACAAGCAGCTCCTTTTGCTTGCAGCACCAAGAACAGTTGTTTCAGCCGGATCCCTGATCCAAAAACCTCTCTGCGTGTTTCTTCCAGGATCAGCCCTGTGATAATGCTTATAGCTGCTCCTTAACACTGTCTCTCTCATCCCATCTGATTTCTTCTGACCTCAGTTTCTGTGAGATCTCTTTCCACACACACAGACCCTTTTCATAACAGTACTCTGCCAAAAGCTCCTAGGTAGGTTCATAGATGCCTTATGTCTTAAATGGGGGTTATTGTTACAACATGTTGACTGAAGGGTAAGTTCACAACTACCAATATCAGTGAAGTTTTAATTCAACCTACAACAAGGTTTCATGCAGTTCATAACAATATGTTCTATTAAATGTTTAAATACTTAAGGTAATGCACTTCAGTTTATTCTCCCATTTGATTATGGGTTAATCCTCATCTTGGGCAGAGATCTGTGAGATGAGATGCTAATTCAGTATGAATTATGCTTTCATAATAATACATTTGATTTGACCAGAGTGCCTAAGGTGTAGCATAGGGAATTTTAAATGCAATCCATGGTTAAATATGCACTTACATGTAGAGAAATTTGAAAATATTCTGTTTAGCAGTGATTTGGCTATTGTCAGTTTGGAATTTCTCATCCTTCAGTTTGTACTGTTAGGTTTATTTGCATGATAAGATGATTCATGAATTCTTGCTTCTTCCTCACCTAGCATCACAGTACCCTGTTTAGAATATTATACTAACCAGACGTAGAGATGATCTCCAAACAATGATGTAATGTATAAAATCAGTCATCAGCTACAGTATAAACTTATGAAATTCTAAGTTCTGTAATGTACTAGTCTTATGTGACTTTTCATAGAGAGGTCCATCTCTAAAATTGAGCTATGGCAACAGTCATCCTAAGGCCCACACCTTTCCCAGTAAACGGTCATAGAATCATAGAATGGTCTGAGGTAAATAGAGATGATGATTTAACATTAAAATGGAATGGGGGCTGCTGAAAGGATATTTTCCCTGAGGACTCTTGTACGTGGACTTCCCACTTCAGTTACTGAAAGTCCAGGTTACTTAACTTTTTGTGCATGCTGCAGATTCATCTCTTCTTCCAAAAGGTATGCTGGGGGAGTTGGGTTGAGAAGGTTGGAACAGTTGGTTGTGGAGTATCTGTGCTGGGGGCTTAAATGATAAATATAGTTGTCTCCTCATCATTGCAGAGTCTAAAGACCAGCAGTTCTCCAATTTCATGGCACCATGACCCCCTTCCAACAATTACTACAAAACCCTGGGAAGGGGGACCAAAACCTGAGCCTGTGCCCCACCATGGAAGTCAAAGCCTGAGTCCTGCCTGCTGGGAGGGGAGGTCTTAAAAGCCAAAGCCAAAGGGCTTCAGCCCCTTGCGGGGGGAGTGGGGAGGAGAGGTGTGAGGGGAGGTGGGCTGTAACCTAAGCCCCATCTCCTGTGGTGGAAGCCGAAGTCTGAGCATTACTGCTCCTGGGCTGAAGTACTCAGACTTTGCCTTCAGTCCCAAGCGGTGGGTTTGTGCTTTAGCTTCAGTCCTGAGCCCAAGGAGTCTAACTCCTGCACTGGGCATCCCATTCAAATGGGGTCATGACCCACTTTGGGATCCCAACCCATGGTTTAAGAACTGCTGGTCTAAGCTGTAAACCAACCTTGGTGACAATGGTTGGTTGTTATGGTTCTTTGGGTTGCATTAGTATTTGCACAGCTGCTTAGGGCCTGGATAGTCACTTTTTAAGATCTAAGATAAATTCTGAAACCTTTTAATACAGAGCAGCTTGATATGCAGATATACGCTACAGAGAAGTTTGATTTCTAACTATCAGTTTTTTTAAACCCTGGTTTAAAATATTTACCCACCCATATTTAAGCCATACTAACAGAACCCCATGAAGTCCAGAAACAGAGGGGGCAAATCTGACCTATTCTTTGACTTTTAGGTCTTGATCCTGTATTCTTTGTGCAACCCAAGATTCCTGTGGACTTCAGTAGGAAATTGAAGTATACAAAGAACGTAGGGCAGGCCCTTCCCTGAAATTTCAATCTCCATTTTACTATAGCAGACCTGGTCCTTCCTGGAATGGCCATTGGAATAACAACTGTACATGTGGCACCTCTCTGATAGTGCTCAAACTGAAAGCAGTGAGAAAGCAATTATTTATTCTTTAATAAGAAAAAAATGGAAGGGAAAAGAGCAATGGCAGTCTCATGAGACATGAGAGAGAGGCCTATGCTGCGTTGGGGAAGAGTGGATTGAGAAATTGATGTCTCCTCTAGGTGAGCTTCAGATCACCTTACAGAAAGTGTAGGAAGAACACTGCTTCCAGGATGTATGGAGGGTCACTGACAGAACAGTCTAGCATAACCTGAATACAAATAAAATAATTAAGGATGTTAAGTTTGAAACTTAAATAGACTCTCAAATTGGAGTTCTTCAACTCCAGGACAACTTTTAAAAATGTAGTTAATTAATTGATTTTGCACCAAGCTATTGGCCTTCCTCCTTTTACCCTACATTCCCTTTTCCCCTCACCTCTCCATAGTTCTTACTAGCTTTACTTCTCCTACTCCTCTTCACTCCTCAGCCTGATCTCACTCCTCCCATGTGCACAGATCTCCTTGCCTCCAGTGACAGCTGTTCTAAACATGGCCCTCCCTGCCACAACAGTCTCCTCCTGCATCTTTCTAACCTCTTAACCACTCCCCTTTTCTATCTCTGAAAATGTAGTGGGTGCTCCAGAAAGATCAGCCACCCATAACCTATTCATGTAATGTTCTCTCCAGTTCCTGGCTCTTAGAAACTTGGAACTAGAGCTGGTAATGAAATTTTTCCCACAAAGCTGTTTTTCATCAGAAAATTTTAATTTGTTGAAACAAGCTTTTTGCAGGGGGTATCAGTGTTAATAAAACCGTGAGGTCCAGAATGGAATTTCTGATTCAAAAGAAGAGCAAGATGGACCCATTCATGAATCACCAGTTGATTAAGACACTCAGCAGGGAGGTGGGAGATGTGTTCAAGTCCCTCTGCTAATTCAGGCATAGAAGGGAGTTGAACTCTCTCTCTCACATCCCAGCCGCATGATCTAAGTATTGGGTTGCATATCCCTACTTGAAGTCCTCTGACCACACTGACTGTCTCCACTGTCAATTAAATTTCTCCTTCTTCAGCTTGATCACCTTTCTGGTCAAGCAGCAATACTTCTCCATTCATTGACTCCCATAGGTTACAATCCCAGCCATCTGGTCACTTCTTTATTTTTTCAGTCTAAACTCATATTTCCTTCTCCCTTTGTATGTTGGATTTCCTCTTTGAAGTCAATAAAATCCTATGAACAAAATTCAACATTGACTTTCAACTCCCTCCATTGTATCCTTGCACCAGTCCCTCTCTGTTCCTTTCTCCACTTTTCCTCTCAAACACCTCTACCTGCCTGAATGACCCCATCCAAATGGTCTCTTGATGATCCCCTCCCTCTTTGATTCCTTCTGTTCACAATACAGATGTGCTAGATTCTCCCAGCATAAAAATCCCTCTCCTTTTCCCCACCTCTGCTTCTTCAAATCATTGCCTCATCTGATCTCCCATTCATTTAACTGCATATGCTGTCATGCCGTAATAAATTGAACCAGAGTCAGAGGACCCAGAATGTTCCCTCAAGAGACAGTTATTGACAGGACACCAGTGGAACAGGGAATGTAAGGGCTTAGGCTGGAAGAACTTATCCACATGAACAGAGCGGTCTGCTAGGTTTGAAGTTCCTCTTGTGTAGCTTCACTCTTTGCAGATGAATATCTATAACTGCTGTCCTAAATTCTTTACTGCTACTACCATTCCATATCCCCTCAATCTGGCTTCTGGCTCCCTATCCTCCCATTACTGTGAAACAGATGACAGCAAGGTCTCCAATAACTTCCTTCTCTTGGCCAAACATCAGGGCTTTTGGTTCTTGCCTAGTATTGAGTGCTCCTAGCTAGCCATTCATGAATTACGCTGCAGAAGAACACTAAGATTCTCTAGCCCTAGACTTCCCCAGAAGGCCAGCACTTTATTGAACAATGCAAGCTCATATAAGGTCTGCCATGTCATCAATAGAAAATTATATGCACCTGCTTATTTATCCCTAATGGAGTTTTCCCCACACACTCTAATCCAAACACACTGGTTAGATAAAATAGTAAAATAAGTTTAACCACAGAAAGAAAAGAGATTTTAAGTGACTACAAGTAATGAGACAAATCAGATTAGGTTAAAAAAGAAATTAAAAAAAGGGTCAAACTCAAGCTAAATGCTTAATTTAAGAAGCTAAGTGAACTTAAAAGCAAAAGGTTTTTCTTGCTACAAGCTTACAATAGTCTGTAGTGGCAGAAAAGCCTTCCAGCCATAGCCCCTTCCCCCACGTTCATTTTTTTAGGAGTCATTGATGTCATGAGCAGAGAAGAAGGAGAAGAGTGAGGTTAAGCATTTTTCTCCCCCCTTTATATTTCAGTTCCTTGAGCTAGAGACATCCTTGCTGAGTAATGGGGAAAAATAGCCTCTTGTGAACATGGGGTTTGAGCCATCCTTGTGATGAAATGTAAGTTTCTTGTTCATGCCTTCCCCCTGCCAGAGAATGGTTGCTTACCTAAGTGATAGTCCATTTCAGTTGGTTGATATCTGTCTGGGGTATTATATATCTTTAATTCTGAAGAATTGGTTTGGGCCTGCCTTTCTAACTTTGGAACATGTTATCACAATATTCTACACTTATAACTTTACATACAATCTTGATACACATTTTTAGCAAGACAATAATGTTCAGTAGATTATAAGTTTTCAAATAATTCATATTATAATTATAATTACAAGCATATTTTCATATAATTCAAATAATAGTTCAGTAGATTATGAGTTTTCACAAGGCATATTTGTACAACATTTATCATGGTCTTGTGAAAAATGTGAACATGCGGTATAGACAATGAAAAATATTATGGTGACTAATTTGTAACTGCACTCTGTTAGAGCTTCCAAAATGGCAAAAATAAAGACATGACAGGAAAAAAGGGCAATCTGTTATATTTCTAAAAGACTTCAGTTCCTATTGATAAGGAATACTTATGAAAATTGAACATACTAATTCTAATGGGTCTAGAAATCTAGAAAATATTCATTTTAGGGTGTCAAGAGAATAACTAACAGACTTGTTGAAACATGATTGCATGAAGTATGATGAAATACTGGGATGGCCTCAGAGTAATAGAAGAAAATAAGAACCTCAATTAACTCTGTATGCTCTGTTTATCTTTCTAAAAATATTCTTTGATATATGCAGCGATTAGGCTCCAAGAGGATTACCAAAATTAAACAGTGCACATCACATTTTTTTTAATGATTTGTTATGGAGCATCAGAACAGTATTTGTTTCATTTTATGGCTGTGCCATGTTTTTACTCTTGCATAGTGCTACTGATAATTGGTACTTAAATACCTCCATTATACATGTTCAAACACTTGGAAAATATTGGGCCAAATTTACCACTTGTGTAAAAAAGTGCAGTTCCACTGACTTCAGTGACATTTCATGCACTTACGCCAGCAATGAATTGGCCAATTGTTTCTACATCAGAATATTTGACTTTTTTGTTTTTTAAAAAACAAAGATGTGACTTCAACCAAATGTTAATGAAAACTGCTGGTGGTATGAATTGCATGTATCTTGCATATTATAAATCTGTTCTAAATGATCCATTTTTGGATAAGCAATTTAAGATATTATCCATTAATATGGTCTTGTATGTTCTCCATGAGTAAGCATCTTCCGTATCCTATTTATTTAAGGAAGCACCAAAGGGTGAATATGCTGTGAAATTCATGCACTTAGCATTTAGTTGATTTTAAGAAAAGTGACTCATCCAATGGAAATCTGAAACTCCTCTGTATATAAACCCCACAGTGCAGAGCAAGGGTTAAGGAATAGCTCTGGGCCCAGGTGGCATACCCAGTCAAATCTCCAAAGCCTGTGCATGCTGGATACATGCCTTTAAAAGAAGAAGAGCACCCTGGAGGCAGACAGTCGAAGGAAGCAGATGGTTGATCTGAGGGGGAAATGCTGCCCAGGAGCTCACTGCCTGCGATCTGAGAGGACAGACCTGCCCAAACCTAAAAAGAGAGAGGCAGGTGACTGGGAGTGCGGGTCAGGGACTTGATTGAAGTCTTTGATGCACTCTTTAAAGTTAAAGGAGACTTGAGTAAGAAGTGGTCGAGAGATGCAGAGTATAGCTGTCCATCACTGGGCCCTAGAAGGTGGAGGAGGCAGGAGCCTGTGTCTACCCTCTCCAAGAGCATGTTAAGAGATGTCTTCACCTCAGGTGAGAACCTACACAGAAAAGATCTTGACAATTTATAGTCCCAGACTTGTATTGTTTCTGTCCTCAGACATTAACCATACTGAGACCTGTAACATTAATGCATCAGTTCACATATACAAGTAGCACCAATCTCTTCCCACTCCTTCTGCCTTGCTTTAACCCCATCAAATGGGGTTGACTCCGAGTCCTCTCCCTCCAAAGTCCTCTATTCAGTGCCATATCCTCTATCACACCACAATCTAATGTATTTTTCTTTATGACATCCCACCACAACTTCTTGGGTCAACCTCCGGCTTTTCCTGTCAGTCTTGATCTGTTGGACTTTCTCACCCACACTGTCAGGACTGCAGGCTATATGATAAAACCAACTGAGCCTACACTCGCTCCTTCTCCCCTGTCCCATTTATGCTTATTACTTAAACACGTGACCAACCGTACACTTTCTTCGCCTGGTCTTTTTTGCTTACACCACTCTCATCCATCTTAATATTTTCATTTCACTGGAACAGATCCCTTGCTTGTGTTCCTTCTTTGTCACCCAGCACTGAGAGCCATGCATTAAAACTGAGCAGCCCACCATTTTGATAGATTTTTCCTTTTTAATCTTGTTGGTATCTTCCAGTCACACGCCACTGTTTAAGTCAGAAGTTTGCGCCAGCTGCAATGTGCTCTTCTTGTCATCATTTTAGAGTTCTATATCCTGAGCCACCATATACTTTATCATATCTATACCTGTCTCTTACAACAACATGTCCATTTAAGTTGATGCCACTAACTGTTTCCTGGAATTTGCTGAAGAGAACATCTAACGTTTCCCAGAAACAGGTGGTCTCATTCTCACCAAAGTCAGACTGGGATGCATGTATGGTGACTATGTTTAGTAAGCAACATTCAAAAGCCAACTTCCAAGCTTTTCTTCCCAGATCTGTATAAGCCTGAAAGCTTGTCTCTCTCATTAACAGAAGTTGGTCCAATTAAAAAAAAAAGATTACTTCACCCATTTTGCCTCTCTAATATCCCAGGACCGACACTACATACTATCATTCCAAACACTTCTTTTCCCTTACTCGTAGCTACTTTAAATGTTTTACCTTGAACTTTACATTTGGTCTCATTCTGAAATGAGTATTTTCCAATTGGTGAATTACTATTTCATTTAGTAATTGAGTGAATAGAGGTATGTCAAGAGGAAGAACATTGCATTTTATTTCTTTCCCATATTACTAACCTCTATAGGTCTTCTTGCATTGCTGTCCCTTGTGCACAGCACCTGACAATATAATTTACAAGTTTCTTGTGCCCTTTCTTCCTTCTTCCAAACATTAAAGATGTTTAAGCAGACTGGAGAAACAGATGTATGCAACAATGTACTAGACACCTTCCCTATGGCTCAGTATATTGTCATTTATTTTTTGTTTAGATATGAGTAAATGATGCCTGTAGAAGAGCTCTACAATGTTACAAAAACAAAATACCCCCACCAATGTTTAATTCCCCACTCCCAAATTCAAACAGAAAACTCCATTCTGTCAAGCCAACAATCAAAAAAAATCAGAGACAAAATTCTTTCAGGTCAACCCTATGCTGAAATTTTTCAGGGTTTTTGGTGAATCGAAATCAGAAAAACATTTTTTAACCTCAAAAAATAGAATAAAATAAAATAAAAGGCAGTGGTATTACCTCTTGTGCCCTGCAGCTCAGGTATTCACCTGAAAGGACTGGATTTGAATGCCTGTTCAGGCATAGGCACTTCAGGCACAGGGTCTCCTCTCCTCTCGCCTAAGTAGCTGACTGCCCTAACCATGAGGCTATAGAATCAGCATTTCTCATTTTCTCTTCCTCCCAATAAATTTTTAATAATTTGATACAGAGTGGAACAGTTTCCATAGAAGAGATGGAGAAAACCTCATCCTAGAATATCCAGTAGCCAGCTAGTTAGGTCACTTACCCAGGGCGTGGGAAAGCTCTGTTCAAATATATGCTATAGGGGATTAAACTGGGGTCTCTCATATCCCAGGTAAATACTTAATTGGTGGGCAGTTTGGTAGAAGGGTTGCTGACACCACCTCCGCCCCCATTTTCTGAATTCTAAGTCCCCTTAGGAACCTAGCCCTCCCCCATTCCAAAAATCAAACCATTCACCGATGAAACCGTTCATTTTGACACTTCCCATTTTATTACCAAAATAGTTGGCTGCACTTGACATGAATTCATGAATATTTTGACTTGAATTTGCATTTTCTTTTTTAAAAAAGGGTAGTCTGAAATGTTTCACCTTATCTCTAATTAATGGTGCTACAGGCAGTATAAAGAGAGACTGAAAGTCTTTCCCCTGACAATAAGGTCTGGGGTGGAATTAAGTCTCCATTGTTCATTGTCCTGCCTCAGCTTAAGTGCCACTAAACATAGATTTTGTTTGCTAATTTTCGTGGGAATGCACTTGTAAAAAAATGTCATTTTGTAAAAACCCAGCTACTTCTGGCAACTTTAAAACTTTAACAACAGTTTGTGCTTCAATCCTTTTGTTTTTATTTTTGCTGTTTTTATTGAAATTTTTCTTCCATTTACTCTTGGCCTGAGGTGACATCATATCCTGTACAGTCTTTATGGCAACTCAGCAGGTACTGTGATGTAGCAAATGCCAAGCTATAGCTGCAGGCACAGAGTCAAATACGCATATTAATTCCAAGTCATTTACAATTTCCCTTCCACTAAATAAAATTTAAAGAAAAAATCACATTGTAGAAAATATGAAGGTTTGTACATATAATTTTCAGAAACTTACTGTGCATGCCCAGTTATATAAGGTAGTTTCTTGTGTAAATAAGAAATTTAGTTGTTTTGATGAAGAAACTGAACAAGTTTGCTGTGACTACATAAAAAGCATAACTAAAATATTGATATGGATATTCTTTCTGTTTCTTTGATCAAAAAGGATTTAGGACAGGAAAATCTGAAGGCTAACCAACAAAACTCTCCAAAATTTTGACATGCAATTCCTTTTTCAGTATATCCATTATTTATGTACATTTTAAAAGGATCATTTATTAGTCACTGGGGACCCTTGAACTGAGGAGACTTAACATCTGCTCACCACATTGTCTTCCTTGTGGACTGCTCCAAAGGGGTTATACAGACGTCCTTTTTTCAATACTTAAAAAAAATAACTACACACACTAGTTTGCAGATCTGCTGCTGACTAAACTAAGAAAGAGGTACTTGCCTTGCTAAAATACAAGAGTGCCTTGTCATTAATCATATGACATTGGAATACCTTTTTGACATTGTGTATCACAACAATTTTTCAGATATTGTTTTTACAACAGTTTGTCTTCATGTCCAAGCCACTTTTCTGTTCAGTGTGCACACAGCAGATTTCTTTATATATGTTGTGTCAATGACTAAAATGACTATTCTTTTAGAAGTAGCTTGAAACATTCAATTACACAGGAAGAAAACCTAGATATTGGAGAGTTTTACTGTTGAATGCCTCGGAAAGGCAGTAAATGGGTGTAGACAAATTAAAACTACTGCATAAACATTCTAGCCTCTCTACCCAATGTAGAACTCCAGTTTTGAAAAGAATATCTGTGTACACAGATGGCAGAACGTGCCCTGCCAGACGGATGCCTCCTGGTGGCGTTCAGGGGAATAGTTCAAGCTGCACTCCATCTGCTGGCCTGTGCTCCATCTCTGGTGCTGGAACTCAGCCCTCTGGCTGAGTCCCATCTCCATTCCCTCCGTTCCAGGGTACAGGCCACTCCAACACCTTCTTTTTTGTCAGTGGCCACCATTAATCCATTTACTGTCCACTCGTGGTCTGGGGAGGTGGGGGGAGGAGACTCCAGGCCCACCCACTTCTCCAGGACTTAGCCTAGGGATCCTATGTGCCACAACTTGGAGCCGCCTTAACCCCCCAACTCAGTTCAGCACACCATCAACAGGTCACTGATGCCCCATCCACACCACTCCCAGGTACCTCTCACCCATATATCAGGGTCTGGGTTTCAGGCAAGCCCCGGCAGTGCACAATGAGTGGCTCTTGATCCTGTCCCTTGCAGCCAAGCTGACAGCTTCCTTCCTCACTGCAGGCAGGGGGAGATTGCCAAAAGCTGGGGCTGGAGCCTGCTTATATTCAGGCTCCTCCACCTGTTCCCAGTGGCCATTCTCTTCACTAGGTTTTTAATCCCTTCCATACTGGAATGGGGAACCTGCCCTGCTACAAAATCTGAATCTATCATCCAGAAATGAAAACTACAGTCATAGAAGTATCTAAGTTGCCTTACGTGTCATTTAAATCTCAAAACTTGACATTTGGCAAGTTGTTTTCATATGATTTCTTATTTTGTAAAAGTTAACAGTTCAAATATTTAAGTACAAGAAATTTTCAAAATAGAAGAGGAATTGTGAGAAAAAGGATGGAAATGGAGATAGGTTCCAGAGAGGTAGCTGTCTTAGTCTATTCCAGCAAAACAAATGAGCTCTTTGGCACTTTTAAAGACTAACAAGTTTATTTCTCGCATGAGGTTTCGTGGGTATAATCCCACTTCATCAGATGCATGAAATGGGAATAAAGCATGTTAGGTGTAAATATATAGATACAAAGAAGGATAGATCACAATGTTAAGGGACAGACTGCTGGCCAGTCTCTGCAAAGTGAACAAACTATTTTGATTCCAAGAGACAGCAGTTACAGAATGCAGTCATTTGATAGAAATTAAGTATTTATTTAGCATATTGCCCAGTTACAGTTGTCTTTACACAGTTTATTTTTGTGTAAAGGTTAAATTAAAATAAAGACAGTAAGAATTTTGCTCCCCTCTCCCCCAAAGAGACAAGTAACTAAATTTAATGGCTGGCATTAAAATGGATTTAGGCTGGGGGCTGCAACACAGTTCATTGATTTGAATAGCAATCACCCTTCACTTTCTATGTGAATATTGGGTTTGGCCACTGGATCCATTATTCATGGAAAACAGGATTTCTTGAAGTGTTTCAGCACTTATATGTTTGACTAACTGGCACAACAGTCTTTACATTTCTTTTTTAACAATCTTTCACAGCTAAGCATGTTTGATATATAGTTTGAGATAAAACACTTGTGCAAAAGCAAACCTTTCTCTGTCACCTTAACCAGTCCACTCAACCCCAGCAAGAGGATAGTAAAATCTGTGCGGACTATGCAGAGGAGGTTAAGTGAATCAAAATCAAATTGAATGTTGTCATGTGGTTCAGCAATGCCACTACAGTCAATATCGTGGAACAACTTTTATTTAAGGTTTGAAATATTAAAATCCTCTAAAATTGGTCAGATTCCTTTTGAAATTAGAAAGTAAGGTGCATGATTTGGTTAGTGACCCAAATTTAGTATCATTTTAGGTAGTGGTTGCAGAGATATAAACTATATGGAAAAAATATCGATTTTTCCAATGGAGTGCAAAGCGTAGCTCTCATCATATCATAATTGCAACTCTGTCACACTTCAGAGTAACCCACACATACTATCACAAACACACATTCGCCAGTCAGGGCCAACAGCTCTCTTCATCATTTAGTGTAAGTGCACCTAACATACTGACTGCATCTGGAGCATATGCAAATAATTCCTATTGGCTACTGGCAGCTCAAGTAGAACAGAGTGGTGTGAGCAACTTTTTTTCTCCCTTTAATAGTATTAGATAGAATAATGGGAGAATGAACAGATTGTAAAAGGAGGTTCAGGGTCTGTAATTTCACAGCTGTGGGGCTCGTAGAGAAAAGATGTATGTTAACAAAGCTTATGGGTACTGCTGAAAGAGGCCGGAGTTAAGGTTAAATGGTCAACATGTGCATTTCCTTGTTTTTAGAAAAGTTTGCAACATACCACCCAGCAACCTTAATTTTTCAGTAACATTTTTTTACCACTGAATTTTGCTTAAGTCACACGGTGTTGGAACAGATCAGCAGAAGCCATTTTAATGTTGTCTCTCATGGTAAGACAGTAGTAACACTAAAATGGCTCTTATGTCTGGAAGTTTTGTTATGCTAGCCAGTCTTAGCTTACACCTAAAAGATTTAATACAACGCAATGTGTCTGGACTGTATATTTTTTTAAATGCCCATTTTTTTACAGTCTGATGTGATGAAACATAAAATGATAGCTCTGAGTCTCCTGTCATAAAGGAACAGTCTTCTGACATTATTTTACCTTGTTCCATATACACGGGCCACTGTGGAATGTGACTGAGGCCTGACTTAGAAATAGGAACAACAAATGTAGGCCATTGCCTTGTTTAATTCCATTGGGTACGTCCACACTGGAGCCTTTGGTTGACTTAAGGATGGTTAAGTTGACCTACAGACCGCTGAGCTCACATTGGGCGCTTATTAAGTCGACTTAAGTGCTTCCTTAGGTCGACCTAACACCACCTCTGCAGGTCGACTTAATGCTTAAGTTGACCGTATTAAGTCAACCTAAGTCAGTGTAGGAAGGGAGTGCCCTTAAGTTGACCTAATTGGCCTCCAGGCCCCAGTGTAATGTGGGACAGCTACCCACAACACACCACTCCTCCTTCAATCTAGTACCTGCCAGTGTGGACGCTGGTGGTTGACTGGAATTTTCAGTGTGTACTCTCTAAGTTGACTTAACAGTCGATCTTGTTAAGTCAACTTAACAGAGCATCCAGTGTAGACTACCCATTGAGAGTTCAAAACCAGGGAATTATCCATTTTTCATCACAATTGAGGTTGCTTTTTGTTCATAACTTTATAACTGCAATATAGTGGAATGGGGGAGAGGATATCTTTTCTGTTTTGATAAGACAAGTGATTTCACACACAACAAAATGTGGCAATTGCAATGACAGCAGTGGAGTTACAAAAGGGCATTTTTTTAATTAAAAAAGATATGTCTACAAAAGAGCACTGCCAAGAGCGGCAGCTGGTCACCAGTGGACATGGTAGGATATGGTTTTTTCCATTCCATAAACACTTTCAAGATTTCAAAAATGTTTTCACATTCCACATTGGAATAAAACAGATCTTTCAAATTATTTCTCGCAAAATACTAAAGAGACACCAATCCACCCCAGCATAGCCAGTAGTCCCAGTGGTCACCTGAAATGTGGGAAATACTGGTTCAAGTACCTGATTCAAAGCAGGTAACTGAACCTGGGTGTTTCATATCCCACACAAGTGGCCCACCCACCAAGAAACAGTTGAAAGATGCGACTGACTCAGCTGCAGCCATTCCAGTATCAGTAATTAAATATTCACTGGACCAGAGAGAGAGCAGGGGACTGGCTCTGTTGCCTGATGGTTAGAGCAGTCATAGGGGAAACCTAGGTTCAAGTCCTTGCCTGACCACCCATCAAGTGAAACTAAGAGCAATAATGTATCAGACAGTGGAGTAAGTTGTGAGTAATAGCTAACAGATCAGCACCATTTACCAAAGCAAAATAACACAACCACTTGGCAGCTCGAAGTCTTGTCTTCGAAATGTACAGCTACTAAACAGTTTAGTAGCTATTTGAATTAGCCATTTAGTGACTCTACCTCCCTGGTGTATGTATGTCAGGACTACAACAAAAATAGACAGCACTAAATATAAGTTTTCTGCCAGATATAGCCCCGAGACAGCCACCACCAGCACAGATCTCATTTGCTGGACACCTCTTAATATGGAGGCAAGTATGAGGCAGTGCACCCACGCCCATTCAAGAAATACTGTTGCAATCTGCTGGCTAGTATACAAACTCGGAAAGATGGGAAGAATGCTGGATCTCTGCTTTAAAAGGGTGCAAATAGGAAAAGAAGGATGGGTATCTCATCACACCTCAACCCACCTTTGGTTCAGAGAAGGTTATAAGAATATCGGGCTCCACCCTGAGGTGAGTAGTGGAACTGCAATGCAGACAGGAGGATGCAGATGATGAGACTCCAGCTGTGACACTCTTAATTAAAAAAACAGCCCTGACACAGACTTATGATTCTGTGCCTTCTGTATAGAAAAGTTGGGTCCAAAACAAAATATGTATTGTTTGAATTATATAAACCATTGACTTTACCAGCATTTATGAGAAAATGGCTCGCTTGAGGCTGGAAAGAGTATTTCTTTTGGCAAAAGAGATTCTTTGGGCTGTGAATGAATAAATGATTGTTATATTGGCAATGGTCATGAGTGTGTTAAACAAAAATGACCAAATATTTTTTAAAAATGTTATGGTGCATTATCAAACTGCACCCTTGCAGATAATCTCTATCCATTTCTTACATAAAGATGTCATCTAAGAGTACATTTTAGTGACAGACTAATTCCTTAATTTTATGCAGTCCTCACCAGCTACCAATAAAGCAGGCACAAATAAAGGTGGCTGTTACGCTATTTGGAGAGGTATTCTTCTACTGTAAATTTCCTGAAAGGTTCTCCAGGGCTAGGGTAGGAAATATGTAGGTTAGTTGCTTAAGAAATTTTGTTAATATAGTGAGGCAAAGAGTTTTGGTTACTTAAAGAAGGCCAGATCATAATTAGGCAGAAAAGGCCCATGCCTCAAGTCCTCCAGTTCTAACTTCCATCTTGAGGGCAACAATCTAAATGTTTATTTTTTAAATAAAATAAGTCTCTAACATAAAGTTTCCATAATAAAAAAAGAAAAGAGAAACCAAGTCTAAACAAACAAGGAGTCTTCCCACTTTGTCAGATGCTAGAAAATGGAAAAAAAGTACAGTATAGGAAGGAGAAATAAATGCAGTGAAGTGTGATTGGAAGAGCAGGTCTCATTACTTCAGCAAATCAAACAGATTGTATTGATTCAAACTGAGTGGAACAACTGATAGGGAGGGTGAGAGAGGTGACAATCACTGCTTATAATGAGAAAGCCAGGATATATCTCTATTGAAACCTGAATTGATGGTATCAAATTTGCATATGAATAATAACTCTGAAGTCTCTTTTTGAAGCCTTGACCTAGAATAAACCTGTTTAAGGATAGCCTCAGATCAATGCTTCAAAACAACCCCCAAAACAACAACTACCTGGGTTTGATTTGCTGTGAAGACATTGGAGTCTTCTCAGCTGGTTTCATACCAGACATGAAATTTGTCCTGAGGTGGAATTTAGGAGGCATTTTAGAGAAAGTTCACCATGCTGATGTGGGCAACCATAAACCATGACATGTATTGTTGAGTATTGCAATTTTTGGAGAGTGCTGAGGACAACATCCTGGTACAAATGCTGGAGGAACCAACTAGGGGCCTTGTACTTCTTGACCTGCTGCTCACAAACAGAGAAGAATTGATTGGGGAAGTAGAAATGAATGGCAACCTGGGCAGCAGTGACAATGAGATGGTAGAATTCAGGAT
The DNA here is from genome assembly GCA_007922175.1 of Pelusios castaneus. Lineage (NCBI taxonomy): Eukaryota > Metazoa > Chordata > Testudines > Pelomedusidae > Pelusios > Pelusios castaneus. Next base: position 30,464,689 of record ML685756.1, on the reverse strand, counting down.
CCTGATCAAAGGAAGAAAAGAAAGAAGCAGAACACAGACCCTGGACTTCAGAAAAGCAGATTTTGGCTCACTCAGGGAACTGATGGGCAGGATCCCTTGGGAGGCTGATCTGAAGGGGAAAGGCGTCCAAAAGAGCTGGCTGTATTTTAAAGAAACCCTGCTAAGGGCACAGGAAGATACAATTCCAATGTGCAGAAAGAACAGCATATATGGAAGGCTCCCAGCGTGCCTTAGCAAAGAACTCTGCAATGAGCTGAAACATAAAAGGGAAGTTTACAAAAAGTGGAAGATTGGACAGATGACTTTGGAGGCATATAAAGATATTGTTCAGGCCTGCAGGGATAAAATTAGAAAGGCCAAAGGGCAATTAGAGTTACAGCTAGTAAGGGGTGTGAAGGATAACTGGAAGGGGTTCTATAAGTATGTCAGTAACAAGAAGAGGATCAGAGGTGGTGTAGGTCCCTTACTGAATGGGGCAGGTGTCCTCGTGGTAGAAGATGCAGAAAAGGCTGAAGTACTCAATGCTTTTTTTACCTCATTCTTCACAGGCAGGGTCAGCTCCCAGGCTACTACACTGGGTAACACAGAATGGAGAGAAGGAGAGTGCCCCTCGGTGATGGAAGGTCAGGTTAGGGACTACTTAGAGAAGTTGAATGTGCAAAAGTCTATGGGGCCGTATGAACTGTATCCGAGGGTGCTGAGGGAGTTGGCCGATCTGATTGCAGAGCCACTGGCCATTATCTTTGAAAACTCATGGTGAATGGGGGAGGTCCTGAATGATTGGAAAAAGGCAAATATAGTACCTAGCTTCAAGAAAGGGAAAAAGGAGGATCCTGGGAACTACAATCCCTGGAAAAATCATGGAGCAGGTCCTCAAAGAATCCATTCTGAAACACTTGGGAAGAAAATAGAGTGATCAATAACAGTCAACATGAATTCACCAAGGGTAAATCGTGCCTGACCAGCCTGATTGCCTTCTGTGATGAGATGGCTGGATTTGTGGATGCGGGAATAGCCATCGACTTATTATACCTTGACTTTAGCAAAGCTTTTGATATGGTTTCCCACAGCATTCTTGTCGACAAGTTAAGGAAGTATGGGTTGGATGAATGGACCGTAAGGTGGATAGAAAACTGACTAGATCATCGGGCTCAGTGGGTAGGAATCAATGGCTCGATGTCTGGTTGGCAACCAGTAATCAGTGGAGTACCCCGGGGGTCGGTCCTGGGGCCGGTTCTGTTCAACATCTTCATTAATGATCTGGATGATGGGATAGAATGCACGCTCAGTAAATTTGCGGATGACACCAAGCTGGGGGGAATGGTAAACATGCTGGAGGGCAGAGACAGGATTCAGGGAGACCTAGACAAATTGGAGCATTGGGCCAAAAGAAATTTCATGAGGTTCAACAAGGACAAGTGCAAAGTCCTGCACTTAGAATGGAAAAATCCCATGCACTGCTACAGGCTGGAGACCGATCAGCTAAGTAGCAGCACTGTAGAAAAGGACCTGGGGGTTATGGTGCATGGGAAGCTGGATATGAGTCAACAGTGTGCCTTTGTTGCCAAAAAGGCCAATGGCATGTTGGGCTGCATTAGTAGGAGTGTTGCTAGCAGATCAAGGGGTGTGATTATTCCCCTCTATTCGGCACTGATGAGGCCGCATCTGGAATACTGTGCCCAGTTTTTGGCTCCCCACTACAGAAAGGATGTTGACAAATTAGAAGGAGTCCAGCGGGGGGCAACAAAAATGATTAGGGGGCTGAGGCACATGACTTATGAGGAGAGATTGAAGGAACTAAGCTTATTTAGTCTGCAGAAGAGAAGACTGAGGGGGGATTTGATAGCAACCTTCAACTACTTGTAGGGGTGCTCTAAAGAGGAGGGAGCTAGGCTGGTCTCAGTAGTAACAGGACAGAACAAGGAGATATGGTTTCAAGTTGCAGCTGGGCGGGTCAAGGTTGGATATTAGGAAAAACTTTCTCAGTAGGAGGATGGTGAAGCATTGGAATGGGTTACCTAGGGAGGTGGTGGAATCTTCACCTTTGGAAGCATTTAAGGCGTGGTTAGACAAAACCCTGGCTGGGATGATTTAGTGGGAGAGGTCCTGCTTTTAGCAGGGGGTTGGTCTAGATGACCTCATGAGGTCCCTTCCAACCCTAAAATTCTATGATTCTGTGACTCACCTTCATGGAGATTTGCATGCCTTGAACATTGTTGATAAGATCTCTGTTGCTTGACTTGATTGGATTACATGTTCCAAATAAACAAATACAACAAGTTAACACCCCATTGCTCTCCTAAACTCCCTTTGCCAAGGTAGCCCATCCTGAGTATCAGAGATCAAATCATTCTGTGGACCACCTTTTGTTATGTCATGCCTTGGGTTAGTTGTCAGGACTAAGGAATCAAACCTGAGCTCTCTGCATCTTAAAGCATAAGCTTCTGTTTCTTGAGCCGAAAGGATAATTTAGTAACAGCCTCTTTACCCTTCATATATGGTGCACCTATCAGTAGAGGAGGACAGAACAATACACCAAATGACCATGGGCTATAGGGATAGATTGAAATAGTTCTCAGAGGTGGAAATTGTCTTGTTTATAGAAATGTGGTATGAACTCATCTACCCAGTGACTATAATACAAGGTATGGTGCCAGGCTCAAAGAAGGGAGGACCAAATATTATCTTTAAAGTTCCAATGACTGGAGTCATAAAGTTATACAAGAGTCACTAATTTCATTAAAAAATTAAATTTCTAGCTCTTATGGTGGAAGAAGACAGCTCGCAAATATGAACCCTAAATGCTAAAATGTGGAAGACAAGCAAAAAGAACCCCAACTGTACTTTTATAGATCTTGATTGGGGCATGGGGGAGGGTATTCATGATTTCTGAATGCTTCAGGTTGGCAATACTGTGAACAGTGGCGAGATTTTTGTTTTGTTTTTTGCCTGTATCGCCACCAGACTCCATTGATGCTGAAAGCTCATTATGCTTATTATAGACGAGAGTTCTGAGAAATGTTCAATCTTTCAGTAGCAGTCTTCACTCCAGGTCTTTCACTCAAAGGAAATATTTTACAAAAACCATGCTGAGATTTTGATCGGTCTTCAAAACATAGTTCCCATATTGAGTGTCCTTCTGAGTTGTAATCTGAGATGATTCAGTGGCATTTGCCCATTTACAGTATTGCATTCATCATTCTGAAGAGAAGCAACACATTTACATGATAGTTTCTGTCCCTTATGTCACCTTTGGGTTCAAAGTACAGAAAACCCCCACATCTAACCATTTTGCCAGCTTCTGGTGTCATTTACAGCTGGTTTCTCCTTAGCAAGTGGTGGATTGCATGAATAAGCATATTCTGTTTCCTCTGAGAATTATCTGCTTCGGAGACTGCAGTCAGCGTTTCTTCCAGCAGACCTCCAAAACAGCATCTAAAATAAGAATCATCACATGTATCTTGGTTTAGAAGAGTCTTTGTAGCAGTCTTGGTTATGTTTCCTCCATTTATAAAGACTTCAGTAATTCACATGTGGCTTTTTGGCTCAGAGGCAGTCCTATTAAAGATGGTCACAACTGACCATACCTCTGCTGTAAAAGCTAATTTAAAATGTAGTTTTAATAGTTATATTATCTGTTCAATATTGTGCTAAAGTCACTGACTGCAAGAGATATCTCTGATAACTTCAGAACAGCGTAGCTTATTCTAACATGATTTTCCTGTAATATATGTATCAGGGTGTGGGTACTATTATCTTTAAATATAGCACCACTCATGTCTCTGATTAGTATTATCCGTATTCCTATTTTACATTGCCTTTGTGGTCCCTATCACTGTACTATCTAAGTACACCTCTGGTATTTAAAAATAGGATCATTAACCATCTTCCTTCCTTCTCAGCCTTTTATTTTACAACTACAATAGCAGTTGGATCTCCTGTTATTAAGATGCTGATTGCTTCTCAGTTGCATTTAAAAAGCAATTAGAAGAACTTGGGGCATAGCTTGCCTTTGACTTCAGTGGGATGCGTATATGCAGAATGCTAACAGATTATGCCTACGGCCTTGTGCTATTCTCTACTTTACTATAGTAACTCCACTATTTTGCACGTGGGCCATTTGATTTGGTCCATAAAATATTTCAAATAATTGGATCCTCTAATTGGGTACTGTAATTCAGTAGCATTAAAGTCATTATTTTTTTCTCTCAGAACTTCTGCTGTCTTCACTGACCACTATTGGAATATACGAGGAATTCACTAAGAGTCAGACTAGGGAGATTATTAAAAAACAATAACAAAACATTTTGTATTAAATATTGTGAAATTTGAGAATTGCAATTAAAACTAAACATTGTGGATGACCTGGAGGAAAGTGTAACCAGTTTGGATAGTGGTAATGGCTGTTGATTTTTGTTTGTTCTCGCAGACCTAATCAAAGTAGATTTCTTAGCATAATCATAATGTAAGTATTTACAAAACTAGGATATAGTATTTATTCATTTAGATTTATATAAAAATAAGGGAATGCCAAACCATGGCTCTGGTTGTCCATGGCATAAGTTACAAAAACAAACAGAACACAAAGCTACCCTTCACCCAACAAGGCTGATTCCACTCAAAAGACCACTAGGGCAGCAACCTCCAGAAATAGGTGTGTCTTGCCACCTGCCCTGAAATTCAATAGATTTTGACTGTTTTGGACCTGGAGAGGAGCATGTTCTGTAGCTGAAGAAGGCCTCCCACAACAAACACTATTACCAGTCCCCTTCCCTTTCAAATCAATGAGGATCTAGCAATCAGCTGTTGATCACAACCATGGCAGTATGACATGAGAGGGAAGGTTTCTGTAGTAGGAAAGTCCCAGGCTACTGAGTGCTTAAAGACCAAAACCAATATCTTAAATTCAGCATGGAAACCCATAGGCAGCCAGTACCGATCTTGGAGCAGGGAATAACAGCTTAAGTTTTCAGGTTGGTCTTATGTATATACCAGTAAACCCCCGATTCTCTAAAGAATCGCAAATTGAAAAATGGTAATCACCGCTGGGTGGGAGGGACGGCAGGCAGCCGTGAGCATGAGCTATCTAATCCACAGGCTTATGCACGTGGATTCAGCTGCTGCGCGCGCACAACTGTGTCAGTTATATACGCGTGCAGGAGCTGCGTCCACATCCCGCCGTGCATATATACAACTGTGGTTTAGTTATATAGATGGACTGGATCCCCACGTGGGCAGCGGCCGAAGAATCAGCCCCTCCATTCCAGCTGCAGGATCCGTCCCTGGTACAGAGGACCCAGCTGGATGGAGGGGGCAGGGGGGAGGAAGGCAGGTCCTAGGCGGTGGCTCTGTGCAGCCACCGCGGAGAGCCAGTGAGTAGCACACTTTCATCAGGCCCCTGGGAACTCCACATCCTAATGGACCCCTTGTGGGGGGG